>CM048748.1:69472885-69870385 GCA_026315105.1 Locusta migratoria | reverse complement strand
GGGATTAGTGAAGTTCGGTCGAAAGAGGAACAGGATTTCTGGTCAGGTGACTAAAAGATTATAAATACAAAATCAGTTGAGGGGTATTACAGGTATAGGTCTGATAATGAATAAGAAAATAGGAATGCGGGTAAACTATGAGCTACACATTGATCGCATTATTGTAGTCAAGATAGATACGAAGCCAACACCGACCACAGTAGTACAGGTTTATATCCCAACTAGTTCTGCCGATGATGAGATCGAAGAAATATGAGGAGCTAAAGGAAATTATTCAGACAATTAAGGGAGAGGACAACTTAATTGTTATGGGAGACTGGAATTCGGTAACAGGACAAGGAAGAGAGGGGAAGATAGGTCAATATGGTCTGAGTAAAAGGAATGAAAAAGGAAGCCGTCTGGTGGTATTTTGCACGGAACATAATTTAGTTATAACAAACACCTGGTTTAAGAATCACGAAAGAAGGTTGTATACGTGGAAGAGACCAGGAGACACGGGGAGCTGTCGTCTTTTACAAAATGCTATTTTGTAAGCTGTCGTGTTTTTAACATGTGTATTTTTTATATAGTGACTAAGAGCAATGTTGCACTTATTTGTAACAATTTTTTAACAAGGTGACCAGCTTGTAAAATATATTTGTGCCCAGATGGTGACAGTTCACCGAAACCGATCGTCACTGAATAAATTATTAATATGCGATCTTGGCATTTCATTTTGAAAACTATAAAACTTCTGGAATTTATTTCATGTTTCGGGAAACAGAAATGCAGTTAGTCGTTGATAGAGGAGCATCTACAGTTCATGTAAAGACTCAGCAACCATCCAATTGAAAGAGTTGAATCAGCACACAAAACATTAAAAAAAATCGCCTAAATTGAACAGATGTTAGTACTTCTAATACCAAATCATTAAATTTATGGTCTCAAAGATATTGAAAGCTAACCACAACTGCCAATAGCCATAAATTGAATTCGTTTGGTTGGTAGTCAGAATCAGATAAATCCGGGACAATGTTTATTTGTTAAGGTAGACGTATTTAAAACTTTGGGAATATTGTGAGTACATAACCCTTACTGTAAACATCCAGTTTTACGTTTCGGGCATACATAGTTTTGATATAAGTTTATGAATTTATTCTAGGAGATGATACACTAATATCTTCCAAAAAACGTTCCGGTGCCGACTTTAGCTCCAAAAATTCCTTTGTTACAAGATCTCACAGAAACGGTTTCACAATAGTACATCTACATCATTTACATACATACTCCGCAATACACCGTAAGGTGCGTGGCGGAGGGTACGCTGTACCACTACTAGGCATTTCCTATTCCACTCCCAAACAGAAAGAGGGAAAAAAATTCTCTTTTTTTTGTGGTTTTAGGGCGCACAACTTCTATGGTCATTAGCGCCCAGCCAAGAACATAGATTCGCTATGATCTCCAAAAAAAATGGTGACTGTCAGAACATCAACAAGAGGCTAAAAACGAAAGATAAAAGACAATAAAAGGGTTAAATATCCTTGGATAAGTTGGCCAAGTTGATAAAACGCAAAACTCTAGCAGCTGCTCGTGTGTCATCAGTTAAAATTTCCTCCAGAGTAGACGGAAAGTGAAGGGCTACACGGAGATGATTAAAATTAACACAAGTCAGTAAAACATGTCGCACTGTCAGCAGTTCACCGCAGGAGCACAGCGGTGCAGGGTCGGCGGATAGCAAGTGACGGTGGCTGAAACGGCAGTGACCGATCCGAAACCGGGCCAGGATGACCTCCTCTCGCCGAGAGGGGCGTGAGGAGGTCCTCCAAGCGGTCGGGATCGGTTTTACAGTTCTCAATTTATTGTTGTACATTGAAAACCACGCACTGTGCCATTGCGACACGATACTCCGGCGAAGAGCCCGTTGAACATCGTCCGATGGGACGAAAAAGGTAGCCATGCGAGGCAAAATAGCTGCGGCCTTGGCTGCTATGTCGGCGGTCTCATTCCCGGGCACTCCCACGTGGCCAAGGAGCCACAGGAAAGAGACGCGACAGCTGTCATCAGCTAGCAACTGGAGGGAGCGTTGGATCCGATACACGAGAGGATGGTTCGAGAAAGGGTCCTTGAGACTCTGCAGGGCACTAAGGGAGTCCTTACATATGACATAAAAAGGTTCGCGGTGGCGGCAGGTGTACAAAACGGCCTGGTGGAGGGCAAAAGGCTCAGCCGTGAAACTCGAACACCGGTCAGGGAGCTTGTATTGGAACCGGTTGTCCCCGACGACGAAGGCAGATCCGACACCGGCAGTGCTCTTGGAACCATCAGTGTAAATAAATATGGCAGTATCGAACCGCGAACGGAGTTCGACAAGCCTCGAGCGGTATACCAAATTCGGAGTGCTCTCCTTGGGGAGCGAACTAAGTTCAAGGTGAGTGTGAACCTGGGCCTGATGCCACGGTGGCAATGGGCTTTCGCTCAACCGAAAGGTGGAAGGAAGGGTAAAATCGAGCCGCTGTAGTAGGCGGCGAAACCGAACTCCAGGTGGAAGCAAGGCAATCGCAGACAACTGATATTGGCGATCGAGTGAGTCGTCAAAAAATAATCGGTAAGATGGATGGTTGGGCATCGACCGCATGCGGCATGCGTACCGACACAAGAGTATGTCACGCCGAGTGGTCAAGGGTAATACAGCAGCCTCGGCATACAGACTTTCAACAGGGCTAGTATAAAATGCACCGGTCGCAAGACATAAACCCCGATGGTGGATAGAGTTGAGACGGCGGAGAATCGACGGCCGTGCAGAAGAGTATACAAGGCTTCCGTAGTCGAGCTTCGACTGAACAATGGCCTGGTAAAGGTGAAGCAGGACGGTACGATCCGCTCCCCATGACGTGACACTGAGGACACGAAGAACGTTAAGGGATCGGGCACAACGGGCAGCCAGGTAGGACGTGTGCGGACCAGCAAAGTTTACGATCCAACATGAGTCCCAAGAATTTCGTAGTCTCCACGAAAGGGAGAGCAACAGGGCCGAGATGTAGAGAAGGTGGAAGAAATTCCTTGTATCTCCAGAAGTTTACACACACAGTTTTCTCAGTGGAGAATCGGAAGCCGTTTGCGATGCTCCAGGAATATAGACGGTCAAGACAGCGTTGAAGAGAACGCTCCAAGAGACACGTCCGCTGGGCGCTACAATAAATTGCGAAATCGTCAACAAAAAGGGATCCGGAGACGTCGGCTGAAAGGAATCTACGATCGGATTGATTGCAATGGCAAAGAGCGCCACACTCAAGACGGAGCCCTGTGGTACCCCATTCTCCTGGCAAAAGGTATCTGACAAAACAGAGCCCACCCGTACCCGGAACTTGCGATCCGCCAAAAACGCTTGATTGAAAAGAGGAAGGCGGCCCCGAAGGCCCCATGTGTGCAATGTGCGGAGAATGCCCGCTCTCCAACAGGTATCGTATGCCTTCTCCAAGTCGAAGAACACTGCTACTGTTTGACGCTTCTTGAGAAAGTTGTTCATAATGAAGGTCGACAACGTAACGAGGTGATCGGCAGCAGAGCGGTGTCGACGAAAACCGCATTGGATATTAGTCAGGAGGCGGCGAGATTCAAGGAGCCAGACCAACCGAGCGTTAACCATGCGTTCCATCACCTTACAGACGCAGCTCGTCAGAGAAATGGGGCGATAACTGGAAGGAAGGTGTTTGTCCTTCCCTGGTTTGGGGATGGGGACAACAATGGCTTCACGCCAACTTGTGGGAACATGACCTTCAGTCCATATGCGATTGTAGGTACTAAGAAGAAAGCACTTGCCCGCAGGAGAGAGGTTCTTCAGCATCTCAATATGAATGGAATCGGGCCCGGGAGCAGAAGATCGGGACAGGGCGAGAGCACGGTCTAGCTCCTGCATGGTGAAGGCGACGTTGTAATTTTCACGATTAAAAAAGTGGAAAGAAGGCGGCCGTGCCTCCTCTACCTGTTTGCGAGGGAGAAAGGCAGGATGGTAATGGGCAGAGCTCGAAACCTCCGCAAAGAAACGGCCCAATGCGTTGGAAACAGCAGCGGGGTCCACGAGTACTGCGTTCTCCACGGTCAGGCCAGGAATCGGGGAGTGGACCTTGATGCCGGATAATCGGCGTAGGCCACCCCCAAACAACCGTGGAGGGAGTAAAACGGTTAAAAGAACTAGTAAAAGCAGTCCAGCAAGATTTCTTGCTGTCGTTTATGATACGACATTGGGCTCTCATACGTTTATAATTGATGCAATTCTCCAAACTTGGGTGGCGGCGAAAGGTGCGTAAAGCACGGCGCTGGCCTCTAAGCGCGTCGCGGCAGGCTGCAGTCCACCAAGGGACCTGGACACGACGTGGAGAAGAGGATATACGATGTATGGAACGTTCAGCAGCGGTGAGAATAACCCCTGTGAGGTAGTCGACCTGACTGTCACAGTTTGGAAAATTCCGATCGTGAAAAACAGCCATGGAAGAACAAAGCCCCCAGTCGGCTTTAGAAATGTTCCAACTGGTGGGACGAGGAGATGGGGAATGATGCAGAAAGTGGATGATACAAGGGAAATGGTCACTTGAGTACGTGTCAGAAAGTGCATACCAGCCAAACTGACCGGCAAGCTGAGGAGTGCATATTGCGAGGTCTATATGGGAATAAGTGTGTGTGGTGTCTGAAAGGAAGGTCGGTGCACCGGTGTTGAGGCAGACAAGATCGAGGTGTTGGAGAAGGTCCACCAAAAGGGAGCCTCTCGGACAAGGTGCCGGAGAGCCCCATAGGGGGTGGTGGGCATTACAGTCGCCTACCAACACGAAAGGTGAAGGGAGCTGGTCAACAAGGTGTAGCAAATCTGCCCTAGTAAGGGCAGATGACGATGGCGAATAGATATTACAGAGGGAGAAGGTAAATGTGGATAAAGTGATGCGGACGGCAACTGCCTGTAGGTGAGTATGCAAGGAAATGGGATGGAAATAGACATCGTCTCGAAGGAGCATCAGAACCCCTCCATGGGCTGGGACACCTTCCACGGGTGGCAGGTCGAACCGCACAGAGGTGTAGTGTGGAAAGTCTACACGATCGCGTGGACGCAACATAGTTTCTTGTAGACAGACGAGAAGCGGGCAGTGCGATCGAAGGAGTAGTTTTAACTCCTCCCGATTGGAACGAATGCCGCGAATATTCCATTGAAGGAGCGCCATGATAAAAATGAGAGAAGAAATAAGGATAAAAACCAACTAGCAATCGGGGTCACCTCGACGGCCGCTGAGGACCGGATTTCGAGGGAGCACTGCTATCGCTGTCTGGAGGCAAAGGGTCATGTTCCATTGGTTCGACCGACGCGCCTGCCACCTCCTTGAGTTGATCAGGAGGGGCAGTTTCCACCTCCGGTAAAGATCCGGGCGCCCGGCGAACGGAGCGTCCCGGTGAAACAGAAGACGGCCGAGGCCGGCAACTGTTGGACGGCGTGACAGATGGGTCACGCCTCGGCGGGGAAGGAGAGGAACTCTTTTTCGTGTCAGCTCTTCTGGAAGAGTGACGGCGGGAAGAGGCAGTTGACGGTTGGGAAGCCTGAGAACGCAGAAAATCCTCACGGGGGGGTTCCTTTTTCAAGGTCCAGGCATCTTGTTTAGGTGCCCGCGGTTTACTAGAGGTTGACGAAGACTGTACCTTAGAAGCAGCAGGAGGAAGCGGGGACGTGGAACGGGCAATCTTCGGGCTGGCGGATCGCACAACTGTGTCAGCGAAAGTGAAATCACAAGTCTGGGTACTGGAATCCTTGGTAGGTCGAGTTGAGGTGAGAACCTTACTGTATGTACCCGCTGGGAGGCTTTCGACTCGCCAACAACTTTCGAGCGGCAGATGTTGATACCTTCTCCGTAACCCGAATTTGCTGGATTACCTTCTCATCCTTGTATATAGGGCAGTCGCGAGAGGAAGCCGCATGGTCACCGTTGCAGTTTAGGCAGTGATGGGACGGAGGTGGGCAGTCCCCCTCATGGGTGTCCCTAGCACAAGTGACACACTTTACTGCATTTGGGCAATGTTCACGGGTATGGTTGTACCTGTGGCACTGAAACCAGCGCGTTGGGTTAGGTACATAAGGGCGGACGGAGATGACTTCATACCCTGCTTTGACCTTCGACGGAAGCTCAACTCTGTCGAACGTCAAAAACACAGTACGAGTCGGTGTCAGCTGGTTATCGACCTTTTTCATTACCCTATGGACGGCTGTCACCCTGGTCGGACATATAGGATTGGATGTCTTCATCAGACAACCCGTCAAGGGATCTCGTGAAGACTACCCCCCGTGACGAGTTGAGTGTGCGATGTGCTTTCACCTTGACAGGAAACGTGTGTAACAGTGTAGTCCGGGGTAGTTTCTGAGCTTGGAAGGCACTGTCCACTTCCAGCAACAATGTGCCGTTGCGCTGACGTGAACAGGTTTTAACAGGGCCAGCAATTGCATCTACACCTTTCTGTATAACGAAAGGATTGACAGAATTGAAGTATTCCGTCGGTGCGAGACACAACAAGAAATTTCGGTACATTAGGCAGAGTCTTTTTTTGCTGAGGCGAATCTAACTTACGTTTCTGGGTCAACGTCACGAAAGAAGTGAAGGAAGTCATCGCGGAAGTGTATCCCGTGATTACCGGCGTCTCCGATGGCGCGCTCCTTCCTAGTGGGGGCCCTCTCCGAGGGCTTACCCGCCTTAGGTGATTGTTCACACCTCAGGTCACACCTCCCGAGAACTGACGGAGGGACCAATCGGCACGTTCGGAAGGTACCAGCTCGGGTAATCACCCCTCCCTGGGCCTGGCCTTTACCAGGGGGTACGTACGTGCCCTACTTGTCTACCCGGGGCGGGGAATTACGCGTTACCCCGTCACCTGCTACGCATGATAATGCGTGGGTCGGCCTTCAGACACGCACAGGGAGGAAAGAAGAAGAATAGAGGAAGTAAAGAGAAAGAAGGAAAGACGTGTCTCAAACGCCGAGGCGGAGACTAATGAGGAGAAGAAGGCTAGGAGAGTACAAGGAGAGAAAGACAGAAACAAAGGGTAAGAAAGGAAGGAACGAACGAAGGAAGAAAAACGACAACAAGAACTACCGTAGCTCACGAAATACGCCCGTCTCTGGGCGAAGGCATAAACCGGGAGGGAAAGTGAAGCAGCCTGGGGCAGAAGAAAGGCTGCTCCGGCTCGGGGCCCCGTGCGCGCCACACACGTACCCACAAAAGAACTGTGGGCCCCCTGGGGGGTCTCTTATTGTGATCACTACGCGAAATGTAAGACGGCAGGAAGATCGTACTACACTCAGCTTCAAATTGCGGCCCTCTAAATTTCCTCAACAAAAATTCATGAAAAGAACGTCGTCTTTCCTCCAGCGATCCCCAACTGAGCTGCCGGAGAATTTACGTGACACGCAATGGTAGAACCTACCAGTAACAAACCTAGCTGCTCGCCTCTGAACTACTATGTCTTCCTTTAAACTGATCTGCTGCGTGTCCCAAACACTTGAGCAATACTCACAGACGTGGTCATACAAACGTTTTATAAGCGGTCTTCGTTACAGATGAGGACATCTTCCCAAAATTCTCCCAATAAACCGAAGTCTGCTGTCCGCCTTACATCTGTCCTTACATGCTCGTTCCACTTCATACCGATCTGCAATGTTACGACTAGATATTTGAACGACGCGGCTGCTTTAAGAAGCCCACTACTAATGCTGTATTATAACATTATGGGATTGTTTTTTCTACTCATGCGCATCACCTTACATTTTTCTACATTGAGAGCTAGCTGCCATTCTTCGCACTAACTAGAAATTTTGTCCAAGTCATCCTGTATGCTATTACAGTCAGTTAAAGATGACACCCTTCTATACACCACAGCATCATCAGCAAACAGCCGCGCATTACAAGTTACTCTGTCCATCAGATCATTTATATAGATAGAAAATAATAGCGGTCCTATCACACTCCCCTGGGGCACGCCTGACGATACACTCGCCATCGAGGACAACGTACTGCGTTATATTACTAAGGAAGTCTTCGAGCCAGTCACAAATCTGTGACCTATCGTATCAGGTATTTTTATAGAAGTAATCTAACATCTTGTCATTAAAATATACCATATCAATCTACGAAAAGTGAATTAATGAATTAATATCACACCAGCTGTTACAGTTACACTTGTCCTGGGGACATGACACGCCGTATCATGTATTATACATGAAGTCAAGAAAAGTAACATGATACATGGTAGAACGTATAACAAGGTGAAATTTGGAGAGAAAATTAAAGTTCAGGGAGAAGAAATAAAAGGTTTGCGAATTTCCGATGACATAGTAATTTTTTCAGAGACCGCAAAGGATCTGGAAGAGCAATTGAATGGAATGGACAGTGCCTTGAAAGGAAGACATAAGATGAACATTAACAAGAGTAAAACGAAGGTAATGGAAAGTAATGTTAGAAAATCAGGTGATGCTGAAGGAATTAGGTAATGAGACAAAATTAGTAGATTAGTTATTTGGGTAGCAAGGTAACTTCTGATGGCCGATGTAAAGGAGATATAAATGCAAAATGGCTATGGGAAGAAAGGCGTTTTTAAAGAAGCGAAACTTGTTAACAGCCAATATTATTTTAAATGTTAAGAAGTCCCTTCTGAAAGCATTTGTCTTGAGTGTAGCATTTGATGGGAGTGTAGCATTGTATGGGAGTGAAACGTGGACGATAAGGCGTTGAGACAAAAAGCTTTCGAAATGTGGTGCTATAGAAGAATGATAAAAATTAGATCACGTAACAAACGAGAAGGTGCTTAACCGAATTGGGGAGAAAAGAAGTTTCTGGAATATCCTGACTAAGAAGGGATAGATTGGTGGGACACATTCTGAGACATCAAGGAATCGTCGCCATAGTATTAGAAGCAAGTGTGTGGGGTAAGACTCTTTGAGCCCGAGGGACGAATACAACAAGCAGATTCAAAAGGATGTAGGTTGCCGAACGTATTCTCAGATGAGACTTGCCCAGGACAGGGTGGCGTGGAGAGCTGCATCAAACCAGTCTGCGGACTGAAGACCACAACAGAGACACTACTTCCGTAAAGTCACAACCACCTCAGTACTGACCCAAAATTACTGGGTAAAACTTTCTATTCTATGGACAACTCATCTGGCGCGTCACATTACGGATCGAGCGCCTGCTCACATTGGAGGTTCGAGTCCTCCCTAGGGCATGGGTCTGTATGTTGCCTTCAGTGTAAATTAGGTATTTCATACGTTTAGAGACCAATTACATTAACGTATGAACATTTTATGGTCCATGTGGCTTATGAAGACAGCGGAAAGCCAGACGTTTTCTTCATTTAATTAAACTGTAAGTCAGGTCAACTGTTTACGCGAGATAAACGTAGTACAAATTTCATATTCTGTCTTAAAGGAATGGGAGTTTTACTCTCTAAAACAGCAAGGAACGGACGGATTCTGTCTTAAGGAAAAACAATTCATCTTTTTCTACATGTACATAGATGCTATGCAAATCACTTAAGTGCCTGGCAGAGGGTTCATTAACCACTTTCATAACCTTTCTCTGTCGTTCCATTCCCTAATAGCGCGCGGAATGAAAGAACACCTAAATCGTTCCGTTTTCGATCTGATTTATCTCATTTTATTGGGATGGTCATGTCTCTCTATGTAGGTGGGTGCTAGCAAAATATTTTCACATTCAGAAGTAATATTCAGTGATTGAAATTTTGCAAATGGATCTCGCTGCAAAGAATAACGTCCTTTTAATGATTTCCACTTCAAATCGTGCAACATTTCCGTGACATTTCCCCAGCAACGTGATAAAACGAGCTTCCCTTCTCTGAACCTTCACAATGTCCGTCAGTCCCATCTGCTGCGGGTCACACAGGACAACAGTACTCCAGGAGGGGACGCGCAACTGTGATGTAGGCAGTCTCTTTGGTGGAAGCGTTCTGCCACTGAAACATAACCTTCGGTTCACCTTCCATACAATATTTTCTGTGTGTTCAGTCCGTAGGTCCTAGATATTTCGTAAAATTTTCGATCTTAATGTTTGATTTATCGAATCATTTAAGTTCAGCGAATTTCTTTTAGTGGTCATGTGTATTAGTTTTCATTATTTAGTGTTAATTGCCAATTCTCGCACCATGTAGAAATTATGTCTAAATTACTTTGCAGTTGATTTTGATTCTCTCCTGACTTCTCTAACCGGTGAAACAGCGTCCTCTACGGTCTAAGAGAGCTATTCAGATAGTCTCCTAAATCGTTCATAAACAAAGGAAGAGTAGGGGATCTATAACGCTTCCCTGAGGAACGTCAGATATCGCTTGTTTTACTACATGACCCGTCAATTACTACGAACTGTGTCCTTTGACAGCAAAATCGCAAATCCTATCGCGCAATTGGGGAGATGTTACATAAGCACGCAATTTCATTAGAAGCTGCTTGTGGGGTACAGCGTCAAAAGGCTTTCGGAAATCCAGAAATTTCTAATCTGAGTTCACTTGTTGATGGCACTTATCACTTCATGTGAATAAAGAGCAAGCTGTGTTTCGGAAGAGCAATATGTAGGCATCAATGTGTGTAAAGTTTTGGTGCTTCCGCGCGGGAGTAGCCGAGTGGTCTGCGCGTAGGCGGTTCGAATCCTCCCTCGAGTATGGATGTGTGTGTTGTCCCTAGGTTAGTTCAACGTAATTTTAGTATTTCGTAAGCTACGGACTAATAACCACGCAGATGAGTCCGATAGATTTACAAACATTTTTTGTTTTGTTGCTCTTCCAAATGCCGCATAAAGTTACAGATCATAGTGATTCGGACACAGGCCGAAACGTTTGATGGCAACGAATGCGGAGGCATTCGTTACTATTTATTAAAATTGCGTTCAAAATGTTAGTTTTGTGCTCCTGCAGTTACGGTTGCCCCGTTCCTGCGCGCGCTCGCTGAGAAATGAGAATTTATTACTGCAGCAGCAGCGAATGTACGAAACATCCTTTGACATTTATTAGCTTTAAACAGAATGATGGAGTTTCCACCAGACAACGTTCATAAAACTGGAAAATCTTCTGAAAAATTAATGAAACCGGAGGGAATTAAAAATGATTGGCGTAGAGTGGGGTCAGCGATGAATGAACTAGTCTTTCAGCACCAACAATGACAACGCTGTTCTTTCCAGCCGCTGAAACTGTACGTCATTACGTCGAGAGTGGACTAGTACATTCTGACCCTCTTTGCAGACAAAAGAATAATGCTATTCAGCAAGCAAATTGGGACAATGGAGTAGTCTGACAATTTCAGTTGCTGGGAAAATCAGCGCTGCAATCGGTGTTACTGAATATTCAGGGGAAAAGAGGAGGCAAAAGGCTCTGTCGGATGATAGCACATTACTGTGGACTAACGTAAATGAATAATAGGAACATGTCACCTGTTAATAGCAACGAGAATTACATGCCAATGCATGTCTCTATAGGATAGTTGGATGGAGGTCAAACTTAGCAACCATTCTTTTTCATTACTTTCTGATACCAAATACATATCCTCTGTTTTGTTGCAGATGGGCGGAACAAAAAGGCTGGTGCTTTGATATGCTCCTTCCATCTATACAGAAAATATAAAATTCAGAATTGCAATGGGAAGAAAAGCGTTTTTGAAATAAAAATTAACATCGAATATTAATTTCAGCGTAAGGAAGTCCTTTCTGAAGGACTATGTGTGGAGTGAAACATGGGCGATAAACCGTTCGGACAAGAAGGGGATAGAGGCTTCTGAAGTGTGGTGTAACAAAAATGCTGAAGATTAGGTGGGTGGCTTGCGTAACTAATGAGGTATTGAACAGATTTGGGAAGAAAAAGAATTTCTGGCATACCTTTACTAATAGAAGGGACAAATTGATAGGACATTCTTAGACATCAAGATATCGTAAATTTAGTTTGTAATCCTATGGGACCAAACTACGTTGGTCATCAGTCCATAAACATAGTAGTGGAGGGAAGTGTGTGGTGTAAAAACCGCACAAAGAGACCAAGAGATGAATACAGTAAGCAGATTCAAACGGATGTAGTTTTTCTTGTGAGGAGATGAAGAGGCTTGCACAGGATAAAAGGGTGGTGAGCTGCATCAAACGAGTCTCGGGACTGAAAACCACCACCACCACCACAGCAACAACAACTTTCCACTATCGTGCTCTGAATACTGAATTCAATAACTATTCCCGAAATTTGTTGTCCCATACGTCTTTCTCCATTTATTCATGGTTCAAATCTGTTAGTTTCCGTCGAAAACTTTTTTACACCAATTATCGTAGCACAAAATAGTTCTCTTACGATTCACTTCCCTTTAATTTCGTATGTGCGCTTTACTACAGCCATCGGTGTCACTAATCTACGACTTCTCACTTAGGTTTAGAAACACTGTACAAGTGTCTCCAGATACCGTCACTTAATACCAAAAAATGTAGAGGAACATCCGATACTCTTATGCTGGAGTGTTAGTTCCCTCTATCTTCTGATTATTAAGGATAAAGTCGTCTCAACAATGAGGTCAATGTACGAAGCAGGTCGTAACCTTTCAGAATTTTGATGTTCACAGTAAGTGCCTCAGAGAAACCACGAAAAACAAACAAGGATGTCGTAAATTGTATGTGAACCCCAACTTAGGGGTAGCAATGAAGTTTAGAATCTGACGCGTTCTTTTTAAAACAGACCCTGAAGGCACTTGACAATGTGTAAGAATTCGTACCTGTCACTGGCCCATCATGAGAGTGTAAATTTGTGTTAATTCTGAAGTTTTAATGGGAAAAACTCGTTCAAACGGAAACGAGATTCCGTAATCCAGTGTTTCGCTAGGAGTGTGTGTGTGTGTGTGTGTGTGTGTGTGTGTGTGTGTGTGTACACACGAAGTTATGAGTGCTGAAGTGGCTGTAACTCTAAAATGATTATATATAATTCCGCTTTATGTCATGTAAACCACTCTGAAACATCTGTCTCATTAACATAAATATGACAAAATAATTCTTAGTACCAGATGATCAAAAAGTCAGTATAAATTTGAAAACTTAATCACGGTATAATGTAGATAGAGAATGACATGGGTTTAATGGAACAAAAAAATAAAAGGTCAAAAAATGTCCGACGGATGGCGCTTCATCTGATCAGAAAAACAATTAGCATAAATTAAGACAAAGCAAAGATGTTCTTTACAGGAAATGCTCAATATGTTCATTCCTCAACAATAGCTGTAGTCGAGAAATAGTGATGTGAACACTACTGTAAAGCATGTTCGGAGTCATGGGGAGCCATTGGTGTCGAATGTTGTTTTTCAGCGTCCCTAGAGATGTCGGTCGATCACGACACACTTGCGACTTCAGGTAACGCCAAAGCCAATAATCGCATGGACTGAGTCTGGGGACCTGGGAGGCTAAGCATGACGAAAGTGGCGGCTGAGCATACGATCATCACCAAACGACGCGCGCAAAACATCTTTCACGCGTCTAGAAAAACTGACTTTTTCAGTTCTAATAAAACACCGTGTCATTCTAGGCATGTGTGTCAATTTTTACCTCTCTAACTACATTATTCTGTGATTTATTAAGTTTTCAAATTTATACTTTTTATCGCCCGTATTGCGTCCTTTAAAACAGCACTCATTATAAATTGTGTAATTTCACCAAGTGAGGCACTGTGGCGAGAAACATTGTACTAACACGCTAGTAAGAGAGGAATCGTTGAAACGGATTTTAGTTGCCGTGAGATCTGTTTACCAAATTTCCAACACGAACTTTCAAATCCGAAAACGAAAATATTTTGTTAAAACCCACCCGAATAAGGAGAAGTGAGCGATATGATTAAAAAAAGGAGAAGTCAGGGTCAAAACGGAAAGTTTTTTACCGCGAGATTTTCGAGAGGGTTCTATGGGCGCTAGTCCAAGTACTTGAGCATTAATTGCAGAATTGGCACGTAGATTTGTATGTAATTATGGGTGTAACACTAGTTCCCTGTAGAAATCTGACGACACACTAAACAATGTTGAAAGGTTAGAGCGTCAAACGAGTTATTTTCCGCAATTTTTACAAAACACAGTAAGAGGTACATAAGATCACAAATTTTTCCTCTTGTTTGAGTGGGAATTTACATGTAAGTTTTTCTCTGCGGCGAGATCTATTTACAAAATTTCAATCACCAACATTCTCCTACTTAAGTGAAAATATTTTGTTGATTCTCGTTTACATAGAGTGACGTTAATTGGACACTAACTGTACATATGTGAAAAATTCTATCAAGGGATTGGCTTCAGAGGTCTTATTTATTTTATCAATTTACAGAACAAAGATTACGAAGTTGTTAACGAAACACCTCAGTTAAGAAAAGTTAAAGTGAATCGTGAAAGGATATAGGAATAAATACCGCACTACAGACAGTAGTTATCAATTAATGGTTAATTGTTTGCGTATGGAAATGGAAACTTCATTCGAATAATTTTGAATTTAAAATAATTTTGAATTTAAAATAATTTTTAGTTTTGCTAGAAACCTATCGAAAATGGAAATTTATCAATAGTGCACACCTTTATGTGCGATGCATGACAGCTGTGTCCAAGCAGCCTACATATTGTCTTATGTGTAGGTACGCTAAGTAAGTGTTGCTGTTTTCCTGATTGAATACGTTTTGTCAACAACAAATCGCATGACGCAATATACAAGGGACAGACCGGCCTAAGTTACCAAAATGACACTGCAGATCACAACGACAGACCCTTCTCTGGACAAATGCATAGACTTCCCCCTACATTGTTTGTATCTTAGTATGAGAGAGGCATATAATGTACTGAAACTCAAACGCACCAAACCATGCTAAGAATAAAAAGTAGTCCTAAATAAAAGCGTGCCGAGCGTCATTTGCAAACAAAACACGGTACTTATCTGCTAGCGCCACTGGATGGTGGCATAGTGTAGCTTCAGTTGCGTGAGTGGTATAGCTACATTACGTAGCTGAGTGATCGCAAGCGAATTACTGTGTAAACTGTGTATGATGCAGTGATATGAAGACAATTCTACGCATGTGGTCCAAATATTAGGGACCAAGTTGTGACGTGCTGGATATGGAAATGACATCGGGTCCGAGGATATGGAGTTCGCAGATATACCGGGTGTTCAAAAAGTCAGTATAAATTTGAAAACTTTATAAATCACGGAATAATGTAGATAGAGGTAACAATGCTTGGCATTACATGGGGTTTTATTAGAACCAAAAAGAAAAATGTGCGACAGATGGCGCTGGACAGCAAAACGTCAGTGACTGCCACCGTGACGGGTGAGAGGTACGCCGATATGTTACAGAATCTCCTCATCCCCAGCCTGGCTGACAAACACCTGCTGGAACGTACGATTTTTATGCAGGATAGCGCTCCACCCCATATTGCTAGACGCGTGAAAGATCTCTTGCGCGCGTCGTTTGGTGATGATCGTGTGCTCAGCCGCGACTTTCGTCATGCTTGGCCTCCCAGGTCCCCGGACCTCAGTCCGTGCGATTGGCTTTGGGGTTACCTTAAGTCGCAACTGTATCGTGATCGACCGAACATCTCTAGGGATGTTGAAAGACAACAGCCGGCCGAGGTGGCCGAGGGGACTGAGGCGCTCCATTCACGGTCCGCACAGCCACTGCGGTCGGAGGTTCGAATCCCCCCTCGGGCCTGGATATTTGTGCCGTCCTTAGTATTAATTAGTTCATAAGTAGTTTGTAAGTTTAGGGACTGATGACCCCGTAGTTAAGTCCCATAAGCTATACAAACATTTGAACATTTTTTGAAAGACAACATCGGACACTAATCGGTCATGCTTTACAGTTCTGTTCACAACATTATTCCTCCACTACAGCTATTGTTGAGGAATAATGGTGAACATATTGAGCATTTCCTGTAAAGAACATCGCCTTTCCTTTGTCTTAATTTGTTATGCTAATTATTGCTGTTCTGTTCAGATGAAGCGCCATCTGTCACTTTTTTTAACTTTATGTTTATTTTTCTGATAGAACCCCATATCATTCTGAGCATGTGTCAATTTTGATCTCTCTATGTACATTATTCCTTGATTTGTTAAGTTTTCAAATTTATACTGACTTTTTGATGACCCGGTATTATGTAACATTGTTAATTTAAAAATATGACACAGAAAAACAAACGAAATCTGAAGGACAGGATGAACCTGAGCCTGAAGGCGGCTCTAAGCATTTCACGACATTGATCTCCAGAGCAACAGGAACTGTGAAGCCACAGTGAGTATGAACCATCGACACCCAAAAAGATGAGGTCCACTGTATTAAAAGATATTGATAACAGCGTACTAGAGAACACTTATGAGGACTATTAGAATCGTGGTTTCCATCCCTATTGAAAACTAATGAAGCGCTATAAGATCATAAATACTAAATCAAATTGCACATTAAATTTTGTGTCTATGAAACGACAACCAGGTGTGCTCGTTTCAAAGGGAACAGACTGTCACAATTACAAATTATAAAAGTGTATGTAATATCACAATTTCACGTTGCAAGGAGACATGGATCTACAATTCACTATTGGCGTCTGCATTTGTGGGTACTATAACAGACTATAATGGTTGGCTTGGTCAATTTCAAAGCGTCCATTTCCCTCACCGACCATCTCAAGAGGAATTTGGCATTTCATCCGGCATATTACTACACTTGTCACACGTAAGGACAGAGGAGGATAACTTCCGTCAGGAGGCACAACAGTTTTTGAAGGAAGTGAACATGTTTATAACAGGAGGGTGTGGAGAAAGATAATGTTTGGAACAGTGACCAGAGTCAATTCCAGGGGGCGGGGAGGGGGGCGGGGAGGGGAGCGCGGCTCTTACACTGCTTCCTTCGTATCTTTATTCCTGTGTACTTCAACCGTGTCACATCACTGCGGGGGCTTTCCCTATATGTGATTCGTGTGCCAGTTCACTGAACATGAAAGGACCGCTGAGCGACAGTTTGTTTGGAGACAACCACAGTTTGAGTATTTTTGTTGTCTTCATTACTAAGACTTTGAAGCAGCTCTACCCTACCCTGACATATCCTGTGCAAGCATAAGCTATTCGTCTGAGATGTTTACCCCACAAACTTCCCCCAGTGCTCTAAACTTTCGGAGTAATTTAATGAAACTGATGTTTATCCTCCATAGTTGTGTTCCAAACAAAATGAAGTACGTATGAAGTTACATTAAAAGAAGTCCTTAAATGTATTATGCACCACTAGCAACAAGTTCATAGCTGGTCAGCTATATTTTGCTTCCATGATGTACCCGATACAGTAAATGTCACTTATGCCTCTCATCTTTCCAGAAAGTATTAATGCAACAGTAATAAGTTATTGTCTGCTTTTACATGGCAAATGATAAATACTAATGTAAACGGACGCACCTTAGGAGTAACTCAATACAGCTAACACTGATTAAGTAGCACTCTGCAATTTATCATTTCTAGGATGAGCTATTTGCATATGCAACACTAAGTATAGAAGCAGATAAAATGTTGATCGTTTTGAGAGATCATCGGAAAAATATGGTATGCAACTGATCAGATACACTATGTAAATAAGCGTATGGCTTTCTTGGCCGGGAGATCCCTTGCGGGATTGTTCGGCTGCCTTAGTGTAAGTCTATTTGACGCCGCGTGGGCGACTTACGTGCCAATGATTATGATGATGACACACAACACCCAGTCCCCTGCAGGGAATCCAACCCGGGCCTCCTGCTACCGCTGAGCTACGGAGGCTGACAGCTACACTATGCATTAAAGGGTTTAAGTCAAACATGACTTAAGAACCTGGCGTGTTTTGCCTTTGGGTAATGTCCACGTATTCGACCATCTGACTCATCTGAATCACTGTGCTTTTCTGTGTGATAAGGCAAGAGTCTTAAATAGTGACCAGTCAGTAAAGGATTCATTATAGTTACGACGACGACCTCCGGTACAGCTGCTGGTGGGAGGCCCAGAAGTGTACAGAAATACTACAGGGCCTGGCAACATCTGAGATGGGCAGGCACACGTCGGCAAGACGGAACAAACAGGTCCCAGCATTCCTGTTTGCTGTGTTTGATTAGACAGCGCCCCTTAGCACCAAGTTAATTAAAAGTACTGACTTTAATTTGTGAATGGTGTGCTTTGAACTGTGGCTTGGCTCTTCGGCAATGCTCAAAAGACACTGCACGGTCTTTGATCCACTGAGGTACCGGCTGACATCGTGGATGTTCTGCCTCGTTAATGCAATCAGACACAGATTGCCAATGTTATAGCAGCGCTATACAAAGGCCTGTCAGCTCTTTGAAGTGCCCACCGTGATAGACGGTCTGGCTGGCGTTGACAAGGGAACATAACCACAAAGGTGAGTGAGCCACAAGATCATGGGATCAGATCTATGATCGATAGGTCCATGCGCAGCACTGAAGTATGTACGAATACAGTAATTGAGGAGGCATGTGGCAATAGTAACTTATCAATAAACCTAATATTTCTGAATTTTGTAAGCAGGAGATGAAAACAGAGTTACCCCGGTACACTTTTAGTGACCCTGGACACGTGTGGATGCGGGGTCAATGACTAGAATCACTCCTCCCTGGGTAGCAAAAGCAGTTTACTCTTAATGGACTTGGATAGACTACGTAGTCTCACAGTATACGTCACAGTTTAATTTTTCCGTGCTCGAGGAATTTGATTAGTATCTGAACTCTAAAAAGAAGGTGAGCATCAACATATTTGCTGAGTGTAACGAAACGCGAAGGTTCTGCGATCGAAACCTGCTTGGCTCGCAGTTTTAATCTAAGATTTTTTGTTGTTGTGGTCTTCAGACCGCAGACTGTTTTGATGGAGCTCTCCACGCTACCCTGTCCTGTGCAAGTCTCTTCATTTGAGAATACTTTCGGCAACGTACATCCATTTGAATCTACTGTTTCGTCCCTGTCTCCTACGATTTTTACCCCACACTTCCTTCTAATGCTAAGTTGACAATCCCCAGATGTCCCAGAATGTGTCCTACCAATCTATCCTTTCTCTTAGTCAGGACATGCCAGAAACTCCCTTCTCCCAAATTCAGTTAAGCACCTAATTAGTGACGTGATCTACCCATCTAATCATCATCTTAGCACAAACTCAGAGCGAAATTCCATTCTGAATCCTGTTATCAAATGCTGCAATCATTTACCCAAATGGTTCTTCGCGTACCGGATGAACAAAAATTATATCTTGTGATCAACTTCACGTCTAAGCCGCAACAACAATGACGATTGTTTGAAGTCCTCTGCATAATAAATGTTTCCAGTTAGTATTCTGATTGGAGTGTATACTACTTCCATTACGTATTTTTGATATTTGTATGGAAGTGAGAGTCATGTTTATCATTAATTGTGGCTGCATGGCGCGATACTTTGCCTCATAACCTACAGAGCGGTACAAGTGGTTACTGAGCGTAGAGTCCACTGAACTCTTACTTTGGAAAGTCACAGGATAAATTATAGATGGCGCATGTGTGTTTGCGAGCGTCACACTGTGCCAAACGCCGTTTTGTAGGAGACCTTGTGTCTTGTTTGTGGAAGTGATTTGTGTAACATAAAACTTTGGAGAGCTGACACCGTTCTGTAAAACAAATCTTTGGAGGAAAGATGGCCACTCGTGACAAAAGCAATCCAAATAGGAGAACAATGACCAGCCAGAAAAAAATTAGAAGAAAAATTCACAGAAACAAACTTAGGTCCCACTAATTAACAGGCGATGCCCCGCGAAAGGGATTCGATTTCGGCGGTGTCCATCAGTGTTCAGAGGGTAACGTGGATGGACGAATGAGAGTGTCACAGTCCACAGGAGAAACTAACGACCGCACAACTAATCTAATGACCAATACTGGCGACATCTGAGACGGATCATTAACAATGGAAGAAGTGCAACAAATCACGGCTGCATCCAACTCAAGACGTGCAACACACGTCTCCGTGGACAATCTTTATGAAGATTAGTGTTCCCAGTGTCTCCTGTATCCTCCGGATACCATATTCCTAACACAGGGTTATCAACAACATCAATCAAGCCATTCGGTGACTTCCTTCTGGTTGCGACGAAGAATTCAAACCTGCAGGATCTTTGACAATGTCAGAGAGACTACGTCCAGTGTCGTGGAACGTTCCCCAAATGACATATGGTGTACCCAGGTGCCTTTTTAATTAATTGTGGTTTTAGGGCGCACAACTGCTGAGGTCATTAGCGCCCAACACTGCCCATAGTAAAATCGAACCGGAGTTAGTAGTTAAATGGCTTTCGCCATATTTGCACGATGTATAAAAAGTAAAACTGCCAGCAGAATGCGTATCATCAGCTAAAATATCAGAAATTTCAAATGGTAAACATAGATCATGACGGAGACTATTAAAAAACGGACATTGCACTAAAAGATGGTACACAGTAAAAGGTTCATCACAGTACTCACATAAGGGAGCAGGATCACCACGAAGTAAATACTGGTGGCTATAACGGCAGTGACCAATACGAAACCCGGCCAGGACACTCTCCTCTCGACGAGAGGATCGAGATGACGTTGACCAAAGGTCAGGCACAGCTTTAATGGTCCGCAATTTGTTCCCCGACAGAGACAACCAATGTAAAAACTAACGGAAGATGATACGTCGGGAGACGCCAGCGCGAAGGTCAACAGAGCTAGTAGAAAAGGTAGGCAGTCGAGGGAGGAGAACTACCTCCTTGGCAGCCGTATACGCAGACTCATACTCCAACACTCACGTGGCCAGGGACCAACAGAAACGTCACAGTAGTTCCGATCGCTGAGAGTTAAGGCAATTGCGGATGCTTTGTACCAGGAGATGGACAGGATATAGCGTGCGAAGGCTCAAAAGAGCACTCAAAGTCCGAGAAAATGACAATGAGCGAGTTTCGCCGGACGTATTGATATAATGCATACAGCTCAGCTGTAAAAATTGAACTCCACTCAGGGAGACGATATTTAAACGAGGCGTTAATACGTACAAAGACACACCCAACACCCTGGCCTGTCTGAGCCATCGGTGTAGATGAACAACTTGTATTCAAATTTGAACCGGAGTGCGAGAAATTCTCTCCGGTAAACGAAACTAGGTGTGGAGTCCTTTGGAAGAGAATGAAGGTCCAAGTTAATACGGATTTCGGGGCTTAGCCACGGTGGAGAGGTGCTCTCTCCAGTCGAGAAAAGCAGGCTTTGTAACGCCGAGCTGGCCGAGTAACAAACGCAAGCGTACTCCCGGTGGTAGCAGAGCAGACGGGCGCACGGCAAAGAGACCGTCAAGTGAGTCATTAAAGAAAACTGCAAATGTTGGGTGTCCTCGCATGGATGACAAACGGCTAGCGTAACGGCTAAGCAGGAGTTCCGTCGGTAAGAAAGAGATAGTTCGGCGGCCTCGGCATAGAGGCTCTCAACGGGGGTAGTGTAAAACGTTCCCGTCACCAGAAAGATCCCTTGGTGGTGGATTGTGTTAAGGCGGCGCAGTATGGACGGTCGAGCCGAATAATAAACGATGCTTCCATAGATGACTTTGGACCGAACTATGGTGCGATACAGATGGAGGAGAGTAGACCGTTCAGCTCCCCACGAGGTGCCACTTAACACCCGCAACACAGAGAGAGGGTACAGCGAGCTGCCAAACGAGATATGTAGGGAGAACTTTACTTCCTGTCGTAAACAAGCCCCAAGAACACCCTGGTGCCCGTCATCGACGCCTGAACGTGGGAAACTTCGAGGACACACACGCCACGGCAACAAACCTACTTACGAGAGGATGAGGACGAAAGTGGTAGTGAGCGCGAGGCGGGACACCTCCACAGTTCTCTAGCGGTGAAGCGAGGCGTGACAAAGCTTTCTAGGAGTTCATACCTGTCCACATTAATTTCTTTAAGTATCCTCTACTACTCAGTTGAATTTTTGACATGTCGGAAGTACCCATTAAGAAATTTTACCACTGAATTTTTTGATGCTTTGTGAAACAGCCTTCTAACGAAAAGTGATGCGAAAAATTACAGGCCCATATAACAGACGTCTGTTTGCAGCAGGACTCTGGAACAAATACTTTTTTCGAACCTTATTTACTTCGGAGATTCAGAACGTATGGTTCTTGGTAAAACATCTCTATACTCACATGAAGTGATGAGTGCTACCGCCGAAGTCTGTCGAATAGATTCCGTATTTTTAATATTTCCGGAAGGTTTTTGATACCACCGCACAAGCGACTTCCAGAGAAAATATGGAGTATCATGTCAGTTGTGCGATTGGATTCGCGACTTACTAAAGCAAAGGATACATATCGTAGTAACTAAGGGAAAATAATTAAACGGAAGTATTATCTGACGATTGTCATGGCAGTGTTACAGAGCGCCTACTGTTTTTTGTTCTTGTAAACGATTTGGGGAAACAATTTGAGCAAATCAGACTTCACTGATGATGCTGTCGTTTATCGGTTAGAAAATTCAACAGAAGATCAAAAACAGCAGAAAAACTTCAGATATCTGCAGAGTGTGGAAGTCGGCAACTGGTCATAATAAAAAGTCTGAAGTAACTGATATGAGATCTAAAAGACGTTAATTCATATACACGATAAATTCATATCTCGTAAATACATCTAAATAACTATGAATTACAACTACGAACAAATTTAAATGGAAAGAACAAAAATATCGTGTGGAAGGCGATTCAACGGCTACGTTTCATTGGTAGAACACTTGCAACAGCCTACATTTCAACTAAAGACATAGAAAAAGTTCGGATAAATTGCAAATAGTTTTAAATTATCGCGATACAGGCGACAGAATCACGGAAATGGACTAGTTGCGTTGGAAATCATTAAAAGAAAGGCGTTATTCGTTGCGGCGAGATCTATTTGCGAAATTCCTTTCACCAACTTTCTCGCGTTCTTCATGTATCGCTATGTCGGTGGGTGTTAAAAAATATGTTCGCATTCGGAACAAGAAGTTGGGAAAGATTTCTCAAACTGATGACGTCGCATTGAATAAAGTCTTTCGTTTATGACAGTACTGATTTGGCCTTGATAAACGAAAATATATACAGATCGTTCAATCACTCATTATTTAAGGAAAACTTCAACTTTCATCATAATCCCCTTTTAACACATTTTCCAAGAGTTGTTCGCGTTTCTTTAAGCAGTCCGAAAAAGATTTCGGAGCTCTGGTATCATAATGGAACACATTCTTCGGATAAGGTCGTTAAAACCCAGATACATAGGGAGACGTGAATTATAAGATCAGAAACGGAACGATTTCATGTTCCTTTGCCCCGAGCGCTTTTACATAATGCAACGAAATAACTATTTTCAAATGTCTAATACAATGGAGCAAACTGCTAATCATCGGCCCTAGACTTCTTTAATTGCAACTAGCTTACACAGCGGACACACCCTTGCCTAGAGGGGACGTGGCGTCCCATACCACGTTTCAGTTTCCTTACGGCGGTGAAGATATCACGAAAGTGGCCCGATGAAGTCTCTGCCATGTACTGAAATGTGATTTTCAGAGTATGTATTTAGATGTAAGTACTAACGGGCCGTTTAATACTATGTTATTGGCTATACCGCTTTTATGCTCTACGCTGGACAAGTGCATGCATTGATTTTCAATTTATTTTGAGGTGTATTAATAGATTTGTTTTCACGTATCAACTGTTGTCGATTCTTTAAGCTCCTTTAAGCTCAGCCTCCTGGATGTAAGACTTTTGAACCATGTGTTGCGATTTTATATTAATCTTACTATATACCAGCCTTCCTTTCTTGTAGAGTGATTTAATGGGTGAAACAGTCTGCGACTTGTACAATTTAATAACGTTAAGATGCGGCATACACATTCACGAGTTTAGTCTGTTCATACAAGAAATTAAATGCATTGTTCATGGTGTTATTGATTCTATTATGTATTCTCAACTTAGTTCCTATCTACAGCACTAGAACCTAGTATGTAATTAGCAGTTTGGTTTTAGAAAAGATCAACTGTGGATGCCATGGAAATACTTGTTAAATTTTTGGAGGTATTTGAAGCCAGACGATTTGCTCAGGCTACATTCTGTGACCTCAGCAAGGCTTTTTAATTTGTTGCTCGTGGGTTACTGTTGGATAAAGTTTCATTATAGAATAAGAGATGCTAGCATTAAAATGTTTAAATCACGCAGTGACCGGCAACAAATTGTACGTATAGGTAATAATAGGTCTGATGTCACACTTAGATATGGCATACCACAAGGCTCAATCTTAGGCCCTTTACTATTTGTGATAATGATCAATGATTTACAATCTTATGAGCTCAAAGACTATATTGTATGCAGATAACATTACGTTTTTAACAGTAGTTCTGATTTCAATTAACTGCACAATTTAACCGAATGTACAATATCTCAGGCCTCTATTTGGTTTAGAGCTAATGGCTTTTGTTTAAATGGAGGTAAAACAACATTTTTTACTCTCTGTAATTTACCAGGTATAGACAACCAAGGAAGTATTAAACTCTTGGAAACCAAATAAAGTAAATAAGTGCTAGACTTTCTAGAGTAATTTTTTTTTTTTGCTGAGGAAATTACAGAGCTGTGTTCCAGATAAATATGTTAGATCAGCATACTTTGCATTTTTTTTTCAGAGCATCATCTCTTATGGTATTCTTGTTTGGGGGAATAGCAGCCAAGCCCTTGATATTCTTATGCTACAAAAAAGAGTGGTCACGGTTATCACAGGCTCAGGCAAATGGAAACATGCAAAACCATTATTCATAAAATTAGGTTGTCTTAAAGTTGTTGATA
Organism: Locusta migratoria; assembly: GCA_026315105.1. NCBI lineage: Eukaryota > Metazoa > Arthropoda > Insecta > Orthoptera > Acrididae > Locusta > Locusta migratoria. The sequence continues at coordinate 69,845,551 of CM048748.1, read as the reverse complement.
TATACATACACACGTTTTAATTTACATAAAAATAATTTATCCAGCCCAGCTCTTAAAAGAAGACATTCTTATAATGCAAAAAAAAATAAATGTCCCATTCTGTATGTCTAAATCATTAGGTAGTTATGTGCTAGACCGGAAAATATTTAATAAGTTACCTGAAGAAATAAGTACTTTACCTATAAATTTGTTTAAATGCAGGTTGTACAACAGACTAGTCGGGACCTCCTGCTTAGTAGGCAGACGCTTTAACCGCTCAGCTAACACAGCGTTACGGACAAAGACTATACGGCCTACCTTGAAGGACGTCTCCTTCCCCGACACATACTTCAATTCTTCCTCATTGTATACTATGAAATATGTATCAAATTTGCTCTCCAATGTTTTAATAGCACCCCAGCCACGAATAAAAATAGGAACAGTCCTAAGGTTCAATGCGGGACTGTTCCAATTCACATTTGTCGCTGGGGTACTGTTACAATATTTGAGAACCTTGGCAACTGATGCACACCACAAATTCACCGGATTTGCCCAAGATGAATTCATTTTAATTTCTAAACTTAAAGAAATATTTCGATGCAGGACGGATCACATCAAACCTGGTCATCGCCAAAACAGGTGCTGTATTGCAGAGCTCCGAAATCATAGTGTTTGCAAGACTTGAAAAAGTACGGACTACTCTTGGAAAAGTATGAGTTAAAACGGGGATTATGCTGAAAAATTAAATTTATTTCAAGCTGATGGACCTATTTCAAATAATAAGAAAAGAACTGATATAATGCCCGTCTTTATGGAAACAAAGATCCTTCAGACATGCTTGCAAGGCTGGAGGATATATGTATGGTTTTATTGATAAACAATGGTCACCATTGTTAACGAGTCACAGACTGGCTTGCAACAAATTTAGTGTTATCTGTTGCAACACTCGTTGACCGTAGGCAACCTGCGGCATATGGAAGTGTGGTTCACTCATGGTGGCGTGCACGGATAGTGCGAGAAGCTGAAGATCCGGATCGAGCCCCAGTGCGGCACAAATTTCACATGTCGCCATTAAATCATGCATCTGATGCTTATTAATAGCGGCAATTGCAATTACATTTCTTGTATTTGATTCGAAATATGTTTATACTCCCAAAATATTCATTGAACAACGTCAACATCGATCCATTCTGATATTAAAAGCGCCTGTGTTAACATCGCCATTCAGGAGTCGCAGATTGTACGTCGTGGTACTATGTCAATATAACAAATTTATTCCAGAAAAACTTCTACATTGTCGAACTTTTAGAAAAATTACAGGAAATATTAGCTAATATACGGATTAATTTTTCAATCCTTTATTAGCATGCATCTAACCAAGGAATGGGCATTTTACGACCCTATTCTACCCATCTGCTTTGACCAATGACAACGTGTCGAAAAACCCGTATATGGGATAATATATAAATACTTATGTATTCTAATCTGTGCTTGTCCTCTTAAATTAGGGATTACCATAACAGAATGTACCATCGATCACAGGTCTCAACCCAAAAATTCGCGCCTTAGGTGCTCACTTGCGAAAGACAAACCTCAACCAATACCTCGCCGTCAGAGTGAAGCTACAAATCACTTTAAATGCAATCTTAATCTATAATGTATCTTCTGCTTATAAACAAACTATTGTCTAACTCGGGGGGCACATAATTACGCACGCAACGTACAAACACGCGCGCACCTCAAAATCTACGCGCAGCGATGCCATCGCACGACAACACGCCGAAGTCACGAGTCAAAGCAGGCGGGTGGATTCGCGTCCTGTAAATGACAACGAATGAAACATGAAGTGGTAAACGACAGATCGGAATTAGTTGTCACGATTATAAAGAAAGGCGCTTCCTAACTAAGTAGTCTCACTAGACGGTTTCTGCGAAAAATTGTAAGATACCTGCTATGAGAAGGCATACATTTCATATTCAAATGTACTGCGAATTTGAGATCAATGTTATGCTAGTCAGTCTTGGGTCGTTTATATTTGGTTGCAGGCTTATTTTTCGATGGCAGTACTATCGATATTGGAGACGGTGATAGTATTGTTGCCGGGAAGTAGGGTTGTGATTATTGAGAGTAGAGTTGGGCAACACGATTCTTTTTTATGAATCGATTCTTGCGATTCAATCCCACATTGTGAATCGATTCCTACGATTCGTTCACGATTCTTTCGCGATTCTTTAGTCTGCATTGGCGCGATTCTCACTTCTACATCTTGCTCATAGATGGCGATACATGTCAGTGTTATGGATGTTGGAATCTTAACCTTTTGCATCTGTTCCTACGATTCGTTCACGATTGTTTCTGGTCCGCGACGGCACATTCTTACAAAATGCCGAAAAGGTGACAATATGGGTATAGGATTTTTTAATTTTTTGGTGCGTAAAGTTCAGACTTAAAATAATAATGAGGCAAAGCCATTCGATTCAGCTCTCAAAAATTCTCGAGAAAATAGTCTGAAATTTAGCGAACGGTTCCAAATAAATATTACACTACCAACTATTTCTGCTGTCATCATAGCTCATTCACTAGCGTTGCAGGTTTAGTGAACGTAGGACAATTATTTCGAATGCTGCAGTAACCTTATAACTTTTTTTTCGTTCTGTTTGAATACTTCGGCAATTTAAATATAAATATAATTGAATCTATGGTAATTATAAGGTATCTAATCATTATAAAATACTTATGTAAAATCAATTAGTTGAAGGAAATACGAAATAAACATTAAAAATAAAAATCCGTTTCTAAATATTAAATTTCTTTCGAGATACAAGAAATTCATGTTTATTAAAATGTTTCTTTTTTCTAAAATCGGTTTCTTTCAGGAAAGCTGATAACGTAAAAACCAAAATGGCAAATAAGATTTTTGAGATGGCTTTAAAAACATTTAAATTCGCGTTTTTATATAAAAAGAATATTTTTGTAAAATTAATTTTTTTACAAAAAATATAACTACGTAGATGAACTCGAAAAGCTTAAACCTCTCTAAACACAAAATATAATCTAAATGTTACAGCCATTTCTGGGATACGCGAAATATAAATGTGTAAGGATTGCTCGTTTAAATACATAATATGTAAACTTTATAAAAGACGTATATTCGTATGTATTGACAGCTGTGTATTTCGCTGCGTTCTGTTTCTGTTATGTGTAATTCGTGAATAGGCTAATAATTAACAGCTCACGATCTTCGTTCTGTGCTTCCTTTGTTCACATGCTTTCTGGCTTTCGTAATCATTCGGCACGATTCGCCACTTGCTTTCGAGTCATGAATCGTAAGACAGGCGATTCTTTTGAACGACGATTCGTCCCCCCCTCTTCGGCACGATTCGGCAATCGCCTTCGAATCGTGAATCGTTGGAACTTAAGAATCGTCACGAGACAGACGATTCTTTTGAACGACGATTCGTCCGAATCACGATTCGATTCTTACGATTCTTTATTTGTATTCGTTCAAATGAACGACTCATTGACGAATCGCCACAACTCTAATTGAGAGTGCAGACTTTGCAAGGCGCGCGGATGAGATTTCAGAAGCGTGGGGACCGTGGTTGTGTGCAGTTGTCTTTCCTGCGGGATAGCCGAGCAGATGAGATTTTGAGACATGCTGAGACAAGATAAAAGGACTAGATGACGTTGGAGAAACGATCTTTTATAAGGTAAAATTTTTCATGAAATACTTGGCATATTTACATGGCACAACTTCGCATTGTTAGGCTGAACTGATAGTAGTAACGGTCGGGAAAGAACTTGCTGTTAGCTTGTGGTCTCACGATTAATGCTAGAGACCCCTTTCGGTGTTAGGAAAAGTATTGTAATAGTTTAGTTTTGAGAGTTTTATGAAATAGGAATTTCATGGGTAGTGTTATTTAAATATGGTACTGTGGTAACATTGTGTAAATCGAGTTAAATTTATTAACAGTAAAGAAATGTTTATCTTTGTTAAAAATATCTTTGTAGGCAGATTAAATATCCGAGTTATATTTTTCTCTGAATGATTTTAAAATCCAAAACATGACATTGTTAATAATTTTCATGAAGTTATATCAGTTAGAAAATAAACCAGATATTTCATTTTTAATAATTAATTCCAGTTTCTTAAACAGATTACCAGTTTATCCCCCTCGCATTTTTATTAAAAGTGCCATAGATGTTTTCTGTAGTGTTTTCCAGTAGTTAGTACAGCAGGAAGCAGTTTGGTGTTGCGCAAATTTATGCAATGTGGCAAAAAAAATCCAGATTAAAGATTGCTATTTCAGTCAGAAACAAAAGTTTGTATGGCCAGAATTATTAACACAGTGATTTTTAGTTTCAGTAATATTCAGACAGTTAACTTTGTTACGACGTTATACAGAAACAATTAGCAGTTTGTGTCTCAATAAATATTACGCAGTCAGATAGGTTTTGCAATACCTTTACATTCACATAGAATACAGTTAAAAAATACGCAGATTAACATAACTTTGTGCAAAGGCATTCAGGTGGAACAAGTTCGAACATTCCGTTACATTTCATTCAAGTATCGTCATCCGCATTTCTTAGATCATACGGTAAAACAACTTTCGCAGCAGACGTGAATTTTGTAAGAGATAAGGACAAGCAAGAAACTTTCAAAATGAATGCGAATCTTACAGCAGGCTGAATGGACAGGCTGGTAGTCCGATAGCGAAAGCCAAATTCGTCAATAGTTCACGAGTAAATTTAAAATCTAAAGAAACAAGGAGAGAAGTGTAATACCTGTCGACGGACAATAACAACGGCGACTACAATGCTACGAATACAACAAAGTGCACTAGGTCAACCCGCGCTCGCCTCTCCTAGGTCACGACGCCAGACGGCCTGCACACGACGCGGCGAAGTGGCCGCTGGCGGTGTGTGCATCCGTGGATATTATATACGTGCGTATGTTACCTTCTCCTAAGCTAATGCACCGTCTTCAAACTAATTTCGTACGTATATTCTTTACTGACGGGTAACAATCGGTTTTAGCATAAAATTATACAACACATAGTTCTGGATATTTGTCAAACAGCGAGATTAATAGACAAGAAAGTTTGTACCATCATGCTACGCCTGAATAACATTCATCCAGTAGTAGTGAAAGACAGCACTAAGCAACTTACGATAATCTTCCACAAAATTTCATCCCTCAATGAAACTCTTGCGATCCCTATAAAATAAAAGGAAAGTATCGGCTACTTCACTGTTTCCACAGTGAATCTACGGCATTCGGAATGTCGTTACAATTTACTCTTTCGGCCCTACACAACGCTACTAACGAGTAGTTTTGCAGTCTCTGTGCTTATATAACACTGCAAGTATTTTCAGAATTATCGAATTCTGACATGTACAGTTCGTGAGGTACTATGTTACAAACGATAACTGTCAAAACCGCTCCATCATGAGACGCTTTATTAAGTATTTTCTACTAACTATTCGCATCATATTTGGCAGAAGATTTTCCTTTATTCCACTACGTATATTAAAATTTATTCTATTTTAGGACACGTGACAAAAGATATGTTTCTATCATTTAATTACGCCCATTTACCTAGTAACTACAACAGTATATCGTGTTGCGATGTGTAACGAAAAGCGAAATTAATGGGTCCAAACAATAGTGATGTAAATATATTAAACACCGAACACAGTTTCTACACTATTGTTGATACAAGTTCATTAAAGGCAGTGTTGTCAGCCAGTGTATTTTAGTACCACCACACAGGGAGGGGAAGCTAAAACAGCATATATACTATGGAATCCACCAGCGGAAAGTTACGTACAGCGTTTCTGTTGTTGTGGTCTTCGGTCCGCAGACTGGTTTTTATGTAGCTCTACACGCTGTGTTGTTCAAGCCTTAGAATACATACGGCAACCTACATCCTTTTGAATCTGCTTACTATAATTGTCCCTCGGTCTCCCTCTACGATTTTTACCCCATTCACTTCCTTATAATTTTGTACACATAAGCTTCAATCCACGAGAACGGTCGCCTTAAGTCTAAGAATCACATACGATATATAGTCCACGAGATATGACGTCATAAACAATGAGATGCACGAAAAACTGCTGCATTTTGCGACAATGCTGCTCATTTTCTCCTAAACCATTGGACCGATTTCAACCAAATTTGGTACACATATTTCTTACCGTGAGGTAACAATTACTGCATGATTAAGAATCACACACGGCTCATGGTTCAAAAGATATTACGTCATAACCAATAGAAATCGCAAAAAATTCCATATATGCAGCCAGACTTTCGAAATACACTGTATGAGAATGACAGTACTTAGCGACTTGCAACAAACTTTAAACATAATTTCAAACCTTTATTAAACTTTTTCTCGCTGGCAACCAAAGTAAAATGATGAAAGGAAAACAGATTCTCGCTTACTACTTTTCCGCTGTTTATAGAGTAAAACTACGGCTCTCTCGATATGACGTTACAATTTATAATTTGAACACTACAAATTGTAGCCACAGTTAATTTTACAGACAGTATACTCGTATAGTTGAGTGTACACTCTAAATTGTATCACAGTACGACACGTAGATCATGAGATATGAGCACACAAACAGTAACGTTAATGGAAAATAGCCCTTTCCCGCGCCGTTTAATGTATTCTGTAATACTAACTGTATTCGCTAGAGATTTTACAGACATACAGCCCTTATACAAATGAGTATACACATGAAAAGTTCCAGAAATAAATAGATAAATACCCGGGCAACGCCGGGTCTTCAGCTAGTCTAAGATAAAGACGTGGCAACAGCGTCCGTAGGATGACATTTTCGGGTACGGGTTCCCCTCGGCTATCACTACTGCCGCCAGCGCTCAGGCGAGTACTCACGACGCCGTCGTAGTGCCCGCCGGCCACGGCCTGGATGCTGGAGGCGGCGCCGTCGCCGTCTGCGTCGGCGGCGGCCAGCAGGCAGTAGGCCGCGGCGGCCAGCAGCAGCGCGCCCGCCGCCAGCGCCAGTGCCGCCCTGCGGCCGCCGCTAGTACTACTTCCCCCACTACTACTAGCCAGCAGCTGCTCAGCGGCCGGCAGGCGCGCCACATGGCCCGGCGTCAGCCCCGCGCGATCCACCACGTGCCGCAGGCGGCGCGCCGCGCGCTCCACCACTCGCTGCCGTCCGCACTGCATCGCGGCGGCGGCGCGTCTGACGCCGGCAGCGAGCTGTGAGCAGCGGCGAGCGCGGGCGACGCCGACGCGCGCGGCTCCTGGCGGCCGGACCTGGAACCACCGCTCTCTAGCCGACTGTTCCGCCAAGCGCAAACCCGCGACGCGTATAGCCGTGGCGTACGAGGCACAGAGACTAAGGCGCGTTCACATGAGTCAATTTTTGTTGAACAAAAGCTGAAAGCGATTTGGGTCAGTTTTCGTTCACACGTTTCTACTGAAATCGATCGAAAAAGGAAGCTTATTAGAGACGGAGCTAACGCTCGGAGTTTTGGATAAGGACGGGGAAGGAAATCGGCCGTGCCCTTTGAAAGGAACCATCCCGGCATTTACCTGGAGTGATTTAGGGAAATCACGGAAAACCTAAATCTGGATGGCCGGGGGTGGATTGGAACCACCGCCCTCCCGAATGCGAGTCCAGTGCGTTACCACTGCGCCACCTCGCTCGGTGAAATCGATCGAAATGGCTGAAATTAGCGGTGCGCGAAGTCGTTTTTTGGGTGCGTCAGTGGATATTAAGAATTAACAGACTGGGAGCGTCGGAGTCTTTGTTGAAGGAAACTATCATTAGGGGACACGGAAGAATATCGAAACCATTTGAGAATGTCGGAAGAAAAATATGTAATACCATTAAGGGATATATATGCTCTTGGACACATATAATTCCTCCGTTCCCACACCACTCTTTCTATTTGGAGACTAATGAATATTCTTTTTTGTACATTTGATTGTTTTTATTTTATTTTTTACGTTGTCAGTAGTTAAACCGCTAATGTCCATTTCTTTCACGATACCTCGCAAAGCATTTTCCCGCACATATTTGTTTGTTATCGTAAGTATCCATAAGATGATTCCACACGCATTCGCGCTTATGTTACAGTACTAAGAATAAATAAATAAATCATCATCACGCTTCCTGGCCGCTTGTCATTTATTCTGTGAGATATTTGAAAAGGCAATACTTTAACAACACGGAAAACACCGGCACTATATCCGCAATGAAGTTTTAAAACAGCTAGTGTAATTACGTGGTTCAACCCAAAGTTAAATCGTCACTTGAACGAAAAAGTTTGACTCGGTCAATCTTTTCTTGATCCACTAAAAAGTTGATCAACTCAATGGAGACGAAGGTTCACACAAGGTTTTTCATTCAGCATTTATTGCTCAAGTAAACTCGTTCAACTAAACTTGACCCGTGTGAACGCGCCTTTAGCAAACTCATTCATTTCGGCGAACTAGTTCCCAATTAAACATCCATTTCTGGGAGACGTTACTTTCTACTTGTTCGCCGTTTTTTATGCAGTTGCTATCACGGGCGCCGACTCCGTGGATGCCCCGGGGCTCGTGCACCCCTCCACCCCAAGAATTCTTTGGGGGTGCTGAGCACCCACATAAAATTGAGGTGGAAAATAAAATTTTAATAAAATCGGGAAAACCAAAACCTTCCTTATGATTCAAGAGGCAAAGCGAGAGACGATATTTCATACGTGAAAGAAATGATGTTTTGTACGCGGGTCCCCAAGTCAGTAGTAATGAGTGTCCGTGTTTATTCATCCTGAAGCACGTCGATGCTTTTGACCTTTCAGGTGTAGGTATTTACGAACATTAAGTTTTGTTCTTTCAGGAATTTAGCTTTAAGAATCTGCTGCTGATGCTAAAGTTAATCGTTTTTCATTTATCTTTGTCACTTCCCTTGTTATTAAAATTATAGATTCAGTTGAAATTTCCAATGGTTTTCTCTCAGGCTTAAAGAAACAACCTTGGACTATATTAATACTGTCAGAGATGTTATCTCGAAGTGATGAAAGTTTCGATTGTAGCGATACATTAATATTTTTTTTTAATTAAAAATTATATCTGCGACGTTTGTCGCTAGCATCCGTTCTCTCTGCCAATAAATCTCTGATTATCCTTGTTTCAAGTTATACCTTCAACTATTTCAAACGATCTGGAGAGAAAACGGAATCGCTTTTCGTCTTTCGTTTTTCTACCTTTGTACTGAGCGGACGTATTTTACTCGACCTCCATAATCATGTAAGTGTGAGCTCTGGTTAGCACCCTTTTACTTAATAAACTTTAACTTTCATTTGGAATTCCTATTTTATTTAAATAATTACTATTTCTCCCCATCTTTCATTTGATGTCCTATTTTCAGCAATATTAGTAAATTGATGCTTGGTTATTGTTGCCTATTGCCTCATGATGACAAAAGAATGCAAAATTTATTTACTCTCATTTTGTGTTAAACATTGAATTCAATGCCTGCAGGAAATCTTCATTCTGTTAAAAGCGAAGTCCGATAATTTCTTTAACTTTCGATAACAATAGTGATCAAAATTACACACGGTCTTAAAACTTTAATAATTAATAGTCATGAAACCAAGCATCAGTATACGAGCACGAAGATATTAATCAATTCATACAGGTTCAACTGCAGTGTCACAGCTTCCACCAATGAATGCATACCAGGTAACTTATTCCACTATTTTCTTATGTAATGGTGCTTTCTGGTGTTGTAATTTTTAACTTACATTGCTACTGAAAACTGATAACAATTTCAAAAATTAATATTCATTGCTGATCTTACGGTTATTTAAATTTCAATTCCGGTTTTCAACCTTGATCTTTTGACAACACCAGCGATAAAAAAAAAAAAAAAAAAAAAAAAAAAAAAAAAAAAAAAAAAAAAGTAACATTACATAAGAATTGGCGCCCATTGTGACAGGACCTCGAATGGTTGTAAAGAAAATATTATTTTATGTGAATTAATTATACCATTGTTTGACATTTTTTTATATTTGTAATCATTCACCAATGTATGATATCTAATCTGTATAATGTGTTTATTTTTCATGAACAACTGCTGACCGATTGTGACGTGAAAACCATAATTACTACCCCGGAGAATAATAAAATATAAATTTGGAGCCACACCCGATCACGAGAAATTCAACCGCAGCCAACAATGAAAATTGCAACACAGGTAAGGACAGACTGATTATTTCGCTTATTTGGTGCTTTCTACTTTCTCTTAGTCTTTCCCAAGTACGCAATCTCCGATCCAGTACCTCATTCTATTAGCAAAAATCTGTTTTCAAAATTTCTTTTGTAGTCAGATATTTATTTTAAATCACAAGTTGGAAAAATGGCCAACATGGCTGCTAAATCGATATAACTAAGTGATCCTCGCTTGTCTCTCACTCGAAGAGTTTCGTATGCGTGTGACGAATATTAATAGTGATTTGTTTCTTAACAGTGCAGATAAAAGAAATTTTTTTTTGCGTGTGAAGTGTGTAGGTTCCCCACACTACTCCAAATTTTTGATAATTTATTAGTATGGTTAAAACCCGTAGACAAATTACTACAATGGAGTCAGAACAAAACACTAATGTTTCACAGCCCGCGCAAAATGTTGAAAATAATGTGGCTGCGAGATCAATTGAAATGATTCCACACATAGTGGAGGAAAATCTTGCAACCACATCATACGTAACAGATTTTCCCACACAGACAGTACACCAATCTGAAAATCCGCAAGAAGATTGGTTAAAACGATTTGAGATATTATTTGCTAACATGTCGCAACAAATTAACAATTTACAAACATCTACTAAAGACGAACTAAACAATTTGCAAGCATCTACACATGCTACAAACAATCAGATTTCAGGCTTGACCGATCAAATTAATCATTTGCAGGCCAACACGAAACATGATTTAGAGCTGTTGCAAAATTGCACCAAGCAACAATTAGACAGATTAGAGGAACAGCAAAATCAAATCGCGGCTCAAATGATAACTCGGGATGAATTTGAGTCGAGATTTAAAAATCTAGAATCAGTACAACAAAATTTACCCTCAATTATTTCTGAGGAAGTAAACAAACAGATAGACGCACAGATACTCAAAGTCGAACAGGCTATCAATGGTAAGTTTTCTGAAGTACAAAACAAAGTAGTGGATCAAATCATGGACACAGTAGATGCAAAAATCTCTTCTGTAGTCGATGATGTAACTAATTGTAAAGAAACCGTTAAAACAATACCAACAGCTATCGACAGTCTCACACAGAATCTTACACAGCTTAAAATTCAACAAGAAAACTTGGAAACAACTGTTACGAGAATTACGAGTCAGGCAGAAAACATAGTCAAAGAAAATCATGATAGGGTACAACAATTCTTATCTAATACAAAAGCGAAGTCCGATAATTTCTTTAACTTTCGATAACAATAGTGATCAAAATTACACACGGTCTTAAAACTTTAATAATTAATAGTCATGAAACCAAGCATCAGTTTACGAGAACGAAGATATTAATCAATTCATACAGGTTCAACTGCAGTGTCACGGCTTCCACCAATGAATGCATACCAGGTAACTTATTCCGCTATTTTCTTATGTAATGGTGCTTTATGGTGTTGTCGTAATTTTTAACTTACATTGCTACTGAGAACTGATAACCATTTCAAAAATTAATATTCATTGCTGATCTTACGGTTATTTAGATTTCAATTCCGGTTTTCAATCTTGATCTTTTGACAACACCAGTGATAATAATAATTTAAAAAAAAAATAACATTACACGATGAAATATACAGCTCTTGCTTGGAACTGACCAAAACAAATTGATGTCGGACTTCAAAATCTCAAAAGACTTTTTTAAACCTTCGTGACGGTATTCTAGCAAACGCTTTTGTCAGAGATAATAGCTTCGCACAAAATGTGTTAGATTAGTGTACAGTGAAAAATCATTTCATTGGTCGTGTAGAAGTTTTCGGGTGTTACTTATATCGAAATATCCACTTCGACCAATTAGATCGCTTTATTTTAGTGTCCTAACGCAGCCATGCTTTCCTTTTCCTCTTCCTCCTTCTTCCTTCTATCTTTAAAGCCTCTGCTTGCTATGTAATTACACATAACCAAAACGGACGCGGTTTCCTACGGCGCAACATAGCAATTAGCCCCAACATAAATATTCGCCTCTGAGAATCTCTATCAATATAATAGCAAAAGGATACTCGTTCACTCACTCACTAAAGACGAAATCTCGAAAACGACTTCACCTATGAAGCTGAAATATGGCCAGAATGTAGTCTTATAGTTAGAACACCTCAGCTAGGAAAAGATTTTGCGATAGGGCCGATTAAGGCTCCTATAAACCCGAGCTGAACTATCCACCATTTCTTCCCCAAGCTGCAAGCGTTGCCACGTTCCAGAAGAGCTCACGCGTTACCTCGCCTTTCATTAAACTAGCTCACACTCGAAAATTACTCACTGTATGAACGTGGAATTTTCATCAATGTCTTCTTTAAGAAGTACACTACATTTTCATTGTAATCTTATTTATGGCAATAATTTATAAACAGCATATATTGATAGTTTACGAACATGCACTTTCTGACGGAGTTTTCGACATGCGAGGAACTTTTTTTCTTTTGAAGTTAGGTGAACACATTAAACGAATGAAATGTTCAAAGCATATCAAAATGTTCATCCTCTCCAAACAGAAACTGTGTGAGAAACGTATAACTCAAGATAATGTCAGTTAAATATGATGCACTGGGATCCGCCCGCCCGTCTAATAGTAACACACCTTCCGTATTAGAGTTCCTAATAATTAAGCATATGTTGTTATTACATAACATCCATACTTGAAGATACTGCTGCTGACTTATTTTATCCCATTACATTTAATAGCTGCACACTACAAAAGTGCTGTGTCTCTATGTAATATGCAATTTCAATTTTTCAGTTATGTTGTTATGGTCTTCAGTCCAGAGACTGGTTTGATGCAGCTCTACACCCTACTCTATCCTGAGCAAGCCTTTTCATCTCCTCATAAGAACGGCAACCCACATCCACTTGAATCTGCTTACTATACGCGTCTCTTGGTCTCCCTCCGCGATTTTTACCCCACACACTTCCCTCCAATACTAAATTTACGATTCCTCGATGTCTAAGAATTTGTCCTACCAAGCGATCCCTTCTTTTGGTCAGGGTATGTCAAAAATTCCTTTTCTCACCAAATATGTTCAGTACCTCTTCATTAGTTATGCGATCTACCCACCTAATCTTCAGCATTCTTCTGTAGCACCACATTTCAAAAGCCTCTATTCTCTTCCTGTCCGCACGGCTTATCGTCCATATTTCACTCCCGTACAAGGCAACACTCCACACAAATGCCTTCAGAAAAGACTTCCTTACACTTAAATTAATATTTGATGTCAGCAAATTTCTCTTTTTCAGGAATGCTTTTCTTCCCATTGCCATTCTGCATTTTATATCCTCTGTACTGCGACCATCGCATGTTATTTTACTACCCAAGTAACAAAACTCATCTACCACCTTCATTGTTTCGTTACCTAATCAAATTCCTTCAGCATCGCCTGATTTTCTAAGACCGCATTCCATTATTTTTGTTTTGCTCTTGTTAATGTTCATTTTATACACTCTCTTCAACACACTGTCCATTCCATTCAACTGCTCTTCCAGGTACTTTGATGTCTCTGACAATGTCATCAGCAAAACGAAATGTTTTTATTTCTTCGCCCTGAACTTTAATCCCTATTCCAATTTTTTCCTTGCTTTCCTTCACCACCTCCTCGATGTACAAACTGAATAACATCGGAGAAAGGCTACAACCCTGTCTTACTCCCTTCCCAACTGATGCTTCCCTTTCATAGCCTTCGAGTCTAATAACTGCGGTTTGGCTTTTGTACAAGTAGTAAATAACTCTCCTTTCCCTGTATTTTACCCCTGCTGACTTCAGAATTTGAAAGAGTGTATTCCAGTCAACATTGTCAAACGCTTTCTCCAAATCTACAAAAGCTAAAATGTAGGTTTGTCTTTCCTTAATCTATCTTCTAAGATAAGACGTAAAGTGAGTATTGCTTCCCGGGTTCCTACGTTCCTCCTGAATCCAAACTGATCTACCCCGAGGTCAGATTCTACAAGCTTTTCCATTCTCCTGTAGATAATTCGTGTTAAAATTTTGCAACCATGACTTATCAAACTGATGGTTCTGTAATTTTCACCCCTCTCTGCACCTGATTTCTTTGGAATGGGGATTATTAAATTTTTCTTAAAGTCTGAGGGTATTTCGCCTGTCTCATACGTCCTACACACCAGTTCAAATAGTTTTGTCATGGCTGGCTCTCCCAGAGACTTTAGTAGCTCTGAGGGTATGTCATCTACTCCTGTGGCCTTGTTCCGACCTAGGTCTTTCAGGGCTCTGTCAAATTCATCTCTCAGTATAGTATCTCCTATTTCATCTTGATCTATTTCCTCTTCCCTTCCTACAACATCGTCTCTAAGTTCATTTCCTTTGTACAGCTGCTCTATGAACTCTTTCCACCTTTCAGCTTTCCCTTCTTTGCTGAGAACTGGTTTCCCATCTGAGTTCTTGATATTGGTAGAGTTGCTTTTCTTGTCCCCAAATGTCTCTTTTATTTTCCTGTAGGCGTTATCTATTTTTCCCCTTCTTATAAATTCTTCTACAGATTTGCATTTGGCTTCTAGCCACTCCTGCTTAGCCATTTTGCACTTCCTGTCAATCTCATTTCTCAGTCGCCTGTACTCCATTTTGCCTGTTTCATTTACTGCATTTTTATATTTTCTCCTTTCATCAATTAAATTTAGTATTTCCTGTGATATCCAAGGATTTTTTGTAGGTCTTGCCTTTCTACCTATTTTGTTCTCTGCTGCCTTCACTATTTCATCTCTCACTGCTACCCATTCCTCTTCTAATGTTTTATTTCCCCCTGTTTCTGTCAATTGTTGCCTAAATCTCCCTCTGAAATTCTCCAGAACTTCACGTTCCTTCAATTCATCTATGTCCCATCTCCTTATTTTCCTACCTTTCTGCAGTTTTTTTTTTCAGTTTCAGCCTACAGTTCATGACTAACAAGTTATGGTCAGAGTCTATATTTGCCCCTGGGTATGTCTTACAGTTTATAACTTGGTTCCGGAATCTATGTTTTACCATTATAAAATCTATCTGATACCTTCCGGTGTCTCCTGGTCTCTTCCAAGTATACAACCTTATTTTGTGATTCTTAAAACAGGTGTTTGTGACGATTAAATCATGTTCCGTGCAAAATTCTACCAGGCAGCTTCCTCTTTCATTCCTTTTGCCCAGTCCATATTCACCCACTATTTTTCCTTCTCTTCCTTTTCCTACTACCGAATTCCAGTCTCCCATCACAATTAAGTTTTCATCTCCATTAACTGTCTGAATAATTTCCTTTAGCTCCTCGTATATTTCTTCTATCTCCTCATTATCGGCAGAGCTAGTTGGCATATAAACCTGTACTACTGTTGTCGGTGTTGGCTTCGTATCTATCTTGACAATGATAACGCGACCACTGTGCTGCTCATAGTAGTTTATCCGCATCCCTATTTTCTTATTCATTATCAGTGCTACTCCTGTGATACCCCCAACTGATTTTGTACTTATAATCCTGTACTCACCTGACCAGAAATCCTGTTCATCCTGCCACCGAACTTCACTAATCCCCACTATATCTAACTTCAACCTATCCATTTTCCTTTTTAAATTTTCTAATTTTCCTGCCCGATTAAGGGATCTAACATTCCACGCTCCGATCCGTAGAATGCCAGTATTATCTTTCCTGATGACAACATCCTCCTGAGTAGTCCCCGCCCGGAGATCCGAATGGGGGACTATTTTACCTCCGGAATATTGTACCCGAGAGGATGCCATCATCATATTTTCATACAGTAGAGCTGAATGTCCTCGGGAAAAGTAACGGCTGTAGTTTCCCCTTGCTTTCAGCCGTTCGCAGTAACTGTGTGGCAAAGCCACATTAGCTGATGTTACAAGGCCAGCTCAGTCAATCATCCAGACTGTTGCCCCTGTAACTACTGAAAAGGCTGCTGCCCCTCTTCAGGAACCACACGTTTGTCTGCCCTCTCCACAGATACCCCTCCGCTGTGGTTGCACCTACGGTACGGCTATCTGCATCGTTGAGGTACGCAAGCCACCCCACCTCGGCAATGTCTGTGGTTCTTGGGGGTTATATGAAAATGATATTCTAAATATCTCAATAAAGAGTGCTTTATTATGTGAGGAAATGATGTTGAAAATGTTCAAATGTTTCTTAAGGTTATAGGAATTACCTGGGGAGGTCATCAGTCCCTAAACTTACAAACTACTTGTGAACTATCTTATACTAAAGATAGCACAAACATCTATGCCCGAGGGAGGGGGGGGGGAAATTAGAACCCCCGACGGGGAACGGCCTCGCGCGTCACAGCATAGCGCCTCAATGCGCTCGGTCGCTCCGCTGCGCGTGCACATTATGCAAGACAGCTTTATTCCTTATATATTCTCTGATATACAGGGTGTTTGCCTCTGTAACTTATAAAATAATAGGTGACGGGAAATTTTAATGCGGTAGGTCAACACAAGAAATGTTACACTTTCTGCGGAGCTGTGAACATATTTTATTGTATCATTTTCCATATAGTTACACCACAAAGATATAATTTTTTAAATGGAACAATAGTTTTTTTCTATCATGTATTGGTTTCGTTGAAACCAGCGGCGTCCAAATCAATTTAAACTACATTCCTATCACTGTTAGTTTGGGAGCTACAACCCTTCAAAGTTTAGGGGGCGGAGGCTACGACTGCGTAGCTAACTGGCTGGTGGTCATGAGACAGTGGGCCGTGCCCCAGGGGATAGCCACTCGGCCAGTCAGCAACGCTATCGCAGCTTCCGCCCCCGGAACTTTGAAGGGTTGTAGCTCCCAAACTAACAGTGATAGGAATGTGGTTTAAATTGATTTGGGCGCAGCTGGTTTAAACAAATCCAATACACGATAGAAAAAACTATTGTTCCATTTAAAAAATTATGTCTTTGTGGTGTAACTCTTTGGAAAATGATACAATAAACTATGTCCATAGCTCCGCAGAAAGTGTAAAATTTCTTGTGTTGACCTACCGCATTAAAATTTCCCGTCACCTATTATTTTATAAGTTACAGAGGCAAACACACTTAGTGAAACACCCTGTATATTTATGTTTTAGAAAAAAAGGAGATGGGCAGAGAGAGAAGGGATAGGAGAAGTACTAACGCAAGGCATGAATAAATAAATAACTGGACAACTCAGAGTTTTGAGATAGCACAGTATATAAGGATATTAAACTTTAAATAAGCTATTCTGCCGCCATCTTGACGGATAATTATTTAGTAGGATACATGAACCTTCCTGCCGACGTCCGCAGTCAGGTTTGAATCTGGCAGTCAGCTCTTCTGGGCGTACTTCGGCCTTAATGCAAAATCAAGTGCTGCATCCTCAGCCACTGGCTGGACAAGGGGGCAGGGAAGGAGACGTCTCCTATCCTGAGCACTGGAGCGAAGCTCCCTCGTGTAGCCGCCAAAGCCTCCAATTCCCCTCCTGCTGCCGCACCACACCATCGTGTGGTTCCTCCTCCTCCCTAGTTCTTCAGCCAACATGACACACACATAGCAAACTCTGAAACTAATCCATATCTACACTCTTCTGTAGCATATATTACTTATAACATTTCTTTATTTTGTACAACTAGTTTCAGTGAAGCTGTGTCACCATTTTCAAATATTAGTGAAACCATTTTGCAAGGTTGCATTTGACAGTCCCATCATGAGAACAGATTTCCAGTCAAGAAGACAAAAACGTGTTTGTAGGAACGAAGATAGGAAGGCAAGACCCACAAAAAATCCTTGGATATCACAATACATACTAAATTTAATCGATGAAAGAAGAAAATATAAAAATGCAGTAAATGAAACAGGCAAAATGGAGTAGAGACGACTAAGAAATGAGATTGACAGGAAGTGCAAAATGGCTAAGCTGGAGTGGCTAGAAGGCAAATGCAAGAAGACTGTATAAATAGGGGAAAAATAGATACTGCCTACAGGAAAATAAAATATTTGGAGATAAGAGAAACAGCTGTATGAATATCAAGAACATAGATGGAAAGCCAGTTCTCAGCAAAGAAGGGAAACCTGAAAGGTGGAAAGAGTATATAGAGAGGCTCTACGAAGCAAACGAACTTAGAGGCAATATTGTAGGAAGGGGAGAAGAAGTAGACGAGGATGAAATAGGGGATACTATACTGAGAGATGAATTTGATAGAACACTGAAGGACCTAAGCCTAAGCAAGACCCCTGGAGTAGATGACATTCCCTCAGAGGTACTGACGTCTCTGGGAGAATCAGCCATTACAAAACTGTTTCACCTGGTGTGTAAGATGTATGAGACAGGCGAATTACCGTCAGACTATAAGAAAAAATGTTATAATCCCCATTCCAAAGAAAGCAGGCGCATACAGATGTGAAAACTACAGAACCATCAGTTTAGTAAGTCATGGTTGCAAAATATTAATACAAATTATTTACAGAAGGATGTAAAAGGTGGTAGACGCCGACCTCGGGGAAGATCAGTTTGGGTTCAGAAGAAATGTAGGAACAGGGAAGGCAATACTCACTTTACGGCTTATCCTAGAAGATAGATTAAGAAAAGGCAAACCTGCATATCTAGCTTTTGTAGATTTGGAGAAGGCTTTTGACAATGTTGATTGGAATAAACTCTTTCAAGTTCTGAATCAAGCAGGAGTAAAATATAGGGAACGTAAGGTTATTTACAACTTGTACAAAAACCAGACAGAGGTTGTCAGAGTTGAAGGGCATGAAAGGGATGCAGTGGTTGGGAAGGGAGTGAGACAGGATTGTAGCCTTTCTCCACTGTTATTCAATTTGTACATTGCGCAAGCTATAAAGGAAAGCAAGGAGAAATTTGGAAAAGGAATTAAAGTTCAGGGGAAAGAATTAAAAACAGTGCGTTTTGCCAATGACATAGTAATTCTGTCAGAGACAGCAAAGGACCTGGAAGAGCAATTGAAGGGAATGGACAGTCTGCTGGAAGGTGCATATAAGATGAACATTAACAAGAGCAAAACAAGGGTAATGGAGTGCACCCTAAGAAAATCAGGTGATGCTGAAGGAATTAGATTAGGTAACAAAACAATAAAAGAGGTAGATGAATTTGTTACTTGGGCAGTAAAATAACAAATGATGGTCGTCGTACAGAGGATATAAAATGCAGAATAGCAACAGGTAGAAAAGCATTCTTGAAAAAGAGAAATTTGTTAACATCGAATATTGTTTTAAGGCTAAGGAAGTCCTTTCTGAAGGCATTTGTGTGGAGTGTCCCCTTGTATGGGAGTGAAACATGGACGATAAACAGTGCGGACACGAAGAGGATAGAGGCTTTAGAAATGTGGTGCAACAGAAGAATCCCGAAGATTAGGTGGGTGGATCACGTAACTAATAAGGAGGTACTGAACAGAATTGGGGAGAAAATGAATTTTTGGCATACCTTGACTAAAAGAAGGGATCGATTGGTAGGACACATTCTTACACATCAAGGAATTGGGAATTTAGCGGTGGAGGGAAGTGTGTGGGGTAAAAAACCTCAGAGGAAGACCAGGTGATGGATACAGTAAGCAGATTCAAACAGATGTAGGTTGCCGTTCTTATGTGGAGTTGAAGAGGCTTGCTCTGGATAGGATATTGTGGAGAGTTGCATCAAACCAGTCTCCGGACTGAAGACAACAACAACAGCAACAAAGCTTATAATAATTCAGCCCAGACCTGTTGTCTTATTACAGGAATGACTTAACATTTTTTTTGACAAGATATTTTTTTTATTAGATTTGTTTTTTCTAATCACTTGTACTAGTACAGAGTCAGTACTTTAATTTTGTGAAGAGGTTTCTTTGTAGTGGATAGAAAATGTCCCTGGGAATACAGAAGTAGTTGAATATGGTGACATAGCTTCTCTGAAATTAGTTGTACAAAATAAAGAAATGTTATAAATAATATAGCGCCTGTGGTACATAAATACATTGTTTAAATTCCTTCACTTTAATAATCTTTTCCAGTCGCATTCCTCATAGACAATGTCTGATGTTAGCATTATAATGTCTTAAAATGAGAATAACAGTAATGTTCGCAAAACGTTTTAACAATTTATTTGATTGAGTGACCGGTTTCGATCTCTTCTGAGGCCATCATCAGACCGATTCGTCTCGCTGTTCCTGTCAAGGCGATGAGAACAGTCGCCGCACACTCCTCGCCTCGGCATGAACAGCGAGACGAATCGGTCTGTTTATGGCCTCAGAAGAGATCGAAACTCGTTACCCTATCAAATAAATTGTTAAATCCATTTGCGAACGTGACTGTATTTCTAAAAGGAAATATTTTCCAGGGTATTTTGTTGTCATTGCCAGGTGGTATTGGGGTAAAGTGCTCTACTGGAAACCGGAAGGTCATGGGTTCGAAACCCGGTCGGACCTTGCATTTTTTTCAGTCTGCACTATAACCCATCCATCATCTCTCAACGATGTGAGGAGTTGCCAGAAACGACACGTGGTTCGGATTGCATGTTAAGCTGTAGGTCCCCTTTCCCCCGTTGGATAACTGGGGTAGGCTAGGGACACCCAAGTCGCCGAAGTGGAGTCCAATTGAAAGAATTGCACCAGGCCAAAGAGCCATACGAAATTATTATTATTGACCCAGTAGTGATACCAGCTCCCTCATCATTACGAACAAGAAGATACCAAAATTCATGAATTCGCCTTATACCAGCGCCTTAGAGACAAATACAAATTGCTTAATCTTTAGCGTGCTGAGAGTATACAGATTAATAAAGTGTGTATAAGAATCATAGGGAGTAATTTGGTGAAACTTTGATGGTTAGTGAGTAAAAGAATGTGTTAAATACGTCTTGCTTTCCAGAACATTCTAAACATATCTACACTGATTTAACGAATATAGGAAAGAGACTGAGGTCTGAAATAACTGACTTATGTCAGTAAATGTCCTTTATAGAAACATCAATCCGAAAATCCGTGAAACAAATAAAAATACACAAATAAATCAATGCAGAATGCTATTTAAACTATATGAAACGATGTAATATTTCGTGAATAACAAAAGTATTGTCCATTTTGACACTTTGTACTAATTATTCCCTGTATATAAACACTGTGGAAATGTTAGGAACACTGAAATCCACCTTAAATAACCATTAATAACCATTTCACATTTTTAATTGATGTATGTACTCGTATTTGTGAGATTTAATGCAAAGAAACTGTTATATCTATACGTCATCTCAGCTTTGTGTAATCTAATATTTTGTGTGTGAAAAATCATTTAATGTTATACTTGGTAATTGTGATTCGATTAATGTCATTCTTGTAAGCAATATATTTGTAGTAACAATTGTCAAATGATCTATATATAGCGGTGCCAGAGGGCACTTGGGAGTTCAGCAGTTCAGTTTGTTGAGTAGTTGTTGTTGTTTTCTTGAGTCCAGTAAGCTCGGATTGTAATGTTGTTGCGTCCGAATTAAGGCATTCGTTTTTCGAGAAGATTGTAACGGGAGTGTTATGATGATTGAAGAATAAGAAAATTAATTGCTGGAGATCGTTCTTTATTTGAACACTACACACCAGGACACTAAATGCTACGAGGAGATAAACCCCCAAGTATAAAAGATAAATAAAACTTGATGTGGCACCGTGAAAGACACTGTAACGTCAAAACCCATGATGGCTCTTAAGTTTCTTAAACTTCAATAGCCGGCCGCGGTGGCCGATGAGACTGAGGCGCTCCAGTCACGGTCTGCACGGCCACAACGGTCGGGGGTTCGAATCCCCCCCCCCCCCCGGGCATGGATATTTGTGCCGTCCTTCCATAAGTAGTTTGTAAGTTTAGGGACTGAAATGAGTTGTCAGTTTCGTAATGTCTTAATTGTACAGTTTATATGTGTGATAATACAGTGAAAGGGCTAAGAGAGACTCTCTTTTCATTTCACTTGAAGAGAAGCTTCATATCAAGGACCTACTATCACGTTAGTAAAAAAGAATCTAGTAATAAAAGTAAAGAAATTGCTAGAACTCTCAAACCAGACATATACGGGAAAGGAGATTGGACATGTGTTTCTGACATTACAAACAAATTGTATTTTTTTCCCTGTCTGTTGTTCGCCAAAGGACATTCAGAGTATGAAACAACCTAAACGCTAAGAGGCGTTGAAGATCGCGGACATTTAACACAGAATATAAAGGAACATGTACGTTCTGCATCACATATGATTGCGAAGCTAGAGCACAACCTTTTAGAGAATCACAATGTTGGCCATTTAGTTTATCCATACTCTGTGGATTAAGCAAGCAAATCTGTACAGAATATTCACGTGTCTCTTTCTGTTGTAGGGAGGTCAATTATTTGTTCATTTATTTTCTCTCTTTCTGGTGCATTTATGTGTGCTGTGTGTAGTGGGAGTAATGTGCTGGTCCTTTTTATTGAATTTATTATTGTCTATATCTATAAATGTGTATGTTCGTTGTACGTTTATCACGTCTGAACCACAAGACATAAAGAGCTAAAAATTTGTACAGTTACTAATGTCTACCTGGGAAAGGTTTTAGGCACGGTTTTATAGCGATTTGATAGATATTTAGTAATTTGAAGAATATAACGCGAAATGCGAAACAATAATTTTTGAAAATTATACTTACTCTTTGAAAATGGTTTTATTGGTTGCATTGTTGCTTGAGGGTTAATAATGATAAAAGGGTGGAATGTATTGGGATGGAAAGTTATCAGTGTATATAAAATTCTACGTGTGTGTGTGTTAATATTTCGCTCTGCAGCGAAAACTACAGAAGGCAAACGAATGGTATGTGTAATTGTTGTCCGAAGTCTCCCGTTGTACACCATAGCAGTTCCATGCCGATAGCTACAAGGGGGTGGAAGATAAGGTGGTTGAAAGTCGTTAGATTATAAAAAAACGGACTGAAGGCCATCGATGACGTTTGCGAGGAGGTTACATACAGCGAAACGTGATGCCACAGACCATATCTTTGGTCTATGTGTGCTACAATGTCTTCAGCTCTTTCTCTATAAGGAAAAGCATACGAATAAGGAAATATAAGAATAGATAAATAATTCAGTAAAAAAGCAATTTCTTTTAATTCATCTCTTAAAAAAATCGGCGTTTCGCGCATTGCATCAAGTGATCGATCTGTGATATTATTACAATCATTATTGTTGAATTTTGTGATTGGATTCTTCGAAACGTGCATTTTTACTTGTGATTTGATCTACCAACACGCAAGCGGAGCCGCGGGTTGATGCTAGTATGTCATAAGGATGTTCCTCAGAATGTATTGTTTGGTGCTTCTGCAGTATGTGTCTCGTTGTTCTTTGGAACTGTATTTGTTAACTGTTAGGCGCTATCCCTGCCTGCGGAAGGCAGAGCTGGCCTGGCTTGTCGAGGAAGGCTGGTCGCTGGCGACACGTTTATGGGGGCAGTTTGCGATGCGGGACCTATTTGTCGGTAGGCTCACTACCTGAGCTGCCTCCACTTTCTAGAAAACACTCGATAATTTGTCGCTTCCCTTGTAGATAGCGCGGTTCCTATCATCACGGAGCCTCTTATTGTACACCTTTGGAGAGGTTTTCTTCTAAGTATCCATTAGCACAGAGTAACATATACAGAGATTGTAATTGACGGTAAGTCATCGAGTAAAACAGAAGTGATATCTGGCGTTCCACAGGGAAGCGTTATTGGTCCCCTACTCTTCCTCGTGTTTATAAACGATTTAGGAGATAATCTGAATAGCTCCCTTAGACTGTTCGCGGATGATGCTGTCGTTTATCGGTTAGTGAAGTCAACAGAGGATCAAAAGCAACTGCAAAGCGATTTAGACAAAATTTCTACTTGGTGTGAAAATTGGCAATTGACACTAAATAAAGAAAAGTGTGAAGTAATACACATGACCACTAAAAGAAATCCGCTGAACTTCAATTACGCGATAAATCAGTCAAACCTTAAGGTCGTAAATTCTACCAAATACCTAGGAGTTACAATTACGAACAACTTTGACTGGAGAGAACACATAGAAAATATTGTGGGGAAGGCGAACCAAAGGTTACGTTTCATTGGCAGAACGCTTAGACGATGCACCAGCTCCACCAAAGAGACTGCCTACATCACACTTGTGCGTCCTCTCTTGGAGTACTGTTGCCCCTTGTGGGAACCTCACCAGGTGGGACTGACGGAAGATATTGAGAAGGTTCAGAGAAGGGCAGCTCGTTTTGTTTTATCACGTTACGGGGGGGAAAGCGTCACGGAAATGTTGCACGAATTGGGGTGGAAATCATTAAAAGAAAGACGTTATTCATTGCGGTGTGATCTGTTTGCGAAGTTTCAATCACCGACTTTTAGTTCTGAATGTGAAAATATTTTTCTAGCACCCACCTACTTATGGAGACATGACCATCCCAATAAAATAAGAGAAATCAGATCGAAAACGGAATGATTTAGGTGTTCTTTCTTCGCGCGCGCTATTAGAGAATGGAACGGTAGAGAAAAGTTATGAAAGTGGTTAATGAAACCTCTGCCAGGCACTTAAATGTGATTTGCAGAGTATCGATGTAGATGTAGATGTAGATGTAGAAGCAGCCACCCCTAAACCACTGTCCTACGCTCCCCTCGTAGTTCCGTAAGATGCTAGCAGGTGTCAGGCGGTTCCGTGGCTTAGTACCGGTAGACAACACTAGATGCGCTTCTGAGGGTAGCGTGGAGGGGAGGCCGAGGGGAGAGCTCGTGCCGCCTGCCACGAGTCCACGGCTGTGTCCGGCTTGCCGGCGTTTGAGGGGAGGTGGTGGTGGGGACAGCCGCTACCTACCGCCTGCTCTGGCCAGTTTAAAGGGCTGCTTCTGACCGCAGCGCCATCACGGGACATCTTACGGAACTGCAGAAAACCCCCGCCCCGCACCCCTGAGCATGGGACCGGGCCCTTTCGGAGGTTTCCCGTATGTATATATTTGTCTGTGCCATTAGCCTTCCTTGTCTGCAGAATTACAGCCAGGGACTGACTGGGGCGATGTCTTTTCAGCGTGATATACTGCCTGGCGTCGTGTGGAATTTCAGCGCGCACTGGAGTCTTCACTTGTCTGGTGTTTCGTGTCCCCTTTCCACTTTGCTCTTTTATCTTTGGCAATTTGGGCTACAAGCTCGCTATATAAGATTTCAAATTCCTTTTAGGGCAAAAAGCTGGGAAACGTTGGGCGTGAGGAACTTTTCGAAAGGACGGTTGACGCGAGTGGCGTCCTCTGGAGGCGATACGATTGGCTGCATCTTTTTAGGGGACAGGTCAGCTATCTGTCATATCTTCCTGTCCATATCATTGGGCGGAGCTCTCCAGTGACTGGTATATCGAGTTTAGAAGGGCGGCGACGCCCATTTTTCGTGTGGACGGACGAAGAGTTGCGAGACACTTCTCGTGTAGGTTCCGTGTAGTTCGGACGTCTTCTTTCAGATAGAACCTGAAGAGTTTTATTCGCTCTTCTGGACTGAGTCCTGAGCGTTTGTTGGACTTTAGTTTTCTGAGGTTTCCGCCTGCAGCGGATCGCGGACTTTGAAAATTTCTCGTGTCGATCCGGACAGGAACTCGGTTGCAGTTGTTCGCTTTGCGAAACAGCTGTGTTTTATATTCTTGTTCGGTCGAGACTTGAAATTAGACAGCCACCGTCGTACTCGCCGTACGGACGGGCTAGTGGTTTATGCAGTTCCATTCTGGGAACACTTGTGCTCAATTCTCACGTTTTGCGCTTGAGTTTGTGAGTGTATGTCTTAGCCGAAACTGGAAGCATTTCCTGACAACTGCCATCTCCCGTGATAGTGGGGCTGTTATAGTTAAATGTCGATACTGCTTCACAGATCGCAGTGAGATTCCCGGACGAAAGAATTTACTCTCTTGCAGCTCCACTCCTTCAACATCATCCAGTCGCCAGCGAGATCCAGCGTCGACAGATCCAGCCGACTCAAGGTTATTGGTAATGTGATGCTTGCTACTTGCTACGGTTGTTTAATATAGTTGAATCAGTGTGTATGTGCGTGCGTATAATTTATATTTGAATTCTCTTTCCCATAACTAATTCCTTAGCGCCTCTGTCCACCTTACTAGTTTTTCACGATAGGACAACGCCACATGTATAGCCAGATATTTCACTGTGTTGATTAATTCAGTGCTAAAACTTTACATGTAAAAGTTACGGCTCCATTTTTTTCATTCCTATTAGACTTTGTATATTGATTCGTAAAACTTTTTTTTTTAAATCTGACAATGTCTTGGTCACATATGTATTTCGCGGTGTTAAACGATTTTACTGCATTTGATGTCCTTTCTATAAATATTTGTTTTCATTTGTAACCCATTACTTGACTACACTTTCAACTGTGATTCCATATACATAATCCTTTATATTAATTGTTAACTATCCCCCGAATTTCTGTGTCCTTTAATGAATAAATGTTGTCGTTTAGGTCATAAATTTACATTCCTTTACAAATTCCTAACTCGTTATTTTGGAGGGTAATTAGAGAGATAGAGGACTGTGTTTATTATTTGCTGCACTCTGATCAATTATCTCGCCACCGTGCTTGTAGATTTAGAGTGTTGGATGTTTTTAATTAAAAAAATATGGTGGCAACCCACGATATTAACATTAATGAGACTTATATTTAAAATTAAAATGCATATCTGTGATTTTGCATACCAGAGGAACGCCTCTGACGAGTAAAAATATATCCTCTCGGTGGGGTTATCCTTCCGTTTTGACGCGGCGTCATACACTGTATGTTTGGAAGATTTCCTTAGAGGGTGTAGAAATACGCATCATCCGTGTTTTATAATAATGGGATTTTGCAGAAGTTGATTTACCCATGAAGATCATATTCTTCAGTGTTAGACTTTTATTCACTACTTGCGAAGATTAAAGAGGAAATATCGCTTTACTAACATTTATTTCTCGACCATAGGAGGATGTACAAATAATAGTGATTCTCCGCACTATAGTGACAGTCAAATGACGACCCGGAGCTCTCAGCGAGTGGTTCCCTTACAGTTGAGAGAAGAGGAGCTACAAAAAAGAATTCGCGAAAATGAAGTAAATGATGACTTAGATCCGACACGAAGATTCAGCACTTCGAGAAGACGATCTTCGAGTCCTAACTCAGCGGCAACGGTAACATGCTTCTGCGAAGATCATTGGGCAACAACTGCAAATTTTCCTTTTCTTGGTGCCGGGAGAAAAGACAAAATTTTAATTCACGCATATGGCTTACACTGTTAAGAGAAAACCAAATTGTTCAAATGGCGTCAAATTCCACCCTGAAGAAGTCGATTTTACGGGCGAAAGAAGAGTGGAGGATGGAGAACGGAAGAAACAAATGATGATAAATGTAACAATAACAATAATAATAATAAAGATGTCCAGGGTCTGGACTGTCAAACCGTAGATCCAGGTTCGAACCTCCAACATAGCAATCCTTTCTTAGATGTTTTTTTTTCGATGTATTTGATAATATTCTAGAATTTGTTATACATTTACTTGCCTTAGTTTGAAGTAGAGCATGAGGAAGTGTGATTAATATTCGATTAAGGGGAGACAGAAGACAACTGGGCTCAAAAATTCTATTTTTAGATTTTAGCGTATTTGGAATGCCTGGTTTTTCTTGCGTGAAACAGTATTTCTTTTATATAAATCCGACAATTTTTTCGTGAGTTATGATGGTTTTTCTGACGCTCTGTGCTATCTGGCCACGCCTTCCATTTTGCGCCATGCGGAGAAAATGCACACAGCATTCTTTTACTCCTTATATATTATTTCATGCTTCTATTGTTTTTATCGCTTCAATGTTTCCTACACTGTATCTATTATCGATACTTTTTGTTCCAATCGTGTTTGTTATTGTTTTCGAACGTTACCAAAAACTGTATTTGTTCAGATCACAACCCTCAAATTCGGTGTTTATAGTGCTATTTTTTTATTCAATGATGGTGTAACTAGAAAATTGGATGTTTTGGAATTATTGGGCATACAATCTTGTGGAAATACGGCAAAATCCTTTGTGTAAATATATAAGGAGAGAATCCGCAAAGCCGATATTGCTAATTTAAAATGCACAAAAGAAGCTAGACAAAAAAAGAAGATGGACCAAGAAAAGAAAAGATCAGTATGATTGATGCTCAATATGGTGCAGGAAAATATTAGTGATAAGTAATTCTCATAAATATCTGTACTGGCAATATTAAACTTTAAATTGATTTTTTTTTTCAAAAGTACACTTTTTTACTTTCAGGTACCATTATTTGTTAAACTAATGCGGTTAGAAAGATGAAATTTGGTCTTTTTCTACTGAAGATGGTAATAAATCATTACAAGTAATTGAGAACCACAAAACAATCATCAACTGTTTTATAATAATTAATGTACTAAAAAGTTAAATTTTACTGGTGAATGAATAAAATTTTTTTTTCTTAAAAACCATTAGAGTTATTATGTTCATTTTACTTGTAAATTGAGACATATATGTTTTATATATACGCAGCAAAAATTTCGTTGTTTTATCACTTATAGTTCCTTTCAAAAGTTTACCTATTCAACGGGTAAAATAGCATTGGCAGAATAGGGATAAAAATTGCCTTCCGTCTCCCCTTAAGTGTATTATTTATTTTATTTGTGACACACTGTGCAAATTCAATAAAAATAAGAAATAGATAAAACAAAATATCTACTAAATATATAATTACTTAATTTGAATTCCTGGCCGTCCATTTGTCAGCCTTCTCACACACAGTGGTGTGAAACGTATCATAAAACAACCAAACCATATTATTCTCACAGCATGCACAACACAATAACAACATTTTACCACGTTAACAAGTTGTCCGAGATATCGTCTGTGGAAATTTTGCCGAAGATAGATATTAATTTCGATGCGTACCAAGAAAATAAAAGCATATTTTCAAAGACAGACGCCGACAACTGATTATAAACCAAGGCATGAATTTAAATAGCATTTGGTCCGTCACGAATTTCTCGTGTATTGTGGCATGATTTTGAAGTCTTGGGATAAAATTCTTGACCTGTCGAAACACGTAAACTCATAAGGTTGACAAAGTAGGTGCATTTCCGTTGTGTCACTTTAACAGTGCAGTTGGTTGAGCATCGTCATCGACAAAAGTCCTGCTGTAGCCGGCTTGGCCAGCCCATTAATCCAGTATCAAGAAACATTTGTTGTTTCTGCAGATAAGGTTTCAGAACATGATACAAATACAATTTATTCTGTTCAGAGGTCAGCCTTCCAGATTTTGAGCATGTGACAAAAACATTCTGTGTATCACAAATAAAATAGCTGAAAAGAGATACTAATCTTAATTGAATGTTAATCACACTTACCGATGCTCTAATTAAAACAAATGCAAGAAAATATATTATAAATAAGAGATTATTATCAAATGCATCGAAAAAATCTAACAAAAATTAGCTACGATGGAGGTGCAACCTCCACGGTTTGACAGTCCAAGCAGTGGACCGGTTTTTATTTTTATTCCTTCAGGTAGATCGATAATTTGCGGTCGTTTGTTCATGTTCACTCTGGTAATCGGAGACGGCACTCACAAAGTCGCTCATGTTTATTCATGTATTCAAATTACAGCATAAAAACACTAGAACGTTAATTACTCGAACGTCATTAACTTTAGACCCCATGTTTATTATCAGAAAATTGCTCTTCAGACGATCTTTCGATGTATCGCATTGAAAACGCAATTTTGTGTCATAAACTATCAACGTGATTTTTTCAGAAACTACTGTGGAGAAAAATGCTGAAATAGATGTTTGTTTGTAATCAATATCGAATGTCCATACAAATACCCACATATCGGACCCTTTCCTTGTATGAGGCCCGAGGTAAACTAAGTTACCTTGTATGTACACTGGTCCTAACAATAAGGGG
This sequence comes from Locusta migratoria, assembly GCA_026315105.1. Classification (NCBI taxonomy): domain Eukaryota; kingdom Metazoa; phylum Arthropoda; class Insecta; order Orthoptera; family Acrididae; genus Locusta; species Locusta migratoria. The sequence goes on along the minus strand of CM048748.1, from coordinate 69,815,445 downwards.
AATCAGTTAAGATACCTTGTTTCTGAAGCATTGTCGCCGGCAGAATGAACTAAACTGGTTCGACGCGTTTCTGTTGGTTCTGCGGACTGGAGACGAGAACTTACGGCAACCGAGATAGTCGTAATAACAGAAAGTTGCTGCAGACGGTGATGTTGTTGTGCTGCTGCAGCTATTGTAACGAAGTGCAATTTCCGGGATCTGGACGCGATTTCACGCAAATGGAATCTATAAAAGATGGCAAGGACAAGGTCGAATTTTATTTTATTTATTTACCCTTGTTGCGGAACAGCTGCTTTTGCGTATATAGCTAGTCGTGATTATAAAAACTATGTGATACATTTATACGACTGTGATACATTATTTTCTTTATACATTTACAGTAATTAGATAAAAAATACAAAGAAAAACGTAAAAACTTATCATAAGGAAAATGGAAAGGCAACTTAAAAACTTCAACTATTTTAAGAAGAGAATAATAGAAGATAGGAAAGATTGGTTTAAGTGACAGTCTGAAGAATAAGAGTGGAAACTCCAGGGTGGGAGGCCTCGGAATTTACTTCGATCCCGGCCATCCTGGAGTTTTCTCATTTGGAGACTTCTGTGATGAGCTATATCTGCAAGTTACATTTCGCATATGTTTATATCGTCCTCTGTGTCGGGGCTGTCATCTGTGGTGTAATTTGCACTGTTTGTGCTTGCATTGTCAGATTCATCATAACTGTTTTGCCTTCTGTTTTGGGCATTTCGTGTTGCATTGTGTCTTACGTTCTGTGTATACTCGTCTTTTTTTCGTAGTGAGACTTCGTCCGTCAGCCTGTTCATTATGTCCCATCCGTTTTATCTCGTATTAGTTCGTTTAGGTCTTTAGTCGTGTCAAACATAGTGTGTGTGTGTGTGTGTTTTGTAGAGCTGACAGTGTGTTCTGGGGTTTCTCCACACGTACAGCATGGATTGTCACTGACAAGGAAAGTACATCGGAGTAGTGCAGCAACTAAAATCACTTAATAAGAACAAGTCTTCTGGTCCGGATTGTATACCCATTAGATTTCTATTTGATTATGCTGAAGCGATAGCTTCTTACTTAACAGTCATATACAACCGCTCTCTCATAGAAGGATCTGTACCAAAAGATTGGAAAGTTGCCCAGGTCACACCTATATTCAAGAGAGGCAGTAGGAGTAACCCACTAAACTACAGGCCTATTTCATTGACGTCAATTTGCAGCAGGGTTTTGGAACATATCCTGTATTCAAATATTATGAATTATCTCGAACAGAACGATCTATTGACCCAAGGTTAACACGGATTTAGAAAATATCGTTCATGCGAAAACACAACTAGCTCTTTATTCACACGAAGTGATGGGTGCTATCGACAAAGGTTCGCAAATCGATTCCTTATTTCTTGATTTCCAGAAAGCTTTTGACACCGTACCTCACAAACGGCTTTTAATCAAATTGCGTGGTTATGGTATATCGCCCCAAATTTGCGATTGGATAGGGGATTTCTTGTCAGAGAGGACACAGTTCGTAGTAATCGATGGTAAGGCATCGACTAAAACAGAGGTGATATCGGGCGTTCCACAGGGTAGTGTTATTGGTCCTCTGCTATTCCTTATTTACATAAACGATTTAGGGGGAAATCTAAGTAGCTCTCTTAGGTTGTTTGCAGATGATGCCGTCATTTACCGTATAGTAAATTCATCTGAAGATTAAAACCAACTGCAGAACGATCTGAATATCAGTATGGTGTAAAAATTGGCAATTCAATCTAAATAATGATAAGTGTGATGTCTCCACATGAGTACGAAATGAAATCCGTTAAACTTTGTTTACAAGATAAATCAATCAAAAGTGAAGGCCGTAAACTCCACAAAATACCTAGGAATTACTCTTACTTCAGACCTAAACTGGAAAGAACACGTAGATAATATCGTGGGAAAGGCGAACCAGAGACTGCGTTTTATTGGCAGAATCCTTAAAAGATGCAACAGAACTACTAAAGAAACTGCATCCACTACGCTTGTCCGTCCATTTTTCGAGTATTGCAGCCCAGTGTGGGATCCTTATCAGGTGGGTTTGGCGGAGGACATCGAAAGAGTCCAAAGAAGGGCAGCTCGTTTCGTATTGTCACGATACAGGGGAGACAGCATTACGAAAACGATACAGGATATGGGATGGGAATCATTACAACAACGGTGCTTATCGCTGCGGCGTGGGCTACTCGCGAAACTCCAATCGCCAACATTCGCCTCCGAATGGGAAAATATATTGTTGACTCCCACTTACATATGTAGAAATGATCATCAGAATAAAATACGAGAAATCAGAGCTCGAACAGAGAGATTCAGGTGTTCGTTCTTCCCGCGCGCTATTCGAGAATGGAATGGGAGATAAATAGTATAATTGTGGTTCAATGAACCCTCTGCCAGACACTTAAATGTGATTTGCAGAGTATCCCATGTAGATGTAGACATGGGCTCGAACAAACATATCTGTATGAACGTTTGGTTACAGGATCTAAACGTACACCTCAATGTGCTGGTGGATGTTGTTTTTCTGCAAATATTTGCAACCATGCTCTAGATAGCACTGTAGATGTAAATGTAGAGCCGCGGTGGAGTAGCCGAGCGGTCCAAGGCACCTCGCTGCGGAGCCGGAGCGCGCGGTTGCTCGCCGTGGAGGTTCGAGTCCTCCATGGGGCATGGGTGTGTGTGTTTGTCCTTGGGTTAGTTTACCTAGGTTTAAGTAGTTTGTAAGCTACGGACTGATGACCACGCAGTTTGGTCCGAATGAATTACAAACATTTTTTATTTGTAAATGTAGACGCCATACGTAATTCAGATATCTTAACTATAACTTAGGTGATAATCATCGTACATGTTCTCTAGCGAATTTTCATCAGAAGCCGTGATGATCGTTGCAACTTTAACCTTCTTCCCGAAAGACTGTTGGTATTCACTGCCACTGCTTCCATCGCCTCTTCCCGCACTTACCATAGCACTACCGCTTGCAATGAGTTGTTCGTCATTATCATCTCTATTATGATTATTATGAGTTTGTAACTAGAGTATCTAATTTATGCTCATATTTCTGTACCATAACAGATACGAGAAAGCATGCAAATGATTCATCTTCCACACTAATACAATCTTTACGGAGAAGGGTTCTTTGTAGCTTCATCTCAACTAATCGCAATACATTAGCAGGATTGATTAGCAATCGCCGCCCCATCTGACGCTTCACCACATAAATAACATCACAAAACGCAACTTCGGAGGCTCACTGCACCGTCCCTACTGGCGAACCGATAGGTCAAAGTGCAATGCGGCATGGCACACGCAGAGGCCTCTATCGGACGACTGCAGAGTTATGCAGATGCGGGAGTATCACTAGTGCAATCTTGTGTATTTGTACATACCACATAGCCCTCTTCAAGTCAGTAATCTGCTTCGAGGTAAGTTCATGGGCACAGCGTCTGGTACTACAGACAACATTGCCACTGTTAGGAAGGGCCAAAGAAGTGTCCTATTAAGGCTAACTGGAGCCTTCAAGGTCGACACGGGTAACATCAGTTACAGACGACCGTTATCTCTGCATAACAGTCAGATGAGACAGGAAGCTAAGTGCCTTCAGGCAATATCAACACCAACAGTCCGATATGGCCTTCGCGAAAGTGTCTTCTACGCACGGAGGTCTGTGGTAACGCTAAGAATCCATTGCATGTTGAAATAATGACGATCCGTCTAGTCCGTATAAACTGGGCGGAGGAACATCAGGATTGGAGTCGTGACGAATGGCGCCGGCCTCTGTTCAGACGAATCAAGACGTTTTGTTTAGCCGGACAATCGTAGTTTCCTATTCAGAAGAGAACGTGAAATAATCGCACTTTTATGCGGGTAACATCATCATATCATAGTGTGGACGAATGGTGCGGTCAGGTATCAGTATCACGTATCACCTCTGGCCGCGGCGGACTAGCCATGTGCACTAGGACGCCGTGCTGCGGTAAGCGTGGCCGTTCGCCGTCGGTTCGGAAGTTCGAGACCCCCGCGGGCTTAGGTGGTTGTGTTGCCCTTAGGTTACTTTACCTCAGTTTAATTAGTTTTTAAGCTACGGACTAAAGACCACGCGGTTGAGTCCGATAGATGTATAAACATTTGAATTTTTGTATGTTCTGTATTTTCCCAAAGGTCGCTCGCGTTTCTTGATTCAAGTGGTAACGACCTTGTTACTTCCGCCCACATAGACTGCTCAGAGGTATAGAGACAAGACCCTTCGTCCATTTGTTGTATTCTACGCTGGTGCCGTGAGAGATGGGTTCCTTCTGGTGAACGATAACGCTCGTCTCCACAGAACTGCACTGGTGGACAACTTGCTTGAAGCTGAGGGAACTAAACGAACGGAATGGCCAGATTCCTCGCCGGACTTAAACCTGATTCACCATGTCTGGGATGCACTTGGCAGTCACTTTGAATCCAGACCAGCACCTACGACAATGGTTGCAGAGCAGGATACTGCACTCAGGGAAGAATCGCCAAATATCCTTCAAGAGCTGATTGATAACTACTGTCCATGCCTCACAGATATGCAATTGTACTGGCCTTCGAGGTGACCACACACCATCTCCGAGGGAAACTAGAATGTTTCCACTATTATGGTAGCCCCATGATGCCTTGCCCCTCATAAAAGGCTTTTAATCAAACTATGTGGTCATGGTATATCGCCCCAAATTTTCGATTGGATAGGGGATTTCCTGTCAGAGAGGACACAGTTAGTAGTAATCGATGTTAAGGCATCGACTAAAACAGAGGTGATGTCGGGCGTTCCACAGGGTACTGTTATTGGTCGTCTGCTGTTCTTTATTTACATAAATGATTTGGGAGGAAATCTAAGTAGCTCTCCTAGGTTGTTTGGAGATGACGCCATCATTTACCGTCTAGTAAAATCATCTGAAGATCAAAACCAATGCAGAACGATCTGAATAAGATATAACTATGGTGTAAAAATTTGCAGTTGACTCTAAATAATGAGAAGTGTGAAGTCATCCACATGAGTACGAGGAGATATCCGTTAAACTTTGTTTACAAGATAAATCAATCAAAAGTGAAGGCCGTAAAGTCCACAAAATACCTAGGAATTACTATTACTTCAGACTTAAATTGGAAAGAACACGTAGATAATGTCGTGGGAAAGGCGAACCAGAGACTGCGTTTTATTGGCAGAACCCTTAAAAGATGCAACAGAACTACAAAAGAAACTGCATTCACTACGCTTGTCCGTCCCTTTTTGGAGCATTCCTGCCCAGTGTGTGATCCTTATCAGGTGGGTTTGACGGAGGACATCGAAAGAATCCAAAGAATGGCAGCTCGTTTCTTATTGTCACGATACAGAGGAGACAGCGTTAAGGAAATGATAGAGGATCTGGGATGGGAATCATTACAACAACGGCGGTTATCGCTGTGGCGTGGGCTACTTACGAAACTCCAATCGCCAACATTCTCCTCTAATGCAAAAATATATTGTTGACTCCCACTTTCATAGGTAAAAATGATCATCAGAATAAAATAAGAGAAATCAGACCTCGAACGGAGAGATTCGGGTGTTCTTTCTTCCCGCGCACTATTCGAAAATGGAATGGGAAATAAATAGTATAATTGTGGTTCGATGAACCCACTGCCAGGCACTGAAATGTGATTTGCAGAGTATCCCATGTAGATGTGAACGCTACGTAAACCTTAAGTACGTGTGACTTGGTAGGACAGTGGTAGAGTACTAGACAATGAATCGAAACGGCGTGGGTTGGATCCCAGCCAGGAATTTATTCGTCACTTTCCACTTATTTCACCTCTGGAGATGTGAGAAATGTCGAGTAGCATTGTGGTTCGGGTTCCGCCATAAAGTGTACGACTGGTTGGGTGTCAGTTCGAGGGTCGGAGGAAAGCTACAGCATACCACCTCCAAACAGGACCGTGCCTAGTAAAGCACTGTGGTGTTGAAACCAATATTGGAACTGTTAACTGCTTTACCTGCTTTTTAAACCATAAGTAATGAAAGATTACCTGACATAATCAGTTTTGGCGGCGATGTGATCGTTTTTCCAAAATGAAATGCCAAGATCGAACATCAATAATTTATTCAATGTCGACCGGTTTCTGTGAACTGCGTCACCATCATCTGGTAACTATGTTCAAATCAAATGTTTGTTAAGCTTATGGGACTTAATTACGGGGTTATCAGTCCCTAAACTTACAAAATACTTACGATCTACCTAATACTAAGGACGGCACAAATATCCATGCCCGAGTGGGGATTCGAACCCCCGACCGTAGTGGCCGTGCTGACCGTGACTGGAGCGCCTCTGTCACCTCGGCCACCGCGGCCGGCGTAACATATGTATTTTACAAGCTGGTCATCTTGTTAAAATGGGTATAAAATAATAAGTGCAACATTGCACTTAGTCACTATATACGTATGTATAATAAGACTAAGTACAATGTTGCACTTATTATTTTATCCCCGTTCTCTGACAAGATGAGCAGGTTGTAAAATATATATGTGACCAAATGATGGTGTCACAGTTCACCGAACCGGTCGTCATCGAATAAATTATTAATGTAGGATCTTGGCATTTTATTTTGAAAACTACATAAGTAGAGAGTTGGTACAGCAAAATAACGTACTGTTATCACACACAAATTACAATTGTAACCAATATCTGAATAAAATACGTAACTATGTGTATATTGTGTATGATATCTCACCTAATCCCCTAAGTATTTCGAGCAGTGTATGTAGGTTGGGGGGGGGGGGGGCAGGCAACTTGAAAAGCTAATTTTCTAATCTGAGGCACTTGACGAAAATACCAATCGGAATTCAAAAATGTTGCAATAAAAGTTTTGACCACGAAGGGGTACATCCATTACCATAAATCTCGACACCCTGCACCAAACTTGGGGACAGGATTTTATTGCAGATTTGGATTCTCCTTGAAAAATTTTGTAACTTTTGCTTCAAACTTTTTTTTTTGTCGTTTCATGATGTATGGCACTGTGAACGACAGGAATTAAATTAAGTTGATAATTGATGAAAAATGGTAATCTCTCTTACAACTGCATATCATATTAGGAAAATCAAAGTACAGCTTTTTATACTTTTGATAATAATATCATGTGACACCGTCAACCTTCCTACAACGCATTCTTAGCGTTACTCAGAAACAACGACGTGGTCGTAGGAATAATGCGTTTCCTTCGGGGTGCTTGATTCTAGTGAGTTCCCGTGGCTCTCACTACCTGAGGTGCTTCATTACTGTGACTTCCTTTGTTCTCGCTATCTCGGGTGCTATTTTAAGGCAAGTCCCCTTACCTGTTGCAAGCATTGAAACGTAAGTTGGAAATGATGCCCGTTGTAACGGACATCGCAACTCTGTATCTGAAAGAATACCCGACATTTAATATTTTCATATTCATTGATTGCGGAATCCAAGTATTGAAACACTTCGACCGTTTTGAGGGGTTGAAATAGACTCAACGACAAAGCTGAAAATTTGTGCTGGACAGGGAACAAAATCCGGATTTGCCGCTTCGGGCGAGCGGTCGCCTTAAACAATTAGGCTATCCAGGCACGCTTCTCTTCAAACCCAAATTCTCAACTTCTAACCCCTTCTTAACTTCTAGCTGTCTGCCCATTGATTTGCTCGCAACCTATACAGCATTACCCCAAGGGATCGAGCGTTTGAATGAGTCCGCATTGTAATTGTCATGGCCTGTTATGGGCGTATTTACAATTATTGAAATGGTGTCTTTTTCTCGGAGATGTTCATGTAAATATGCCTACAAAAGGCAATCACAATTTCAGTTCGGACGCAATCAAACGCTCGATCCATTGCGGGAATCCAGTATATCAAGAGTTATCAATGGGCAGGGGGCTAGAAGTTGAGACTTTTTGATGGATGGGAAGCGTGCCTGGATAGCCTAATTCATTAAGGCGACGGATGGCCCGAAGTGGGAAATCCGGATTTGAATCCCGGTCCAGCACAAATTTTCAACTTTGTCGTTGAATTTATTTCAATGCCCCGAAACCCCACAGGAAAAAATGGGGCAAAAGTCTTGGATAAACATGTGCACTTCTTTTGAGGATTTCCTCGTCCACTCCATTGATCCGGATCGTTTCACTAAACATTTGGAGATTTTCGTGAATAATCCACGAATCTATTCTTATTTGTAGTGGTACAACTTCCATCAATATGTGTAAAACGTCTAAAGTGTCGTTGTACATTTCACTAGTGGACAACTAACGTACCAAACATTGATACTCCGTGGGCGTTGATGTCCAACTTGCCTGAACCAGAGTGATTTCTGCACTGATCAGTAGTGCAATTTTTTGTATTAATTGGATCACGATTTATAAAATTTGGTGCATCACAGAAAAGTATCTTTGACATAAAATTGTCATTGACCACCAGTTGTTTCTATATTCAGCTGCCAAATTTCAAGCGATTTTGAAATTCGTCATCATGCTGTCCGTGATGCAGCGGTAAATGAAATAGATGCCATTTACGATCTCCAATATGCGTAGAACACTTCTTTGAGAAATTCCAGAACCTCGATTAGTTTGACGAGAAGCAATGAGAGGATTTGCATCAGCTGCAGGAAAAGCATTTACTGTCATATTTTAGGCTCCATCAATCTCGAGGTCACAACAAACTCAGGTCTCGGGGCCCTATCAGTTTCAAAGCTCCTTCAATTTGAGAGCATCAACAAACTTGGGTCTCACCCAATCCCACATCCCCAAGCAGCTGCGGTTTTAACTATATCCTTTAACCGATCTAGGTCTACTCTACTTCATGTAATGTATCCTGCTGAAATCATTTGATGTAGTTTTCTTTCGTGAAAAGTATCCGTTTACTAATATTAAGACTATTTGTTTATTTATATTCATAGAATGTACGGCATTAACTGCGAGTGGTAAAGTTGAAAATGTATACCCAGGTGAGGTTCGAAGCCGAGGCTTCTGCTTAGTAGGCAGTAGTGCTGACTCCTACACTTATTGGGACACTGTGATCATCATAACGAACGCTCAAGCTCGACTCCCGTCAGATACAAATTCTCAACTTTTCCCTGCTCACATTTATTCGAACTCACGCTATTTAAAACTCATTTCCCCAAGAGTATGGGCCTGGGAGTGCCTTTGTACTGAAGGAAGCCGGCAAAGCAATCAAGTAGTATCTGAAACGTTGTAACCGTCGAAGTCTCGACTTGTGCTTTCGTTGTTAGAAGGAAGCGTGAGACATTTCGACCTTTTATTGTAATATTATGTGTTCATGAGTTCTAATCGCTAAATTGCAATCTTTCACTAGTAACTCGAAAACAAAAGATTTTCTGATTTACATGTTTGTCTCCTTGTTTTGATATAAAAAATCCTGTCCCGAAAGATTATAGAACAACATTTGAAATATCTTGCATAATTTAGAATTTACCTATTACTTTTGAACAAAAGACAGTTATATTCTTCATGAGAAGTGCCACAAGAGGACGAAGTAAAAGCAATAAGAGATAAGATACAGGGGCTAAGACGGTAATAAGATAAGGGACGGAATTCTGAGAGAAACGTGATAAAACATTATATTGGAATAAAGATGGTGTCGCGTCTGAGTGAGAAATTAATAAATTATGAATTGTAAATGAGGGATGATTATAACATGTTCTTCACTGTTTCACAGGAGGGGACATAGACTTTAGTTGCAAGCAGGCGCTCTGCGCATATACCACAGCACGGCGCAGTTAATTTCGTCGAAACGATTAACGAATGCATTAAACAGTTGACTCTTTTATAACAAATCAACGTAAATGAGCAAACAGAGTAATTGTGTTTATCAGAGTGCGAATTTCAGCTATCGCATCTCATACTAAGATAGGTAAACTCATCGAGTTGTACACACATAACTGTTCAAATAAATGACCAGTTGTTTCAATTAAGCGATAATCCATTTACTCTGAATGTCAAAATGTTTCTGTAATGCCCCTCGATCCCGCAATCGCGTGAACTGGTAAATGAATTAATTATTGTATTTTGTGAAAACACTCCCGCTCTGATTACTGTTTGATTTGTGTTATACAGCATTCAACCAAATCAAATAGCCCTGTTTCACCCACTCCCGTGAGAGATATATGAATATTTCATATAGTTTATCATTCCTGAAAATCGTTCACCCCTGAAATAGTACCCCTTCTCCTCTCGCATCTAGTATAAGACATCCCTTGTTGCTTACAGCATCTCGTACCACTGTTCGTCACTGCCCTTTCTTTCCCACTCGCAGATACAACGAGGAGAGAAACGAAATCTTCCATCCCTCTGTAGGGGTCCTAATTTATCTTAGATTTGTGGTCATTACGCCTAAAAATAAGTTGTTTATAGAATCCTTCTGCAGTGAGCATCAAATTCTGGCACTAAACTTCCGCAACAGAGTTTCTTGACAAGAACTGCAGCTTGTTGTTTTTGTTGTGGTCTTCAGACCGCAGATTGGTTTGAAGCAGCTCTCCACGCTACCCTGTCCTGCGCAAGCCTCTTTCCTGAGAATACGCACGGCAACATACATCATTTTGAATCTGCTTACTATCCCTCGGTCTCCGATTTTTACCGCACACACTTCCATCTAATGCTAAGTTGACAATTCCTAGAAGTCTCAGAATGTGTCCCACCAACCTATCCCTTCTCTTACTCGGGATATGCCAGAAACTCGTTTTCCCCCTGTTGAGCACCTCCTCCTTAGTGACGTGGTCTACCCATTTAATCTTCATCATTCGTCTGTAGCACCACATTTCGAAAGTTTCTTTGTGACTGAAGTCGTTATCGTTCACGTTTCACTCCTTACAATGCTACACTCGAGACAAATTCTTTGAGAAAGGACTTCTTAACATTTCAGCTAATATTGGATGTCAACAGATTTCGCTTCTATAGAAACTCTTTATTTCCCATAGCCACATTGAATTTTATATCTTCTTTTCTTCGGGCGTCAGAAGTTATCTTGCTATCCAAATAACAAATCTCATCCACTACTTTTATTATATCATTACGTAATCTAATTCCTTCAGCGTCAGCTGATTTTCTGAGGCTACATTCCATTAACCTAGTTTTACTCTTGTTGATGTTCATCTTTACCCTCTTTTCAAGACACTGTACATTCCATTCAATTGCTCTTACAGATCCTTTGCGGTCTCTGAGAGAATTAGTATGTCATCGGCAAACAGCAAAGTTTGTATTTCTTCTCCATGAACTTTAATTCCCTCTCCAAATTTCTCCATGCATTCCTTCACACCTTGCTCAATGTACAGATTGAACAAAATTGGGGTAAAGACTACACTCCCGTCTTAGTCCCTTCCCAATCACTGCGACCCTCTCATGCCCTTCGACTCTAACAATTGCTGTCTGGTTTTTGTACAAGTTGAATATAACTGTTCGGTCCCTATATTTTATCCCTGCTACCTTCATAATCTTAAAAAGTGTATTCCAGTCAACATTTTCAAAAGCTTTCTCCAAATCCACAAACGATAAAAACGCGGTTTAATCTAAGATACCTCCAACGATTTCCTTTCGAGTTCGCAAAGCACCCCTAACACTCATACATCAACGGTACCTCTGAATTTCTTCTATGACCCATCTTTTAAACCGATTTGGTGGATATTCCGAACGACTGAGCAATACTCAAAAAGGGCTCGCACCAACGCTGAACCTGATCCTCCCAAAACCCTCATAATAAATCGAAGACGACCGTCTACCTTCTACACGACCGTCATATGATCGTTTCAAATCGCAGATTACGTAAGACTACAGCAAGCTGCGGAAAAGCGAACGCAAACTTAATTGGACCGAGGGAATGATCTCACTAGTCTCCTCGCGAGCAGCTTGATGTCACCAACATATAACAGCCTGTTCCAGCCCCTCTAACGAGGATGGAACTCTCCCTTCCACGGTTTCCTCCAGTGGGATCATAGATTCCAGCCTCACACTGAATCACAAACAAGTGAATTTCTAATTTCGACCACCTCCAGTAAGCAATTCTGGAATTAACTAAGAGACATATCAACACCATACACATCGTCTTGCAGCTGTTTCGCAATATCGTAACTTGCAAACTCGCAAAAGAACACTACAGTCACGAAGATGTTAAATAAGCGAACATATATGTGGTATAATGTCACTGATGCTGTATAAAACTCCATGCCAAAAGCAAGTCGTCAAGAACCTATGAAACACATTGACGCTCCCTCTCTAAAATTGAATAATAACGGAGAATGACAGATTCATCAGATTCCGGCTTCTTACTCGTCATTCTGAAATAAAAATGTAGTGTTATCCATAGGCAAATTATGATGCAAGTAAAGGACCTTCACATTCAAAAGTCGGCTGTAAACATCTCCAAACTTGAATGGAGTGGCTATCCCGAACGACTGAGCAATACTTTAAACCCAACAGAAATTTTTCACCAAAATTCGTATGCTACGTTACTAATTTTTCCTTAATGGTCTCTTTTATAAAATGTAAATAGAGTGAGTAGCGCAGTTACGTTGCCTTGAGCACAGCATGCTGCTGTACGACAGCATGATAAAAGCGTTATCTTCAACATAGATTTTACATGGTACTAGCTTGTCATTTATTAAGGGTATATTTTTTTAATTTTTGTTGAAGTCATTTCTCCGAAGACTTTCCATCCCTATTCTGGAGTATGTAGTTGATGTATAATGGATTTTAGAGATCGACGATTTGTCGGATCAATGGTATTATTCCGGTCTGCTGTTCTCATTTATTCCTTTCATTTTGCCTGGATGGATTTTGGTTTTTAATATAAAATATCTGCTGTGACTTCCAACCTTGCAAGTTTTCTAAAAATGTGAATAGTTTTTAATTCTTTATTTTCTTAATTTTGCCTATATATAATATTGTTTATGGGATTATTGTGTGCTAGGAATCCTGCCTTCGTTAATTTAGTTCTAAATAAGCGGCAGGACTGCTATTCCACAGCCTGTAACACAGCCGCGACAACTTTGTCATATCAGTGTTTTTCAAAATAGGTTTTCCAAATAGTTATTTTGTTTCAAGTTCACATATAATTTTCTTTTTTATTGTTTATTTATCAAGAGGAGCTAAAATAAGAAAATGTAACACCATAATCAGACCAGTGTTATTATATGGAGCATAAATATGGAGAATAGACAAACATACACAGAGAAAGATAAAAGTATCTGAAAAAAACGTACGAAAGATATTTGTACCAATCTGTGAGGGAGGAGAATGGCGAACTAGAAAGAACAAGGAGCTCAAGGTGACTATGCAATGAACCAGATGTTGTCGCGGAAGCCAAGACAAGAAGACTAAGATGGGCTGGCCATGTCTATAGAAGAGAGCAGGGATCTCTACTGAAGGAAGTCTCGTAGAATAAGCCAGAAGGACGAAGACCTCTAGGCTAGCCGAAAATGAGATGGAGAGACCAGGTTGCCAAGGATCTGCGGGTACTCGGAGCAAGGTAGGAAGATGCCGAGGACAGAATGCTATGGAAAAGGCTACTTGACGAGGGCAAAAACCATCTGTTGTTTATGGAGCCAGGAGAGTAAGTAAGTCAGTAATACGGATAAAAATAAATTAATACTCCTTTTTCTCGTAGGTTTACAACTCCGCCATGTACTTGACCTACGTAGTTTATCCAAGCTAGTTTTAAAATTTTGATTGAGAACTAAGTCTTGTAATTCTTAATTTTATTGCGCCAAATGGGTGAGTTCCCCTTATTTTGGGAGAATATTAAAAAAATATTTTGGGAGAATATTTAAAAACTAATATTTTAAAAATAAATCTTCCTTATAGTCATATTGTATACTATAAAGTATTCAAAAATATATTTGCGACCTGATAAAAAAACCTTCTTCTGCTTGGCATCTAGTAACTTTAAAATTTATTTCGCCACAGAAATTTCGAATTTCACGCTTACATAGTAACCTCCCTATAATGCACATGACTGATTACTTTGGATGTGTATGCTTTATGTGAATGCTATAAATCTTATTAACTAAGTAGAATAATTAGTATGTTTATTTTAATGTCGTTTCTTGTTTGATTCTGTAAAGCTCCTGTGATCATGATTCTTTATTTTAACAGATTATGGGTGACGCCTAAAACCAGTATTAAAGTAGTTGTATTAATATAATATAGTGACCAATCAGCGCTGATTTCGCGTATATATGGTGTCCAGAAAAGGACACCCTAATTTCAAAATTAAATATCTCGAAAACAAAGATCGATAGCGGAACGCAGTAAACGGTATGTTTATTGTGGAAGCTGTAAGAAGTTTATACAGCAATTTGAAATAATAGATACAAAAGCTGCTAACAGATGCCGCAGATAGTATAAATAGTGATCCGAAGCCCAGAGCGATCAGTTCCACTACTGAAACGTGAAAGCAGGTTAGCGTACCGCAGGAAGAGATTAAAACCCTGTACTCCATTGAACAACGCGTCTTTCTGGTGCTAGAGTACCACAGGTTACAAGAGAGTCCTACGGCAACAAGGCGAAGTTTTCAAGCACGATTTAATGTTCCAAAAGGACCCGATGCGATAACCATTCGTACGCTCTTCGCAAATTTTCAACGAACAGGCAGCATAACTGATGATCTAGTGGGGCATGTTGGCCGCAAACAAACCGCAGCTACGCCTGAAAATATTGCCACAGTTTCTGGAATTATTCAGCGAAATCCAATGTCATCCGTCCGTGGAATTTCATCTGAGACTGGTTTGAAGCGTTCCAGCACGCAGAAAATCTGAGAAAGAGCCTACACATATTTCCATTCAAAATTCAAACGCACCAGGCCATACCCGTACTAGTTGTGCAACAAAGGGTTGCCTTTGCTAATCAGATGCTCACAATGATTGATAGTGAAGGATTTGATGTTGGCTGCATCTGGTTTACAGATGAAGCACACTTCCACCTGAATGGATACGTCAATAATCAGAGCTGGAGGTTTTGGGGTACGGAAAAGCCATATCGGTGTGAAGCGAAACCCCTGTATTCTCCTTAAGTTACTATGTGGGCTGCAGTATGCAGTATTGACCGTTTTTTCATTCGAGAAACGGTCACTGGTGCACGATAGGTTACAATTTTGAAACAATTTGTCCCCACACAGCAAGCGTTAGAGGATCGACCAGGTACTGAATGGTTTATGCAAGATGGAGCCCGACCACATCGGACCGAACAAGTGTTTCGCTTTCTTGAGGAATAATTCGGGAATCGAGTCATTGCTTTGGAATATTCCCAATTTACTGGTAAAGGCATGGATTGGCCTCCACATTCGCCGGATTTCACTCCCTGTGACTTTTTTTTCTGGGGCACAGTGAAAGACATGGTCTACCCGAAGCATCCCGCCACGCTTGACGAGTTTGGAATGTGAATCCATTTCGGTTGAGACACTACGAAAGGTGATGCCGAATTTCATTCTTCGTTTGCGCCACCTCTGTAGTGCCCATGGTGAACATTTTGCAAACATTGTGATGTGATTGTTTGCAAAGATTCTTTTCATACGATTCTTTCACTTATGTATGCTGATATGATCTGTACAGCGTAGCAGCTTTTGTAACTATTATTTCAAACTACTGTATAAACTTCTTACAGCTTTCAAAATAAACATACCGTTTACTGCATTCCTCTATCGATCTTTGTTTTCGAGGTATTTAAGTTTGAAATCAGGGTGTCCTTTTCTGGATATCTGCTTCGTCGACAGAATCTTTGAGACTTGATGGAATCATTTTATTCAATGCGATTCTTGTTCCCTTACTGTGAGCATCCAGGCTTGTCATTAATATGAGTAAACTGACAAAACCCAAGTGGCGCTGTTGCTTTTGTAGTGAGATGCACTCTCACTATGGCGGCAAGATCCATTCATATTTAGAAAAATTGATGTGTGGTTAGATTCGAAGATGGCTGGAGCAGTTCTGATGAAATCTTCAGGAAATATTGAAATTAGCCCAAGGGTGACCTTGTGAAGTTTGGTAGCGATCTAATAGTTAGTAATTGAATTTTAATGATATTTAATATTTGTATTTTAAAAATTAATTTTTAATCGTTATATTTTTTATACCTTTATAATTCTTTAAAAATTATTTAATAAATTGTATTTAAAATTTTACGTCTGACACTTGGAACGATATAAGCGCCCTTGCGGAGGGAGAGCTAACAGTAGGCACGGCGTCATTCTTGTGCTTCCGCACTGTAGCCGCTTAGAGCGCTAGCGTCGCTTCCGTGACCTAGGTGTACATTGATGGTACCGGTATTGTTGACTTTTTCTTCGCTAGCGGTGCTACTGTAGTTCCAAGCAGCAGACATAAACATATACTTATATCCGTGAAGTTGAAAAAGTGTGCTAACCCGGGTCTCCTGCTTGCTAGGCCTTAGCGCTGACCCCTACACCACTGGGGGCACAGCGATCACCACTACCTCACGGATTACTCAAGCACGCCTCCAGATACATACAAATCCTCAACTTTCTACACCTCACTAATACTCGCAGTTTTTAGAAACGGTTTCCCGTAAGAGTAAGGGCCAAGGAGTGCCTCCACACGGAAGAAAGGTTCGTGCCCGTCACCAGCATATTATTTATGTACGTTAGACCATGTAACTAGTATGTAAATATGAATGAAAACGCTTTGTCTAGCATGGTATTGAGTGTATTTGAAAGTACTATATAGAATATAGCACCCATGAAAGTTCATAATGACATTGACCATTAGTAGGGAAGAGAGTAAGACAGGGTTGTAGCCTTTCTCCGATGTTATTCAATTTGTACATAGAGCAGGCGGCGAAGGAAAGAAGGAAAGCCGGCCACGGTGGCCGAGGATACTGAGGCGCTTCAGTCATGGTCTGCACGGCCACTACGGTCGGGGGTTCGAATCCCCCCTTGGGCATGGATATTTGTGCCGTCCTTAGTTGTAGCTAGTTCATAAGTAGTTTGTAAGTTTAGGGACTGATGACCCCGTAGTCAAGTCCCATAAGCATAACAAACATTTGAAACTTTTGAAAAAAAAGGTAATATTTGGAATAGGGATTAAAGTTCTGGGTGAAGAAACAAAAACATTGCGTTTTGCTGATGACATTGTAATCCTGTCAGAGACATCAAAAGACCTGGGAGAGCAGTTGAATTGAATGGACTATGTGTTGAGGAGAGCATATAAAATGAACATTAATAGTAGCAAAACAAAGATAATGGAATGAGGTCTTAGAAAATCAGGCGATGCTGAAGGAATTAGATTCGGTAACGAAACAATGAAGGTGGTAGATGAGTTTTGTTACTTGGGTAGTAAAATAACATGCGATGGTCACAGTACAGAGGATATAAAATGCAGAATGGCAATGAGAAGAAAAGCATTTTTGAAAAAGAGAATTTTGCTAACATCGATTATTAATTTAAGTGTAAGGAAGTCTTCTCTTAAGGCATTTGTGTGGAGTGTTGCCTTGTACGGGAGTGAAACATGGACGATAAACAGTGCGGTCAGGGTGAGAATATTGAAATGTGGTGCTACTGAAAATTGCTGAAGATTAGGTGGGTAGATCGCGTAACTAATGAAGAGGTACTGAACAGAATTGGTGAGAAAAGTAATTTTTTGCATACCTTGACTAGAAGAAGGGATCGCTTGGTAGACATCGAGGAATCGTAAATGTAGCATTGGAGGGTAGTGTGTAGAGTAAAAATCGCAGAGGGAGACCAAGAGACGCATACAGTAAGCAGATTTAAATTAATGTGGGTTGCTGTTCTTGTGATTAAAAGGCTTGCTCAGGATAGGGTAGGGCGGAAAGCTGCACCAAACCATTCTCCGGACTGAAGACCATAACAACAACAACAGATATAAATTCCACCTGTGGGAATCCGAGGTAAGTCCGCAAAGTCAGAAAATAAAAGTTAGATTGTTTCCAAACCGATAATGTGGAAATAAAATAAAAAAAAAATGCACAACACGCCATCTTGTCTGAAAAATATTGTAATTAGTACAAATTCTTTGTTAACTGTGAGTTGTTACTTCATAATTTTCCTACCTCTCTTTTTCTATGAGCCACAATTGCGATTTATTTTTGCGCTGATAGTATTTTTACGCGTACAGCAAACACAGACATGACGTGTACCCTGTATACCAGTTTATCATAATCTATGCACTACCTTCACTTCAAGGAGTCTCGGACGCTGTTGTGCTCTGTGCGGAGCAAATCTATCACTCGGCAGGAATGACACTCGAATAAATAAAATTTGAGAGGCTTTCGACAGTGCAAAGAAGACACGAGGGGACCGGACAGCTTCAAAGAGGCGCCGCGCAGTCTTTTGGGACGTCAGCTGAGTGTTCCCAAGGGTGCGTGCCGGAGTGCCTGTCGGTTCGCCATTTTACTTTCATTGGAGCTTTTGCTTTTACTTCTGATTCAGAGGAAACAATTCGTAACAAGTAAATGATGGTATAGATACCTATTAACGTAACGTTTTGGATCCTTCGCAGCTTTCTGGAGTCCTTAGTAACTCGCAGATTCTAATTTCCAACTGCCAACAAATTTACGCTCAATTTACTCCAAGATTCCCCTGAATCGCTTCGTCCTACTCCTAAGGAGATGTTGTATCTATATGTTATTTATAAATAAACCAATTCGCAGCTATTCATTTTTTTAATTTTCACGACAGATCTGTTTCGGTTTACAATGCCATTGTCAAGTCACCTGCGGTATAAATGAGTAACATTAGGATTAAACCAATGGTATGTCGAATTATAATATTACAGTAATGATCTTCACAACTACTTACATATTTGTCTAGATGATAAGACATACATAAGACATCTAAAGCACTTTTATATTAACGGTCAAAAAGATTTTGATAATATTGTGTATTTTGAAAACTTAGTTTGACAGTTACAGCTGTTATATGTTTACAAAGGATGTATAGCAGATATTTATGTTGTTATGCTTTGATATATCTTTGGCGTATTTGACATCTGTGTTAATAAATTATACATGCTATAATATAGTCATATTTTGCAGTACACGTTATATACTTAAAATTGTATGTTTTACGGTTTATTTCTATAATCGATCTGCCGGCCGCAGTGGCCGAGCGGTCTGCGCCAGTCACAGTCTGCACGGTCGCTACGGTCGGGGGATTGAATACCCCCTCGTTCATGGATTTTTGTCTCGTCTTTAGTATATGGTAATTCATAAGTTTAGGGACTTATGACACCGCAGTTAAGTCCCTTAAGCTTAACAAACATTTGAACATTTATAATTGATTTTCGAAAGCTGCGTATATGTTTCCAGAGAGTGTTTGGTACCGATGTTCAACTGTTGGTTTACGTTATCTCTGGATTTTCGTTCTACAGAGCCTAACCTTTTTCATCGACAAAAATTCAATAACATTAATTTTTTTTTTTTTTTTTTTTTTTTTATTTTTAACGTCCGTTTGTTCGTTTAGTACATTTTGAGGATTGTTACATATATGTATATAGATTTCAATTTCTTGAAGGATAGTCACAATAGGGACTTTCGGAATTTTATGGAGTACATGCTGTGCGTGTTCAATTGTATCAACCGTGTGCTGACGTTCGTTTAGGCGAAGAAAATATTCTGATTGGTTGTTTTCTGAACGTCTAATGTGTTCTTTAAACCGCGTGTGGGAATTTCGTCCAGTTTGGCCAACATAGAAGTTATCACAATCAGCACAAGTCATTTTATATACCCCTGGGTTGTTGTATATGGGAATTTTTGTGTTACCTGAACGTAATTTGAGTTTAAGTTTGTTCATGGTTTGGAAAGCAAAACGTACATTTGCAGATCTGAATAATGTGTTTATTTTGTCGGGTATTGGGCAAATATAAACAGCTGGTACGTATTTTCTTTTCTTTTTAGTTGTTTCTTTGGTGAGACAAATTTCACTGTGTATAGTGTTGGCTTTGGCTGCCATGTATTTGTTTTACAGTTTGGTCACAATGTTAGGGTCAAAATTGTTTTTATATGCTATATTTTCTAGTGTTTCTAATTCTTTTTGAGTTTGTTTGCTTTTAATGGTAGATTTTGTAATCTGTTGGTCACAGAACGAAAATAAGCAAGTTTTCTGACATGGGGTGACACAAATTTGCATTTATAATATTGTCTGTGGTGGTAGGTTTTCTGTAAATATCAAATATATGGTATCCATCTTTTTTACTAATTGTGTGGTTAAATAATTTATAGCATTATCTGTCTCTGTTTCCATTCTAAAACTAATTTTACGGTGGAGATTATTATTTTAAGGCTTGGTGAATTTCAAGGATATCTGCATCTGTTCCATTAATTATCATAATTGTATCGTCCACATAACGGTAGCAATAAATGATATTATTGAGTATAGGCCAGTTAGAGAAAAAAATGTTCTTCAAGGTTATTAAGAAAAATATCTG
The DNA here is from genome assembly GCA_026315105.1 of Locusta migratoria. NCBI lineage: Eukaryota > Metazoa > Arthropoda > Insecta > Orthoptera > Acrididae > Locusta > Locusta migratoria. The sequence continues at coordinate 69,794,999 of CM048748.1, read as the reverse complement.
CTATCGTTCCAGCTATGCTGTTACCCATAGCCACGCCATCTGTTTGGGTATAAATTATACTATTAAATTCAAAGTAAATTTGAGATAGGGAAACTTCTAATAGAGATGCAAATTCTTGTGTTGCAATGCGCTATGTTTTCCTGAACTGTAATAAATTGTATTCAATATTTTGTGTCGTTTATTGTACAGGTACATTAGTATACAAACAAATTAGTAATGTCAAAGGAAACAAATTTTGAATCCGGTGGTATTTGGATGTTTATAATTTTCTTTGTCAAGGTGCGTGAGTTCTTCATTGTAAATTTGGTGTTGTATGTAATAGTTTAGTCAACATGATATTGAGTTTTTTGTTCAGTAAGTAAGTTGGGCTGTTAATACAGTTAACTAAAGGTCGAATCGGAACTGAAGGCTTATATGTCTTAGGCTGTGCAGGAAGTCTAGGTGTACATGGGTTCATAACTATCCAAGATTTTTTTCTCAAAATCTGACAAATTACATAATTTTATGTTCTTCTTTATCTTAGCTATAAATGTATTAGGTCATTATTAATTTCAGTAATATTGTTTTCATTAAAGAATGTCATAACTTTATTGATGTAATCAGTATGATTCATAATGACGATACTGTTTTCGTTGTCAGATTTTATAGCTAGGGCATTGTTTGTGAGCAATTTGTGATTTATACTATTGAGAATTCTACTTTCAGAAAGTGACTGAAATTTTATATTCTTGTTATGCAGTTCTTTTTCAGTTACATTTGTTACGTTTATTGGAAGTTCATTTTGATTTCTTTATGAGAGATCGTCATGTCTAGTGGGACTTTCGTAGAAGAAATAGGTGTTTGAAGCTGCATAGCTGGCACTATGTTATATTTAAGCTCTGAAACGTCCACACATGCCTATCTCTTTAAATCACAAGTTCGTAACGCGTCTTCAGACCGCCCAGAGTCACAACCTCTCATCATCGCGTCCAAGTTGCGAGTCCCCTCTCAAGTGTTCGAAAGCGTGCTCTAATTGCTCCCAAACTTGTATCCTTCCGCTCATCCTAACGCCTCTACTTTAAAATATAATTTCCCTTCCAAAATATTATACATTTGAATATCACAGAATTAAATCCTTTGACCACATACCTAATAATTTTGTTTACATTTAACAAACAAATATATATTTAACAATACTAAAATAGGTTGAGAGTGAAGCTCTTTGCTCAGGTAGCCATTAAGCTTGGCATCTCACTGTTCAAATATTCTGCCGCCGTCGAAATATAGCTACACAATTAATATTTAATTTATCATGATTTTTCTGCAAATATATTCAGTTCTGGTCCCCAAATACATATAATTGTTTATGTATAAATTATCTGCTGCATAACTACTATTTTTAGTCGGCCACGAAATATTTAAAACGCAGTCTACAACATGAAACGAATGATACTAAGAACAATATTAAATATAAAAAATACATATATAAATGTAATGCACTTTTCTGGGTTCATGTTTCGTGTTTCTATGGTGGTATCTATGTTCTGACACAAGAATATTACTACCTCAACGAAAATCAGAACAAGAGAGTAAAACAAAGATTATTGAAAGAATACGGAAATGACTTGGTGCGTATTTTAAAGATAGGTAGCGTGGTGCAATGCTGCCAATTTGCGTCTTAAACTGATACTGATAAATACTACGTATCAATAATAGTAAATATAAGTCTTATAATACCATTATTATAGTACTGAAATTATCGAATTTTTATTTGTAAGGGATATTAAAATTGCAATTACGGCGTTTGACTCTTCCAAGTCTCCTGAATCCATTCATATAATTTCATTTGCCATATGATCATTTCCAGATTTTATATGGATTTTTAGAATGAGTGTGGCTGTATTGTATTTCAATTGCAATCTGGGATAGCCGCCCTCGCTAATCCAAGGCAGCCGTTTCCTGTTTCCGAGCAGATCAGGGTTTTCCTAACGACCTGTATTCCATTCACTACGTTCAGTTATCTGGCCGGCTGGGGAAACCAACAGCTTGCCAAAACTTGCTTTTCACATGGAAACAATCAGCTTCCCCCTTTGTCTCTAATTATTTTTCCCAAACATGTTTCCGCACATTTTGTGCTATCATCAGTGAGGTGGTATATATTTGTCCTTTACTTTAGGCTACGTATAAAATCATTAAGTAGCGTAATTACTTGTTGTTGTGGTAATAGTTTTCACAAACTTATTATAATTTTTTTCTTTCTCTTTAGATTCTGGTTGTTCCTGCTTCTTTTGTAATGTAATAATAAACACATTACAATGGAATCTAAAGAGAAAGTAAAGTATCATGATAAGTTTGTAAAACCTATTACCACAACAACAAATAAGTAGGCTACTTAATGATTTTATACGTAGCCTAAAGTAAAGGACAAATATATACCACCTCACTGATAATAGCACAAAATGTGCGGAAACATGTTTGGGAAAAATAATTAAAATTAAGTGTCTTGTATTCGGCGCAAAATCCTTACCAACATGAATTAACTTTATAAATCCACTGCACAAGTGACTTATATCCTCTACAACCTGTCTAAGGCAAGACTGGCTTGATAAAGATTGTGACCTGGTAACTGTCGCCTAATTCTTCCTGCAGAGCATGGCCCACGCCTCTACCTGGCATCAGAAACGTTCTCCTATTTTCTAAACAGTTTTTTCCCAGTGAAAGTCTGTTGCGTCTTAAATACACCTACATGTACTGGAGCAAATCTATTGTAGGTGCTCATGATGAAACAGTCAGACACCTCTTTCTGTGGGCTGTGTTCCTTGCTATCACCTCCTACTTCACCCTTCTGCCCCCCCCCCCCCTTCACCTCATGTTCCACCCTACCACTATCCATTTCAGCCTGAAGGCCTCTAATCTTGCTGTTCCGCTATTTTCCTGTCCCTTGAACGCACCCTGCAAAAGAATGGAAGAGTCTCCTTTGCTTTCCCAATTCCCATGACACTACATTATCCCCAAGGAACAACTTCTCACAGAAGCTGTACAAAACCACTGAACTAACTTTCCTATGGGGGCTCAAACAATTTTCACTCATGCTCGAGTACTAAAGTAAACGCACATAAAATTGCTTACTACTGCTAAACCAATACGCTAGAAAATTATTCCCAATTTAATGTATGGAAACACAGAAGTGCAAAGTTTCTTCTTCTTGTTCTTCCGTAATGCATTAGGCTTTCTCTTAGCCTTGTGCAGCTACGGTGGTCCTCACCGGTTTTTTTCCCTTGTTGAGTATATCGCCAAAAACGTAGCGGTAATCTTGATTTGTCCATTCGTAGCAGATGGGGTATCCATTGTTGCCAGTATTCTTCAACCTTTCTGTTTATATCAAAAACATTTATTTCCTCCCATATAAGTGTATTTCTTTAGTTGTCTAGCTTGCTGTATCCTACTATGTACCCGAGGAATTTCATTTCATTGACTTGTAATCTTGTCTTTCTTTTTCATGACACAATATTCACTTCATTATAGTAATGATGGTACTGACGTAACTTTATAAAAGCTTATATATGTTCCGTTTCTGGTAGTGCCATTTAAGTAGTTACATTTCTCATTTTTTAATTTTTGATCCAGATCTTCTCTGTACGACAAATGGTTCCTAGAAATTTGAATCTATCTACTTCCTCTATAAACTTGTTGTCTATAACTATTTTTGTTCTTATTAGATTTTTTCCATAGACAGCCATGGCTTTTTTCTGTGTTGATATTGACATATTACGTGTCTGGTATGTTTTGTATAGTTCTTAGACAGCTTACTGTAGTCCATCTTCATTATTCGAAATTAACACTAGGACATCTGTGAATTACAAAGTCAGTAGGTAACCTTTCTTTTAAAGTTCTTCAGTTTCATTTTCCATTTTACACAAGAAGTGAAACAATGAAGATGTTCACTGTCCTTAACTTATAACAAAGGAAAAGAAACAAGTAACGGAGATTTATTATGTTTACTGCGCCAAGACGTAAACAAAACTATGACTGTAGCATTGCTATGTGATCTTTTACCGCTTTATGAACAAATTCGCAAGGAAACGTGAAACCTTCAACGGTAAACTTGAACAACATACTAATTAACGTGAATAATTATTGGAGTTAATCTAAGTCTTACCACTACCTAATCCAAGGTCGTGTGTCTCAGTTAGGTGTTCAAATGTTTGTGAAGCCTAAGGGACTTAACTGCTGGATCATCAGCCCCTAAAATTACAAACTACTTATGAACTAGCTTATACTAAAGACAGCACAAACATCCATGCCCGAGGGGGGATTCGAACCCCGGACGGGGAACGGCCTGGCACATCGTTGCATAGCGCCTCAACGCGCTCGGCCGCTCCGCCGCGGTTTCTCGGTTGGAGGATAGAGCTACCAACCAAATTGAAGACAGAAGTACCGGCACCGTGCAGAGCGCACACAGGTTCTTCTTTTATTGGTGCACATACGAACGGAACTCTAATGCCGCGTCACTTCTCTACGAGTTCCCCGTTTACAATACCGTCAAAAAATTTTATCGTTTCCCTACTCAGAGCAGTTCTCGGAATATGCTCGCTATTCTTACACTACATAGGATACTCTGCAAATCACATTTAAGTGCCTGGCAGAATGTTCATCGAACCACCTTTATACTAGTTATCTCCCATTACATTCTCAAATAGCGCGCGGGAAGAAAGCTGAATCTCTCCGTTCGAGCTCTGATTTCTCGAATTTTATTCTGATGATCATTTCTACCTATGTAAGTGGGAGTCAACGATATATTTTCGGAGGAGAATGTTGGCCATTGTAGTTTCGTAAGTAGCCACGCCGCAGCGATAAACGCCGTTGTTGTAATGATTCTCATCCCAGATCCTGTATCATTTCCGTAACGCTCTCTCCCCTGTATAGTGACGATACAAAACGAGCTGTCCTTCTTTGGACTCTTTCGATGGCCTCCGCCAAACCCACCTGATAAGGATCCCACACTGGGCAGCAATACTCCAAAAAAGGACGAACAAGTGTAGTGTACGCAGTTTCTTTATTACTTCTGATGCATCTTTTAAGGGCTGTGCCAATAAACGCAGTCTCTGGTTCGCGTTTCCCACGACATAATGTGCGTGTTCTTTCCAGTTTAAGTCTGAAGTAATAGCAATTCCTAGGTTTTTAGTAGAGTATACGGCCTTCACTTTTGATTAAACCCCAGTATTGCAAGACAGATCATAATAGCATGCCCCCTGCCCTTATATTTGAAGCCCCTTACATTCGCAGACCCGACCTGTCGTATATTACAATTATCCTTCACTTGGTACCCTTTCCGCGTTGTTGGTTGGCGTAGGCGACATCTTGTACCCTGTTAATCAATTCTTCGAACTGCTTGAAATTCTCTGGACGTTCACAATACATTGCCATAGAACGGTCGTTTGGCTGTATCCCTTTGAGAATATTATCGATTACCTTCGCTTCTCTGCAATAAAAACGAAAGTTTCTAGCATTATCCTTTATCCTTTGAACATTGTTCACTAAGGGCTCGTTATCATACCAAAGGCTTCACGGTGTTCTCTGTTATTACAAGTAATTACGACAGATTAACTTCCTATATGCACGAAAGTACAAGCCACGGCGCACAGCGTCGTTTAACAATCGTTCCAGTCACCCACTCACTATCGGACTGGTATAGATGACTGGCATTCAACCCATTAACGTCCCCTCTTTTTTTTTACTTTGACAGATAATGTATGTTGCTAAGTATCTTCTTAATTCAATCTAATGACAACATACCGTCGTCCCGTAGTAATCCTTACAAGGGTTGAGTAACTTACAAAAAACATGAATACCCTTTATAGAAGGCATAGAAGGGGCCTCATTCGTAAATTGTCTTAAGGTTGGTTAACAAGGATAGAATCTGATAAGTGGGTCACCGATTTCGATCAAATTTTGCGTGGATATTCTATATTTAACATAAAGGGACGGGTGTTTCTGCTTTTTACTAGACAGTACTTTTGAAAAAAAGACATCAAAGTTGAGTACGGAAAACCGCATTTTCAATGCTATACATTTGCAGATCGTCTGAAGTGTATTTTTATCAATTAAAATGGGGTCGCAAGTCAATAAAGATCGTGTAATTAACGTTACTGTGTTTTCATTATGTATTTTGGGTACTCGTAAACATTTGTTCAATTTTTTAAAATGTATTTGATAATATTCTTATATTTGTAAAACTATTTCTTGTCTTATTTTGAAGTAGGGCAAATGTGGGAAGTGTGATTAATATTCAATTATCCGTTTAAAGCTGTTTTATTTGCGATACACAGTCCAAAAACAATAAAAATAAGTAAAAATAACCCTCTGAATTATTATGTCATGCCAATTACTGGCCGTCTATTCGTCAGCGTTCTCCCAGCCAGTAGGGTGAAAATATCATAAAATAATCGAAACACCAAACATATCGGCATACTGCCACAATCACGTGTTGCCCGAAATATCTCCGTGAAAAACACACCTGATTTATATTGTGGAAGACAGGTCTATCAGATATTAATTTCGATCCTTACCAAGAGCATAAGAGCATATCTTGAAAGACAGGAGCGGACATCTGATTATAGACCAAGGCATGAATTTTAATGTCATCTGCTCTGTTATGGACATCTCTGCTCTCATGTAATGTGCCATGATTTTTGAAGGTATCCGATAAAATTCTTGACCTCTCGAAACAAGTAAACGTAACAAGATTGAAGAAAAAGGTGCATTTTGTTGGTGTCACTTTAATAGTGCAAGTCGGTTGAGCATCATAATCGACAAAAGTCCGGTCATAGTGCGTCGTGTTGGTTTGGCCATGCCATGAATCCAATAAAGCAAAATTTATTTTTCTGCACATAATTTACGGGACTGTGACTGCAGAACTAAGTCTCTGGTTGAAAAGTGGTAAACTATGGACAGTAGTAGGGCTGTGGAACTGTGATAAATTAGCAATCGTGTAGTCGGGCGATGACAAATTGTGTTTTATAACAGATACTGTAATTAATCGCGGATTAATTTGGATCAGCGATGTTCGATAGACTTCACTAATTTACGAGTGATAATTTGGAACTTTTACACTCGAGTGCGTGTGATACTTATTGTAGCTTTCATGAACAATAGTTGGGGAAATAGTAAGTTATTTGCCGATGTATAAAGTAGAACCACCTCCGTATTTTCATGTCCAAAAAAATTTAACCCCATCTAGAAAAAATTACTTTGTAAGTGAATCTCTTCTGAATATTATCTTAGAATCCACTTTGTGGTTATTTCAGAGCTTTATTTTTTTTTAAACATACTTTTAGCGTCATCATTTGCAGATTGATAGACTGGCTAACCTACAGATTAATTATTGATCTTATTTAAACAGTTTTGGGTAGCTGTTTAGGGCATAGAAGCTTAACTCACCCCTATGCACATATAACGCTGCCCTTGCTTCGTATGATGCCATAATTGTTAAAAGTAGATTCCGCGATTCTATTTTTTGGACAAATAATTGATGGTACCGAATGTTTGAATTTTGAAATAAGTTAGTTAAAGTACAGCAGAAAATGAACATTAAACCAAATAAACCGCGGATTGCATATTAAAGTTGGACACCATACAAGCAACAGCACATAAAACTTACGGAAAGCATCTAGCTGGATCCTGCACTTCGTATTGTAGAAGCTGGAAATGATAACTTTTATGTCTTATTTAATAAGTGAATGTTCGAGATACTTTCCGTAGGAGATCAATGTTCAGACTGTTTCACTTCGCTTTTCATTATTGTGTGACCGTGGGTGGAACATGATGTTACTGGTAACGATAAAAAAAAATTTAAAAAAAAATGATAGGAATTCGTGAAATTACAAAAGAAATAACTGCAGGTTCTAAAATCAAGCAAAGTATAGTATAAAGATGATTGATTGAAATTTTGCAGACAATGCGAAGCGATTGTAATGGCGTCTGAACATTAAACTATTACGGATGTAGAGGAGCTGAAAACCTTAAGAGATTAAATATTTGGCGTGGAGGGATTCATTTAAATAAAAGCCAAAGAGAGGGGATGATTTTAAATTTTAGTAATACATTTTTTTTTTAAATCTTGCATCACACTTACAGGAATGGAAGACGTCTGTACAGAACGAAGACAAGCGAGTGAGTAAAACAACTATCTCGGTTCCGTCTTCTCGCTTGTTTGGGAGTAAAAAATGACGAACGAAATTAAATTAGTTGCATTGCGAGTCAGACGGAACCGGAGGCGATAAGTATCGCTGATCAAAGATAAACAAAAATAAATAAAAATTTCAGTGTATAGTTACACATAGAGACAACGAGTCATGTATTGCAAAATTATTATTGGTGAGTGCCAATATGAGTGTCGCAGCCTAATGTAAAGGACAAATATGAACCACCCCACTGAAGATAGTACAAAATGTGCTGAAAAATGTTTCGGAAAAATAACTAAAATTAAGAGGTTTGCATAAGGCGGAGAATCCTTACCATTTAAGCAAGCACGGAAGAAAGAAGAGCAGCAACATAAAAAAGGATTATTACTAAGTCATGTTGTGGTAATGGGTGGAATGGGATACAGTATTGATGGGGTTAAGGACTGCAATGTTGAGAGTGACTTGGTTACAATACCATCTGCAAAAAGCCATACAAATGTTTGAAGGCTTTGTTCTATGATACAACCACATGGAACACATATCACTCACGGAAGGAAATGATGAGAAGATTTTTACATGCACTGTTTCAAAAATGAACATATCACCTATTAGAAATCGGGCCCCTCAAATCTAGAAATTATTTACACAGAGTGCATACACCGCCACATGATCACAAAAGGTTTTAACATACCAGGACTTTATCGAACTACAACTAGAATCACACACCCCCCATTTATCTATTGGAAATCACTGAATTGAAAAACGAGAACAGATTTCCGCACACGATCGGAGAAAATATTCCAAAAACTGATTCTAAGTTCACGAATCTAAGTTAAACATGCTAGACAATGAAACGCTACCATCTCCAAACGCAAGAGTGGAACCAACCTTACCTCACCAGAAGATGAAGGCGTTTTAGGGCGTTCAACAGCGAGGTCATCATCGCCTCACCAGAAGACCAGCACAGAATGAACAGGCGAGCGGCCACGGGGGCGCGAAAAGCTACCGAAAGCTGGAAAGCCCAAGAAACAGCGGTGGTGGGGACGGAGAGCGAGACTCACGCTGGAGAGGCCGGCCGCGGTGGCCGAGGTGACTGAGACGCTTCAGTCACGGTCAGCACGGCCACTACGGTCGGGGGTTCGAATCCCCCCTCGGGCATGGATATTTGTGCCGTCCTAGTTCGTAAGTAGTTCATAAGTAGTTTGTAAGTTTAGGGACTGATGACCCCGCAGTTAAGTCCCATAAGCTTAACAAACATTTGAACACGCTGGAGAGGGCTCGCCGACTAGCTTGTAACCAAAGGGTGTAGAAACATCTTTGGTAGTATCTGCAGCTATCGACACTGAGCCAGAGAGCACGATGCAAAGCGACTTTTCACTCCCCACATTCAGACAGCCATAGATTCTCGCACATCCACTTAAAAGTAAAACAACTGCACACACAGGGACAGTGGCGTAGCGGAGAACCGTACTTATGCCACATTAATTAATATAATAATAAATTATTAACATAACAAAATAAGGAAAACCTAGCAATATTAACTAATTTTTAACACATTGGATAAAAATGCTATTCCTCTAGCCTTGAAAAGAGTAGGGTTCAAGTTTTGACTGAATGATAATCTAGCGACATTAAGTAAATTATAACTTTACAGAAATATACAAAAATATATGGAAGTCGACAGACGGTCGTCTTTCAAGATGTATACGCTTTTGGAGGGGATGGCGAGGGGGGGGGGATGTGAGAGTAGGGGGAGAGGAAAGAAGACTCCGTGCGTGGTCTTGCCAGAAGGAGCTTGATAGGAGTGATTCGACTGGAGAGAGGAGATTTGCACAGCGAACGGTCGCTTATGGAGTCTAAATTTGATGAGAACACGTGGACACCAGAACTTACGAGTGTATGAATGGTGTTCGGGAAACTTAAACTAATTTGAACTGTCGACAATTTCATGTTGAGAACTCATGAAATGTACAGAGGTTCTGTGTGTTCTAAATGTCACAATTACTGTTGGAGGAAAGTGGTACCAATTTATTACCGCAGACACTGCAACTGTTTAACCATTTTATTCAATTTATGATTAATAATTAGTCTGGGTACTTCAAATAAGGAACCTGTTTGATTGAATAAACCTTGAAACTTCCTGGCAGATTAAAATTGTGTGCCGGAACCGGGACTCGAACCTGGGACCTTTGCCTTTCGCGGGCAAGCGCTCTACCGACTGAGCTACCCCGACACGACTCACGATGCCGCCCCACAACTTTACTTCCGCCAGTACCTCGCCTCCTACTTTCCAAACTTCACGAAAGCTCTCTTGCAAACACGCAAGACTAGCACTCCTGGAAGAAAGGATATGGTGGAGACATGGCTTAGCCACAGCCTAAGGGATGTTTCCAGAATGAAACTGGCGGAAGTAAAGTTGTGGGGCGGCATCGTGAGTCGTGTCGGGGTAGCTCAGTCGGTAGAGCGCTTGCCCGCGAAAGGCATAGGTCCCAGGTTCGAGTCCCGGTTCCGGCACACAATTTTAATCTGCCAGGAAGTTTCATATCAGCGCACACTCCGCTGCAGAGTGAAAGTTTCATTCTGGAAACATCCCTTAGGCTGTGGCTAAGCCATGTCTCCACCATATCCTTTCTTCCAGGAGTGCTAGTCTTGCGTGTTTGCAAGAGAGCTTCTGTGAAGTTTGGAAAGTAGGAGGCGAGGTACTGGCGGAAGTAAAGTTGTGGGGCGGCATCGTGAGTCGTGTCGGGGTAGCTCAGTCGGCATTCCGCTGTCGGCGGGCGAGCAGTGCGGACGCCTGGTGTTTACGTCCTCGCCGCTGCCGGCAGAGCGCTGTTTGTGTGGTGAGTGTCACGCCGCTGAGCATGTTTACTTGTTAGTGATGCTATTTCGAACGACTTAACGATGACGCAACCACCACGAAGAGACACATTGAAATTGACGTTTGACCCGAAATTAGTACGACCGACATCATTTGAGATTGAGGATTTTATAGAAGAATCATTGCAATTGAATACCGACGATGTCATTGGTTACCATTTGTCGCTCTGTAGCAGTACAGTTTATTTGAAACTTCTCAGTGCAGCCAAATGTGACGCGGTTGTCGAATCTTGCGGAGGGATTTCAAAGTTTAAGCACTCCGACGGTAATATAGGAGAGGTCCGCATAACACAAGTGGGTCTAGGTATCAGGACGGTTAGAATATTCGAACTGCCCTTTGAAATTACCGCCGAGGATATCGACTCTGTTTTAAAGGGTTATGGCACCGTTCTTAGTAATGTTGCTGAAATATGGTCCGGTGCTCACAAATTCAAGGTGTTGAATGGCGTTAGACAAGTCAGAATCGAACTTCTGAAACACATTCCGTCCTATATTTCAGTTTGTGGCTATAGGGCAATAGTAATGTACGACGGTCAACCACGCACGTGCGGGGCATGCGGCTCCATCGGTCATGTCCGCTCGCAATGTATGCAACGACGAGTGACACAGACCCCGGTAGGCGAGGCGGAAGCGCCGGCCGCCGTAACTCCACTGCCGCTCAAGTACGCAGCGGTAGCCCGCGGACACGTGGCCACACAACCGACCATAGCGGCTGTCACACCTGCCACCGAGGACACGCCTGTAGAAGGCGCAACCAGAGAATCTAGCGCTGTAGCGACAGACACGACTGCTACCGTGAACGCTTCGGCAGACGGTGTCGTGGTGGATTCCAAGATAACAACGGGCGCACCTGTCGCCGAAAACACTTCGGCAGACGATGTGCATATGGAGTCCTGTGACACGGCGGTGCCGACTGCTGACGATCGCGTGGCGGATAAGAGTTGTGCCGCAGTGACACCGGCACACCACGGCTCGTCCGAAGTTGCTTGTACAATTTTAGAGGTAAAAGCACACAGCGCTCCATCAGAGACGGACATGATGGAGGTAACTGACACTGAAGGCGACGTTTCTCCCCAGGAACACAAGAAGCGTCGAATCGCTCATGAAGCAGCGGAAAAATATGCGCCGACGCTGCGGGAAAGGGCGGCGCAAGTTCGCCAGAAAATCACGGCGAAGGACACGGCCGGCGGCTCACAGCCTTCTAAATCAAATAAGAAATCGCGGGCGGGAGACATGTCGGACCGAACAACCGGAAAAGCGGCTATTTCTGCCTCCACGGGGAAAGACACAAAAGGTTCCGAAAATAAGAATAAAGCGTTAGTATCCACGGTTCAGGAGAAGGAACGTCCGATCCCCGACAACCGTACGCTGGATTGGTACCAGGACATGGAAGATGATGCCGAAGACCACGGCGGTGCTGATACAATGCAGGTGGAACCACACGGCGGACTGCCTCCTGGACAAGAGGGCCCGCCGCGGGAAAGAGATGACGACCCGGATTTTTATTAAATGTTACTAAAGTTACGATGTTCTACATAAAGGCATCCTTGCACGATGAACACCGACGGACAGAAGGTGTCTGAATTTCCACTTAGTTGGATGATTTGTCTTTCCTGCATGTGCATGATTTCGCTCGTGTTACAGGGGAACATGTGATCCTATCCCCATAGATGTCACTTCTCCAAACATATAAGATAGCAACCCTCAACATCAATAAAATAACGACGTTGCTGAAGGTTGACGCTCTTCGAGATTACATCTACAGCGCCGATGTTGACATCGTGATGTTACAAGAGGTCGACTATGAGCTACAGCTAAAAATTACCGGCTATGACGCGATTTTAAACACGACGTTGGATGGTGCCTTTGGGACGGCATTCCTGATTAAAGAGGGAATCGTAGTCTCTGATGTAGAACGCATAACAAACGGCCGAGGGTTGTCTTGTTTAATACATGGCGTTCGTTTTATAAACATTTACGCTCCTTCAGGCAACCAGCACAGGGCTGAGAGATCACTTTTTTATGAACAGGACCTCCTGTATTTAATACGACGAGCTGAAGAAGCAATGGTTTTAGCCGGTGATTTTAATTGTGTGCTTAAGCGGAAAGACCAGCATCCCAACTTTAATTACAGCGCGGAGTTAGACCGCGTAATACGTGAGATGCGATTTGCCGATACTTGGGAGCTTATTCATGGAGATCGTCAATGTTTTACCTTTTATACCCCGACCTCAGCTAGTAGACTGGATAGAATTTACGTAACACCGTGCTTAACAGCAAATGTCACTGGACCTGAAACGTGGCCTGTGTATTTCTCAGATCATTTGGCGTATCACTGTCACTTGAAAATGACGAAACAGGATATTTTTCGGGGAAGGAACATCTGGAAACTTAACGTCACTGTCCTCCCAGAAGATAGTTTGAGGCTTCGCGTGGAAGAGGTATGGGATACCTGCATGAGACGACGACGAAACTTCCCAAGTACGATACAATGGTGGTGCAAGTGTGCTAAACCAAAGATAATCAGTTGCTTAAAAACGTATTGCTTTCAACGGCGTCAAGACGAAAAGAGCGTGTCTGAGTTTTATTTCCGTTGCCTCCGGGAACTCCACGAGTGTCGTAATACAACAGCGGATACCATATTACGAATTAAAAAAGTGAAAGCCAAATTGACGGCTTTAAAGAGAAAACAGATGGAAGGCATAATAATCCGGTCGAGAGACCACAACAGCTTGTCCGGGGAAGCGCCTTCGCTGTACCACCTCGTGAAGGAACAACGTCACAAGCGTAATAGACTGATACACAGCCTTCGAAGAGGAGACGGAAACCTGCTGAAAGATCACCGGGCAATTAAGCAATACGTCACCGAGTATTATACGGAATTGTACGCTTCGGAGCATGTCGACGACGAGTTGCTCAGACAGATTATGAACAGCTTACCTGACCGTCTGAATACACAAGATGCGGAATCTCTGCTGGAGGACGTAACCGTACAGGAACTGAGATCAGCGATGAAAAGAGCACAGGGAAACAAATCACCTGGCGCGGACGGATTACCAATAGAATTCTACAAACGATTTTGGTACCTATTGGAAAACTGCTTCCTCGACATGTGCAACGAAATTAAGGACGGGACAATTGTACCGGATGGTTTCAACGAGGGGATCATAGTCCTTATTCCGAAAGAATACCCCTGTAACGACATGCATAAAATCCGCCCCTTATCCTTACTCAACTCGGATTACAAGATAGTAGCCCGTGTCATGGCAGCGAGGATCAAACTGGTGTTACATAAAATTATACATTTAAGTCAGACGGCAGCAGTACCGGGACGAACGATCCTTCAAAGTCTCACTGTTTATAGGGAGCTCATAAGCTACTGTGCTCTCACACGTCCAGAAGCAGCACTCTTATCCTTAGACCTTAACAAGGCTTTCGACAGGATCAGGCACCAATACCTTTTTGCAATAATGACGCGTCTGGGGTTTGGGGAAGAATTCGTCTTCATGCTCAAAAATCTATTTCACAATGCCAAGTCGAGGGTAAAGATAAACGGACATCTCACAAAACCAATCCCCATAGAGAAATCCGTACGACAAGGCTGTCCCTTGTCAATGACTCTCTTTGTCATTGCTATCGACCCACTAATAAGGAGACTCAGCCAACGGCTCCAAGGAATGAACATCTACGGCAGCACTCTCAAATGCATCGCGTACGCGGATGACGTGGGAGTTGTTCTTAATAATGTACAGGAACTGCGTGACGTGCGGACGGTGGTTGGCGAGTTTGAACACACTTCAGGTTCCAAATTGAACATACGGAAAACGAAATTACTGCCATTAGGGACTGGGTTCCCGGAGAATGATGGAGAAGACTACGCGCGTAGCGACTTCCTGAAACTCCTCGGAATAAATATGTACAATTGCCCTCTGCGAACAACGGCTGCAACTTGGAGGGACATTTTAAATATGACCAGAGCATGTCTCCGACAGAATTGCGGTCGTATGCAAAATTTAATTGAAAGAGTTCACTTCGTTAACACCAAAATCTTATCGAAAATTTGGTATGTAGGCCAAATCCTTCCCGTCAATGCAACAATAGCTGGCAGAGTGATGGCGGCGGTAGGTTGGTATCTATGGCGAGGCAGTATCTTTAAAGTCGGAATAGATGTAACAACACTCCCGCCCAGGAAAGGAGGACTTGGTGTAGTGGATGTTGGCGCCAAATGCAGAGCACTACTGATAAGACGAACTCTCCAAATTTATGAAGAACAACCACACAGCGCTCTCCGAGCAGTCATCAACGCATACAGACCACTTAGTTTAGAGGCTCCGGTTAACCTTAGTGCCGTACCACACCAACTAGCTCATATTCGCCAGTTCTTCCTTGATGCAAGCTACCTGCGAAGGCAGAGCAACACAATCAGAAATAAAACAACAGCAGAGATATTCAATTTTCTGAATGACAACGGGAGGAAGAACAGGATGGAAACCAAATACGCACAAATACGGTGGCCCACAGTGTGGAAGAACATCAACAACAAGATCCTCGACACAGACATCCAATCAACATGGTACAGAGTCGTAAACGAAACAATAGCCACGAAGGAAAAACTTCACAGAATAAAGCTGGCCAAAACTCCTACGTGCAAGGGTTGCGACCTCATCGACACACTACAACACAGGTGTATATGCGGGGAGAACACGAAGATATGGGAATGGTGTCGGAGGAAACTTGCTCTGATAGGCAGAACGACCACCAAAGAAATAGCAATTGGAACCATGCTACAACCTGATTTCAACCATTTCCCAATGACGAAACAAAACATGTGGACCTGGCTAGTCGGCCACACATTACATTATATAATTAATAAACCAGCGGAGGGCACCTACCACGATTTTCGACTGTATAGTATAAATCAGGCTATGAAACTCCTTAACAATCCACGACACAAAACATTATTTGCAAACTACCCAGTGGCGCTAGAATTGACGCATATATGAAGAACGAAGAGCAACGAACGTTATTCAACAGAAAGGGGAAAAAAAAGGAAAAAAAAAAAAAAGGTATAAGTGGAACCCGACGACACACGACTTTAGAAAGAGAACGTCAAAGAAGCATGAGGCACAGTCCTTTCGGTGCGTGGCGCTATCGGAGTTAAGAGAGGACAAAATTAAAACAGATTCAAAATGACAGAGATTAGTGGTTTCTACGAAAAGAAGATTTGATGCGCAAACGGAAATCAACCAAACACAATTTACGAGAAGACGAACTCTGGTAGTCGACAGCGTGCTGGAAATGACATGTGTGAAGACAGAAGAGTCAGTTTCTTTATCTTATTCCTTTCGTTATTATTATTTTTATTATTTATTGTTATTATTATTTTCCTGTGACAGAAGTTGTCGATATATTTTGTTTCCCTCTGGATGAAGTTCCACACTTACCTGTGGAGGACTTCAAGACGGAAAGAGATCCACTACCTTACCGTGCAGAAGAAGAGCACATTACTTTAGCCAAAGGCCAATGAAGCCGACGCCGATGAAGGCGAATTTGGTGAGCGGAAGGACGGGTTGTAGGGGAGGAAGGAGACCCGGTAAAAAAAAAAAAAAAAAAAAAAAAAAAAAAAAGTCGGTAGAGCGCTTGCCCGCGAAAGGCAAAGGTCCCAGGTTCGAGTCCCGGTTCCGGCACACAATTTTAATCTGCCAGGAAGTTTCATATCAGCGCACACTCCGCTGCAGAGTGAAAGTTTCATTCTGGAAACATCCCTTAGGCTGTGGCTAAGCCATGTCTCCACCATATCCTTTCTTCCAGGAGTGCTAGTCTTGCGTGTTTGCAAGAGAGCTTCTGTGAAGTTTGGAAAGTAGGAGGCGAGGTACTGGCGGAAGTAAAGTTGTGGGGCGGCATCGTGAGTCGTGTCGGGGTAGCTCAGTCGGTAGAGCGCTTGCCCGCGAAAGGCAAAGGTCCCAGGTTCGAGTCCCGGTTCCGGCACACAATTTTAATCTGCCAGGAAGTTTCATATCAGCGCACACTCCGCTGCAGAGTGAAAGTTTCATTCTGGAAACATCCCTTAGGCTGTGGCTAAGCCATGTCTCCACCATATCCTTTCTTCCAGGAGTGCTAGTCTTGCGTGTTTGCAAGAGAGCTTCTGTGAAGTTTGGAAAGTAGGAGGCGAGGTACTGGCGGAAGTAAAGTTGTGGGGCGGCATCGTGAGTCGTGTCGGGGTAGCTCAGTCGGTAGAGCGCTTGCCCGCGAAAGGCAAAGGTCCCAGGTTCGAGTCCCGGTTCCGGCACACAATTTTAATCTGCCAGGAAGTTTCATATCAGCGCACACTCCGCTGCAGAGTGAAAGTTTCATTCTGGAAACATCCCTTAGGCTGTGGCTAAGCCATGTCTCCACCATATCCTTTCTTCCAGGAGTGCTAGTCTTGCGTGTTTGCAAGAGAGCTTCTGTGAAGTTTGGAAAGTAGGAGGCGAGGTACTGGCGGAAGTAAAGTTGTGGGGCGGCATCGTGAGTCGTGTCGGGGTAGCTCAGTCGGTAGAGCGCTTGCCCGCGAAAGGCAAAGGTCCCAGGTTCGAGTCCCGGTTCCGGCACACAATTTTAATCTGCCAGGAAGTTTCATATCAGCGCACACTCCGCTGCAGAGTGAAAGTTTCATTCTGGAAACATCCCTTAGGCTGTGGCTAAGCCATGTCTCCACCATATCCTTTCTTCCAGGAGTGCTAGTCTTGCGTGTTTGCAAGAGAGCTTCTGTGAAGTTTGGAAAGTAGGAGGCGAGGTACTGGCGGAAGTAAAGTTGTGGGGCGGCATCGTGAGTCGTGTCGGGGTAGCTCAGTCGGTAGAGCGCTTGCCCGCGAAAGGCAAAGGTCCCAGGTTCGAGTCCCGGTTCCGGCACACAATTTTAATCTGCCAGGAAGTTTCATATCAGCGCACACTCCGCTGCAGAGTGAAAGTTTCATTCTGGAAACATCCCTTAGGCTGTGGCTAAGCCATGTCTCCACCATATCCTTTCTTCCAGGAGTGCTAGTCTTGCGTGTTTGCAAGAGAGCTTCTGTGAAGTTTGGAAAGTAGGAGGCGAGGTACTGGCGGAAGTAAAGTTGTGGGGCGGCATCGTGAGTCGTGTCGGGGTAGCTCAGTCGGTAGAGCGCTTGCCCGCGAAAGGCAAAGGTCCCAGGTTCGAGTCCCGGTTCCGGCACACAATTTTAATCTGCCAGGAAGTTTCATATCAGCGCACACTCCGCTGCAGAGTGAAAGTTTCATTCTGGAAACATCCCTTAGGCTGTGGCTAAGCCATGTCTCCACCATATCCTTTCTTCCAGGAGTGCTAGTCTTGCGTGTTTGCAAGAGAGCTTCTGTGAAGTTTGGAAAGTAGGAGGCGAGGTACTGGCGGAAGTAAAGTTGTGGGGCGGCATCGTGAGTCGTGTCGGGGTAGCTCAGTCGGTAGAGCGCTTGCCCGCGAAAGGCAAAGGTCCCAGGTTCGAGTCCCGGTTCCGGCACACAATTTTAATCTGCCAGGAAGTTTCATATCAGCGCACACTCCGCTGCAGAGTGAAAGTTTCATTCTGGAAACATCCCTTAGGCTGTGGCTAAGCCATGTCTCCACCATATCCTTTCTTCCAGGAGTGCTAGTCTTGCGTGTTTGCAAGAGAGCTTCTGTGAAGTTTGGAAAGTAGGAGGCGAGGTACTGGCGGAAGTAAAGTTGTGGGGCGGCATCGTGAGTCGTGTCGGGGTAGCTCAGTCGGTAGAGCGCTTGCCCGCGAAAGGCAAAGGTCCCAGGTTCGAGTCCCGGTTCCGGCACACAATTTTAATCTGCCAGGAAGTTTCATATCAGCGCACACTCCGCTGCAGAGTGAAAGTTTCATTCTGGAAACATCCCTTAGGCTGTGGCTAAGCCATGTCTCCACCATATCCTTTCTTCCAGGAGTGCTAGTCTTGCGTGTTTGCAAGAGAGCTTCTGTGAAGTTTGGAAAGTAGGAGGCGAGGTACTGGCGGAAGTAAAGTTGTGGGGCGGCATCGTGAGTCGTGTCGGGGTAGCTCAGTCGGTAGAGCGCTTGCCCGCGAAAGGCAAAGGTCCCAGGTTCGAGTCCCGGTTCCGGCACACAATTTTAATCTGCCAGGAAGTTTCATATCAGCGCACACTCCGCTGCAGAGTGAAAGTTTCATTCTGGAAACATCCCTTAGGCTGTGGCTAAGCCATGTCTCCACCATATCCTTTCTTCCAGGAGTGCTAGTCTTGCGTGTTTGCAAGAGAGCTTCTGTGAAGTTTGGAAAGTAGGAGGCGAGGTACTGGCGGAAGTAAAGTTGTGGGGCGGCATCGTGAGTCGTGTCGGGGTAGCTCAGTCGGTAGAGCGCTTGCCCGCGAAAGGCAAAGGTCCCAGGTTCGAGTCCCGGTTCCGGCACACAATTTTAATCTGCCAGGAAGTTTCATATCAGCGCACACTCCGCTGCAGAGTGAAAGTTTCATTCTGGAAACATCCCTTAGGCTGTGGCTAAGCCATGTCTCCACCATATCCTTTCTTCCAGGAGTGCTAGTCTTGCGTGTTTGCAAGAGAGCTTCTGTGAAGTTTGGAAAGTAGGAGGCGAGGTACTGGCGGAAGTAAAGTTGTGGGGCGGCATCGTGAGTCGTGTCGGGGTAGCTCAGTCGGTAGAGCGCTTGCCCGCGAAAGGCAAAGGTCCCAGGTTCGAGTCCCGGTTCCGGCACACAATTTTAATCTGCCAGGAAGTTTCATATCAGCGCACACTCCGCTGCAGAGTGAAAGTTTCATTCTGGAAACATCCCTTAGGCTGTGGCTAAGCCATGTCTCCACCATATCCTTTCTTCCAGGAGTGCTAGTCTTGCGTGTTTGCAAGAGAGCTTCTGTGAAGTTTGGAAAGTAGGAGGCGAGGTACTGGCGGAAGTAAAGTTGTGGGGCGGCATCGTGAGTCGTGTCGGGGTAGCTCAGTCGGTAGAGCGCTTGCCCGCGAAAGGCAAAGGTCCCAGGTTCGAGTCCCGGTTCCGGCACACAATTTTAATCTGCCAGGAAGTTTCATATCAGCGCACACTCCGCTGCAGAGTGAAAGTTTCATTCTGGAAACATCCCTTAGGCTGTGGCTAAGCCATGTCTCCACCATATCCTTTCTTCCAGGAGTGCTAGTCTTGCGTGTTTGCAAGAGAGCTTCTGTGAAGTTTGGAAAGTAGGAGGCGAGGTACTGGCGGAAGTAAAGTTGTGGGGCGGCATCGTGAGTCGTGTCGGGGTAGCTCAGTCGGTAGAGCGCTTGCCCGCGAAAGGCAAAGGTCCCAGGTTCGAGTCCCGGTTCCGGCACACAATTTTAATCTGCCAGGAAGTTTCATATCAGCGCACACTCCGCTGCAGAGTGAAAGTTTCATTCTGAATAAACCTTATTCTACTAAATGGCTGACTTTGCGTACATCATATGCAAACGTTAGAATAGAACTCTTTATTAATGAATCAATTATTTTATGTAAAAATATGTATTACACTGTAAAAGATCTTTGACAAAGATTTTTGTCAAAGATTTTATCCAAGATCTTTGACGAAAATACTTCACAGGAGCACATTACACTAGCGTAAAATATTTCGTCATAGTTGCTCGGAAAAGACTCCAAAATAGTCAATCGTCGGTATTATAGTACGTAATATAATGTTGCTCAGGAGTGCATTCATTGGAAAGAACGAAAAATGGGAACAATTTTAGGTAAAACCGTGAATAGCGAGAGGAAATTACAAAAAGTGCTCGCACAAATGTACTTAAGAAGCTACACTAGTAGGACATAATAGCCTACATTGTTTAAGAACGTGTGAGCAAACATTTTAATTCGCCTGCATATTTGTAAATACTTCATCATAATCGATGTTTCAGAATGTCCTAAAGCTGTGTCAATGGGTAAATAATGAAACACTGAAATAATTTAACGTGTGTCATGAAGGTGTCATGCTAAACATAACCGTATTATACACTTTATCATACTTAAGAAGCGAGAATATTTTCGTATTTCTTTCATGTTTTGCTTCATTGCGGATTATGCGCTGCGAAAGACATTTTTATAGTTTACTGCAGTCTGACATTTATTTTGCATGATTTTTCGAAACTTATAATATCCGTATAAATACCTGGATTTGTGGTTAAATGTCGAAAAGCATCATGCAAAGCTAGAAAAAAATATGGAGCCGTGCCCCAGGGGATAGCCACTCTGCCAGTCAGATACGCTATCGCAGCCTCCGCCCCCGGAAATTTGAAGGGTCGTAGCTCCCAAACTAACAGTGATAGGAATGTAGTTTAAATTGATTTGGACGCAGCTGGTTTAAACGAATCCCATACACGATAGAAAATTGTTCCATTTAAAAAAAAATATATATCTTTGTCGTGTAACTCTTTGAAAAATGATACAATAAACTATGTTCATAGCTCCGCAGAAAGTGTAACATTTCTTGTGTTGCCCTACCGCATTAAAATTTCCCGTCGCCTATTATTTTATAAGTTACAGAGGCAAACACAGTGAAACACCCTGTATATCCACATACAAAATCTATTCCAGCAGGCAGTAAAATACATGAATCCTACAGTATAGGCCTAAGATTTCACGTATTATTCCAGACATAAGTGAACCAAAATGTAAATCACTTTAGCACAAATAAAAACATTTATTTCACTTATGCATCTCCATATATCCTTTGATCCATATAATTTCTTCCCTATCATCATCCACAGTCAGCCACATTGAATACAACTAACAGCAGTAGCTTTTTCTTTATACGATTCTAACCGTATATTTTAGTACATGTGCTTTGTATTAAGAAATATTCCGTACACTTCACACTTTGAAAGGATCAATGTGACAGTAGGGACGCAACAAATACACTTTGACGTTAATTTGTAGGTAAAAGGTGCCAAAGCAAGGAAAGACGTATCTATACAACGGCGAACTTTTATAAAAGCTAGGCTCTCCCGCTAACTTTTATCAAATATTTTTTATAAAAGGTGACCTAGTACACCATCAAAGATTTGACCAAAGGGCTTTGATAAAAGATGTTTGTCAAAGATCTTTTACAGTGTAATACCCGCCTTACAGTAACATGCCTTTGAAAGAAATGACATAATAACATCACAGGATCATATAAAATCGACTGGCTGTCAGATATGATACCTTCACATGTCAAAACAAGGATATCAACACCTTGTCATCCAGTCTTTTTTGCCGCCATTGTAAGTTTACTGCAAGTTCGCCGACTGCCGACTACTGGGGTCACCCAATGTAGAAACGTGGAACTAAAACTCGTTGCGCACGTTACCACGGTCCATCCACGATTGTGCGATGCAGGCCCGAACTTCCTAGCTGAATAACAAAGAAATAAATCGATCAAAACCAGAAACGCGCCTGAAAGGAATATTACGAATCGTAGATGGTTTCCCTTTCGTTGCTTATCCACTAGGACTCCCTTTTCGGTAATCCGAACGGACGTGTAATCCGAAATCTTTAGCCAATAATAATCATGACGCGATCAGTTAAACACCACGTGCCGTGCACGTATACAGGTGCGTACCATCGTCATTGCTGATTTTCCTCCTTTATGAGGCAGCATCCCACCCTGGGACAGTACAGTGCTCCAAACTTGAGTCCACTCTCCCCCCTATTTGAGCAGGTCCGTTGACAGAACGAGAGTGACTTTTTAATGCGGAAGTGTTCGGCCATCATTAATAATGAATTTTAATCTTCGAAAGTAAAAAGCCAAGACTGCACTTTTGAATATAATTAATCTATCAGATCGCTTCCACAACCTGCGAGGTCACGTTTTGTCAATAATGATTTTATTCCATATTTAAGCAGTACCTGTGTTCAAACTCTAAACTATCTTTATTATTATTATCATGCGGCGAAGATACTGCCTTCTAGCTAAAGCAATGGCAAAGTCTTGAAACTCTGATGCCAAGTTTGTAGCTCACGTTCGCGGGCATGCTCTCATAATTAAACAGCGTAGGACAAAGTAGATGCTTGACGGGGGCAGCAGCGATGAGGGAGGGACAGGTTGCTCTGGCCTCTCATCGTTATGTATGAGTCTGCCTCTCCCCCAGCTAATAAACGTCGCTCATCATTAGCTATTCTTATTAGGCCTGACACCTCAGCACGGCCTGTATCGGCGCGGATATTTCAAATTTGTGTATGTGACTGCATCATATGCCATAGACATAATAAAACACGCTTTTCTTATTGGAGCAAAATTTGCTAGACGTCTGGGCTATGACTGGGCTCTCGATTCCGGATATCCCTCCACGGTCCAGCGGTTCCTCATCCGACACGGACACGCTTCGCGTCACTGCCTGTCATGTCAATTATATATACATGGTGACAGTTATTGAGACAAAACATAAATTATGTACAAACTACGTTGTGCACACACTTTATTCAACATGTTAACGTCACAAAAGTTTTTCGTGTTTAGGTAATGACAAGGCAGTATTCTAGAAATGGAAGACGAAGTGGAGGAAGATGAGATAGGATATATGATACTGCGGGAAGAATTTGTTACAGCGCTTAAAGAAACAAGGTCCTTGGAGTAGATGATGTTCCGTGTGAACTGCTGATACCGTTAGGAGAGCCAATCATGAACAAATTGTTCTAGCCGGTATGCAACATGTATGAGACAGGGGAAATACCCTCCGCCTTCAAGAAGAATATTGTAATTCTAATTCCAAAGAAAGCAACTGCAGACAAGTGTGAAAATTGCAGACTGTCAGTTTAATAAGTCATAGTTACAAAATATTAAGATGAATTATTTACAGATGAATGCAAAAACTTGAGGAATCCGACCTCTGGGAAGATCAGTTTGGATTTAGGACAAATGTAGGAACACGGAAGGCAGTACTAACATTACGAATTCTAAGGAAAGGGAAACCTACGTTTACATCATTTGTAGATTTGGAGAAAGCTTTCGACAATCTCGACTGGAATGCGCTCTTTCAAATTCTGAAGGCAGCAGGGGTAAAATATAGGGAGCGAAGAGTTATATTCAACCTATACAAAAACCAGACAGCAGATATTAGAGTCAAAGGGGAAGAAACGGAAGCAGAGGTTGGGAAGGCGGTAAGACAGGAATGTAGCCTATATATGAGTGCATGTTTTCGCGGCGATATCCATTAATGAAATCTTCTCGGGTTACAAGCCGCGTCATGTGGTTTACTGCCCACGAGCTTTCGACAGAGAACTCCTCTGCCATTGTCTACTGGATGACTGTTGTTTCGCGGCCGCTGCCGTGCCGTGCCGCGCCGCCGCCAGTGACGTCACTGGTGCTCAGTTCCATGACCATATAAGGCAATGTTTTTGGTCGCGCGTACACCGCGCCCGCTTCAACTCCGCAACCACGGGCTTGCGGTAAACGCTGTGACCCAGACTTTCATCAGGCTTACGACGGACAAGAACGTCCAGGAATGGCAAGGAACCGTCCTTCTCTACTTCCATCGTGAATTTAATTTGGCCATGGATACTGTTGATGTGATCCAGGAACTCTTCTAGTTTTTTCTGTCCATGAGACCGGATGACGAAGGTATCGTCGACGTAACGATAAAAGCAGCTAGGCTTTGCAGGAGCCGTGTCCAAGGCAATTTCTTCGAAATACCACCAGCTACCATCACCCAGCACAGAAACAATCTGTTCTGAAGACCTTGGTACACAGATCCGTAACCGTATCAGATTCTGACAACCTGTCAAAGGAGCTTAGCCACTTACGCAAAGTTTTCAAGGATAAAGAGACAAATATCTCAAGCAGTGTCACTTAAAGCTGGAAATCAGAAGACACCTGAAGAAGAAGTCAAGAAGACCGCATTTTTGCCGTTTTGTGGCTCCACAACAGGGAAAATTAGCCGGCTCCTAAGAGACATAAAATTGACACAATCTTCAGGTCTCCAGCAAAGATCCGACAATTAATGAAGCCTGTGAAAGATGATGTAGGTCTCAGAACACCAGGCATTTATAAAATTCCGTGTGAGTGTGGGCAGTTTTATGTCGGCCAGACTGTTCGCACTATTGAACAGCGACGCATAGAACACGAGCGGTGCTTTCGATTACGCTATCCCGAAAAATCAGCTGTGGTGGAACATGCTTTAGAAAACGGACACCGAATTGCTTTCGACGAGACTTCTATTATTAATCGGACCAACAGCTTCTGGGGCAGCGTAATAAAGGAGGCAGTAGAGATTAGAATTTCAGAAAACACCCTCAATAAAGACGGCAGTTTGCAGCTCTGTACGGCTTGGGACCCCGTAATTGCGGAGTTGAAGCGGGCGCGGCGTACGCGCTACCAAAACATTGCCATATATGGTCAAGGAACTAGGCACCAGTGACGTCACTGGCGGCGGCGCGGCTATATAAGCACGGCAGCGGCCGCGAAACGACAGTCATCCACGTGACAATGGCAGAGAAGTTCTCCGTCTAAAGCTCGTGGGCAGTAAACCACGTGACGCGGCTTGTAACCCGAGAGGATTTCATTAAAGGAATGTAGCCTTTCCCCAATGTTTTTTCAATCTGTACATTGAGCAAGCAATGAGGGAATGCAAGAAGAAATTTGGAGAGGGAATTAAAGTTCAGGGGGAAGAAATAAAAACTTTGCGGTTTGCTGATGACATAGTAATTTTGTCAGAGACTGCAGAGAATCTGGAAGGGCTATTGAATGGAATGGACAGTGTCTTGAAAGGAAGATATAAGATGGAATTAACAAGAGTAAAACGAGGATAATGGAATGTAATGTCAGAAAATCAGGCAATCCTGACGAAATTAGGATTAGGTAATGAGACAATAAAAGTAGTAGATGAATTTTGTTATTAGGGTAGCAATATAAAATTCAGAATTGCTATGGGAAGAAAAACTTGTGGAATCCAACCTCGGGGAAGATCAGTTCGGATTTAGGAGAAATGTAGGAACACGGGAGGCAATACATTACGACTTACCTTAGAAGATAGGCTAAGGAAGGGAAAAACCTACATTTTTGGCGTTTGTAGATTTGGAGAAAGCTTTTGCCAATGTCGACTGGAATACACTCTTTCACATTCTGAAGGTAGCAGGGGTAAAATATAGGGAGCGAAGAGTTATATTCAACCTATACAAAAACCAGACAGCGGTTATTAGAGTCAAGAAAGAGCAAGAAAGGAACGCAGAGGTTGGGAAGGGTATAAGACAGGGTTGTAGCCTCTACCAAATGATGTTCAATCTGTACATTGAGCAAGCAGTGAAGTAATGGAAGGAGAAATTTGGAGAGGGCATTAAATTTCAGGGAGAAGAAATAAAAGGTTTGCGAATTGCCGATGACATAGTAATTTTTTCAGAGACTGCAAAGGATCTGGAAGAGCAATTGAATGGAATGGACAGTGCCTTGAAAGGAAAATATAAGATGAACATTAACAAGAGTAAAACGAAGGTAATGGAATGGAATGTCAGAAAATCATGCGATGCTGAAGGAATTAGATTAGGTAATGAGACAATAAAAGTAGTAGATGAGTTATTTGGGTAGCAAGGTAACTTCTGATGGCCGATGTGATGATAGAAGCTTTTGAAATATGGTGCTACAGAAGAACGATGGAAATTAGATCGGTAGATCATGTAACTGATGAGGACGTGCTCAAGAGTATTGCTCAAGAGGAGTTTCTAGCATATCCTGACTAAGAGAAGGGCTAGATTGGTTGGACACATTCTGAGACATGAAGGAATCGTCAGCTTAGCATTAGAAGGAAGTGTGTGGGGTAAGAATCGTAGAGGAAAAACAAGGGATGAATACAGTAATCAGATTCGAAAGGATGTAGGTGTCCGAACGTATTCTCAGATGAAAAAAAATGTTCAAATGTTTGTTAAGCTTATGGGACTTAACTACGGGGTCATCAGTCCCTAAACTTACAAACTACTTATGAACTACTTACGAACTAGGACGGCACAAATATCCATGCCCGAGGGGGGATTCGAACCCCCGACCGTAGTGGCCGTGCTGACCGTGACTGGAGCGCCTCAGTCACCTCGGCCACCGCGGCCGGCATTCTCAGATGAAGAGACTTGCACAGGACAGGGTAGTGTGGAGAGCTCCGTCAAACCAGTCTGCGGACTGAAGACCACAACAAAAACAGATAAGCCTGTCTTCCACGACAAAGGTTTAGCAAAGACGAATAGTGAAATAGCTCGTTATTACAGTGCTGGACGCCAGCCTGCGCTTACACAGTGGAGCCGTCGTTTTCGCCCAACGTCACGAACCAGTCACTGGGCATTCTCTGGCCAGCATCCTACACATTTAAGTGCTTGGCAGAGGGTTCATAGAATCACCTTTATACTACTCATCTACTATTCCATTCTAGAATAGAGCGTGGGAAGAAAGAACAGCTGAATCTCTCCGTTAGAGCTCTGATCTCTCGTATTTTATTCTGATGAGCATTTCTACCTATATATTCTCGCATTTGGAGGAGAATGTTGGCGATTGGAGTTTCGTAAGTAGACTACACCGCAGCGATAAGGTCACTTGTTGTAATGATTCCCACCCCAGATCCTGTAGATTTCCCTGACGCTGCCTCCCCTGTATCGTGACAATACGAAACGAGCTGCCCTTCGACTCATGCGGGCCCACAGCAGCCACTCTACTGTTAGCCTGCCTGCCCTCATTGGAAACACACTACTCTGGATTATTTTGTCAAGTAGGCTCAATCACAGAAATCGTGTAAAAACACTAAAATATGACGCGTTTCAAGTGTCAAGCTCTCATCATGAGATAATCTGTACAAGATTCTTAAAACATGAGACAATAAAAATCTGAAACCTAATGAAAGAAAACATGGTTACTTCCCATGTAACCGTGTCTACACAGTAAGGTCCTCAGTATACTGTGCTTCGACAGGATTTAAATCAGACCCCAGCACTGGGGGCGCATAACACTACCGAATTGCTCCGTGTCAACAACACGACTGGGGCGCACGTATGCATTTGATAACAAAGACCTCCAAATTCCAAAGATCATCCACAAGCTAGTGGGTACATTCAGGTGTTACGAAATCATTTTCACAGTAATACAGAAAATAAACGACTTTTGTTGAAATAGGTCCACAAAGTTTTTAAAAATGCTGTATGTATTACCTTGAACTTGTTTATTTAATGAAACGTCGCTTTTAGCGTTACGTATGATATAATCTCCAGCTGTTCTAGCAAATCTAACTTTCTTCCCTTACCCTGTGTATGCAAAATCTTAAGGTCATCTTCAATTCGCTTTAATGGATGGCCAGTTTCACGAATATCCGTAGCTACAGCGGACTTGTCAAAATTATTAAGTCGGAAGGCGTCCGTATGTTCCTTGTACCTAACTTTAGACAAATGTTCAAATGTTTATATAGTCTATGGGACTTAACTACGGGGTTAGCAGTCCCTAAACTTACAAACTACTTATGAACTACTTACGAACTATGACGGCACAAATATCCATGCCCGAGGGGGGATTCGAACCCCCGACCGTAGTGGCCGTGCAGACCATGACTGGAGCGCCTTAGTCTCCTCGGCCACCGCGGCCGGCTAACTTTAGACGATCTACCGGTCTGACTAATGTAGTTGGCATTGCAACTACTACACTTTATCCTATAAACCCCTGCTTTGTCATATTTATCAGTCTCTTGGTTTAAGTAATTCCGTAATTTATGATGTAACGTATTAAATCCAGACGAAGCACAGTATGCTGAAGACCTTTCTGCGTAGACACGGTTATAAGGGATGTAACCACGTTTTCTTTTATTACGGTTTAGATTTTTATTGTCTCATGTTTTAAGATTCATGTACAGATTATCTGATGTTTAGGACTTGACCCTTGCAAAGCGTCATATTTTAGGATTTTTGCACGACTTCTGTGGTTGAGCCTACGTGACAAAATAATTAAGTAATACAACCGTGACCTCACATCCATTATGGATATAATTAAGTCTACACTACTCTGGATTCACCGTCATAGGACTTTACTTGAGGTATCAGTTAGAAGAATGAAAAATCAGTGCATTCAAGCATTGTAATGCAAATAAATTTTATTGACTCTAACGAATCAGTACTGTTAATACGCTGCCATTAAATTATTTCTCATGTTTCCTGTTTTGAGTCATCGTAATCAAAGTCATTATTTTTCGGCGTTAAACGTTAGGAGAACTGGGCCGTTATCGTTCATGTAGAGCGTGCGCCATGAATTGAAGGTCCAATAACATGTTCACCGCGGGCAACCACTATTGTTATATTTGGCGAATTTTTAGTGTTTTTTATTGTGATCGGTGTTCCGCCACCTGTTACCGCCATTTATCGTATGCTTTACCAACTTCGTCAAAATCACCTCTCCAAGTGACTGCAATTACAGCAAGGTTTTAATCAAATAATCACGATTAATCTTGCAAATAAAAATGAATCGCAGAATGTTTTGGTGAACGAAAAAGTTGAGATGTACCAACTCGGCTAATCTATTTCTAGTTTTTTTTTTTTTTTTTTTTTTTTCAGGAAGGATCTTCTGAACAGGAAAATTGAAAAAAAAATGTACGGGAAAATAATGTATGTCACTGAACTTCAAAATCTATGGACCCTTTTTGTTCAAATTTCGTGTTCGTGTTTGAGTGTGACCAGATTTAGATTCACATTTGTCACGCTGAAATCCTAAACAACTGAAGTATGTGATTTAGGATCGACGTCGCCACTTGGGATTACGTTCGTGTTTTATGTGCTGCCATACCGTTCATCCGATTGCGAATAAATGATGTAGATGACCGCCTCTATAAATTTGCGTGTCGTGTTGGTAGATGGCACTTGCTAATAAGACTCCAGTACCAATATTTTCATTCCGAACTTGGTAAAATTTAACACTCCGGGCCTTCAAAGCATTTTATTTTTTTATTTTGTTGTTATTGTTGTTGTTGTTGTGACGTTCAGTTCTTGGAAGAAAACTTGTTATAAGATGTCAAAAGTGGTATACAGTTCCATCAGCAGCAACTTGTTCAATATATTCTAAAGTGTTCTCACTTTATGTGTACGTGAAATTGCCGTCAATTTCCTTCACCACAGAAGCGGAAAAATCTTATTGGTTCTTATAAGTGGATGATGAACTGTTTTATAGACTGTTACCACTGGACAGGTCGATAAATTACTAAAGAATTTAAACTCAGAGCACAAGAAAATTCAATTAAAAATGGAACTCGTAAGCTCGTCAATAAATTAATACAGGTAATAACAAAGACAAACTTGTACTTTGCATTTACGGGAAACATAGCCACAGGTACTGTGTTCGCAGCAAGTTTCCAGCATCCACATAGGCACAAAAATAAAGCGTTACACTCTACGATGCATCGCCTTGTTTCGGTACCATTACTTAGTAAGCCTTTGAAATGTAAATGAAGACCATTAAACATATCGCTTCAAGTAACGGTCACACTTCTGACGAGTATTACTCTACAAAATAAAGTTGAAGATCAGTGAAGTCTTA
Source organism: Locusta migratoria (assembly GCA_026315105.1). Taxonomy (NCBI): domain Eukaryota; kingdom Metazoa; phylum Arthropoda; class Insecta; order Orthoptera; family Acrididae; genus Locusta; species Locusta migratoria. The sequence goes on along the minus strand of CM048748.1, from coordinate 69,764,503 downwards.
ATGTTGTCCCGTTCAAGCCGCAATTTAGTGGTATTTTTAGTCACAGTATCAATAGAGTCTGCAGGCTCTGAACAGATTCATTAAGATTGATGATCTCACTTGTAACTGATTGCTTTATGATGGTCACTTCTACCGAAACGGATAGGTTTCATTTTTCACTGTCCCCCCACAGCAGTGGCAGTTACTTGAGATCGTTGCCAAAACTCTTTTGTATATGCTTCATGTGTGTGTGTAACTGATTTTGCACCTCCTCTGCTATGTGAGTTGATCACTTTTGTTGATGTACATCAAATGTAGTAAATCTACTACAGATTCTTCTTTCATGATGATTCTCCGCGAAACCTCCTGTTGTTGGCTAGACATGTCTTGTTGATGGGCCTCAATTTTAGTTAGTACGTTTTTAGCTATCATCCGCGCTGACAATGTTTATGGTTGTGTCTAGATTTTTAATAATTTTGCTTGCTGTTGTTGTAACATCTGTATAATTTGTTGGTTTAGATTGAAAAACAAAGAATCGAATGTCTTTTAACCATGAAGCAGACATGTCGGTCTGTTCTTTGGTGTTGCCTGTTTCATGTGTGTCGGTAGCTGACACGTCAATTACACCGACTACCCATGGTAGGATTTCGACATTCTAACTGCCTAAATCTACACTGTCGGTAACATTGTCAGATTATGCCAAAAGGTAGCCTGTGCGTCCTCGCCACACTCACAATAATGCAGTATTAGAAGTTTCTGTTAATTTTTGTGACGAAGGCCATAGACGAAAATTTGTGTGAATGACATTGACTATTTTCGTGTCCCTCAGCAACTCAGCGAGCCTCTTTAGGGTGAATTGTTATCTCTCCTCCATCATTGACATTCCAATCGCATTTTACACTGTTAAAAGTATTAAAAGCAGTGTTTACACTAGTTGCTCAGAAGCATCTGTCGGGTCAGAGATGTTAAGATTGTTTGTTGCCTGTCACTGGTCAAAGAAGGTGGCAATTAAAAATGAATATCACTGCTGCTGATACGGTGGTCCATTTAACGAATCCGTTCACTAATTAACGAATTTTTACAAAAGTAATTTAGATAAAGCCCTAACACTGATTACGATGTTTGGAAAAGGCAATTGCCACCACGTGATAGGCTACTAAAGAGCTACTCAGCGTAGTAATATGATTTGATGTTTTGCAATGATGTGATTGCAGGCCGGTGAACGAAAGTTCGTTTTCAATTCTTTTTATCTCCTTCCTTCGATTGAAAATGAAAGACAATAATTAGCTTCAATACAATGGTGTGAAAAGCGATAGTGTTTTAAAGTAAGACTGATTGTGATGACAATTATTATGAATTATATTAGAGCTACTTGTGAAGGTTCAAAAAGGGTCCTTCCACTATGAAGCCAGTTATAATGCCACCTGCCTGAATGCGTGTATTAACTGTCGTTGTGTATTCTAAACGGAATGCTCGGCATCACATAGTGAAATTTAGTCATAAACAAAGTTATTAAAAATTTTGAATTACTTAAAAAGCAGAACGGCAAAGCATATAGCACTGTAAATAGGCAAGTAGTACTTGTGTTTTAATTTGGTGATGGTGGTGAGGTATTGTTGGCGATGGTACTGGAAAGCTGCAAAATAAGTAGATCTGCCGAGATGATGATTTAGATGCCAGTTACCAGATTGAGCAACGGAATTGTTTTATCATCATGTAACTCTTCCATTAAGCTACGCAAAATATTAAATAATAGTTGGAAATATATGACTACACAAAAGTTAACAAAATAAATTATCGCTGGTTCGGCAACGGTGTAGGATTGTAGCCGCGGTGGATTGGCCGAGCGTTCGAGGGTGCCTACCTGCGGGGCGCGGCGTTGCTCGCCGTCGGACTTTCGAGTCCTCCCTCGGGAATGGGCGTATTTGTTGTCCTTAGCATAAGTTAATGTAAGTAGTTTGTAAGCCTAAGGACTCATGACCAGAGTAGCTCCCTATGTTCATGTGTCCAATTCCAGCAGCACATTGCGATACAACACACATCCAGAATTACATCATAGTGGTGCCAGGAACACTCATTCACTGGCCGCGCTGGCCGAGGGGACTGAAGCGCTGCAGTCACGGTCTGCACGGCCACTACGGTCGGTGGTTCGAATCCCCCCTCGGGCATGGAGATTTGTGCCGTCCTTAGGATTAATTAGTTCAAAAGTAGTTTGTATGTTGAGGGACTGATGACCCCGTAGTTAAGTCCCATACGCTATACAAATATTTGAACATTTGAACCAAAAGTCCTCAGATTTGAACATTATTTAGCGTATCCCGGTATTAGTTGTAACGTGCTGTTAGGAAGAGAACATCCCTCCCGTATACACACGGATTTGTGGACAGCCCTGCAGGATTGCTGGTGACAATTCCCTACAGCACTATTTCAGACATTATTCCAGTCCATGCCGCATCGTCTTGCGGCACTTCAGTATGCCCGCGGCGGCCCTACACGATATTACGCCGGTGTACCAATTTCTTTGGCTCTTCACTGTTTTTCTTCGTTCCGCTCGAAACGTATTTTTTTGTAAAAGCCCGTGAACTATCGTATGTAAAAGTACGTAACATCCGCTCCTCCGTAGCTGTGTTCCCCCTACCTCGTCCCCCGGCTAACGCCTCGCCCGCCCACGCCATCCCGGGCACGGCCGCTATACTGTTGCAACGGATTCGCCACCACCCGGCCGAAACGCCCGCGGAACACGGCACGGAGTTGGGGAATTCAATCACCGGCGTATGCGTCCGGCCGTAAAACCGGAGTTTGTCATAAAAATACTCGTATATTCCCATTTGCTGGCGCGCGGAGCCCGTTGCTAGGTGCGGAATGGGGAGCGCGGCGCCCCGAGAGCTGATAAAAAAAAACAACAAAAAAGTGCGCACGGCTGTCGAGGGAGCCGTAGGGCGCACCCCGTCCCTCATACACGCCGCGTCGGCGCTTTAATTCGGTTACTGCGTCTTTTCTCTGCTCGCGCGGCTACACGGCTTCGTTTGCGGGCCTGATTAAAAAACGCCGGCAAATTTACTTCACTGGTGACTGTTTGCAACACCGACCAGTTGTTTTGTTACCACTGCCTGTCAAAACTCTCCGTATCGTGGGCAATAGTAACAGCAACACTGAGGTCGAGAACACACTCGTCGCACTCGGACCCTTGAAATGAGGCGCAGCCTGGAATAACATACGCCCTGTATCATACCTTGTATTCTACTGTAACGCACCTAAAGTGGAAGGAACGCGTATGCGGAAGAGAGACCAAAGATTCCATTATTAATGGCAGAGAAGAGTTCTAAGAAACCACTAAACATGCTGCACTATGCTAGTCGATTCCCCTCCCTCCCCCCCCCCCCCGCCTTTTTTGGCCCACTTCACATTCCGGTAGTAACACTAAAAGTGGGCGTTTCCGATCGTCTTTTGACAGCTCGTAATTTAAATTAAAATAACGGTTTAACCATGCTTCTGACACGAAAATTGAATAACCGAATTTCTAGAAGAGAAAATTCTCTACAACTTTGCGCACTTATAATTTTTTCATATCTCTTATCGTTTCAGAGATATTTGCAAAAACAACGGCGATTTTGGGATGTCTGTCTGTCTGTCTATCTGTCTGTACGTAACGTGTTCCCCGTTTTTAAAACGAACCGTTCAACCGATCAACACCAAATTTTACGAACATAATTGTAGGCCGACAGAGACCAGAACCTCCCTTTTTCAAATTTTCGGACAAAAATATGGTAGTAACGCCAAAAAAAGCCATTTGTAATATAATTGTAATTGCAACCGAACCGTTCATCTGACACGAAAATTGAATAACCTAATTGGTAGAGAGGAAAATAACGTCGCTCTATTATGTTTTTGTTTATTTTTTTCATATCTTGCATCGTTGCAGAGATATTTGCAAAAATAATGGCGATTTGACGATGTCTGTCTGGCTGTAACGTGTTCCCACTTTTTATGTCGCTGGCCGCGGTGGCCGAGGGGACTAAGGCGCTGTAATGTTACGTGGACCACCCAGGAATTATTATTATCTGATATACTCGGTTTCATAATTTAACAGTTGTCTTTTAATGAACATTCCTGTGTTTAGATTAATTTATGAGAAGTTTCTTCAAAGGAGTATTTTAAGAATCCACAGATATGCAAAAAAACGAACTTTATGCACTCTAAAAAACAATAACATAATTACGCTCTTCATTTTTTAAAGAAGGAGCACCAGGCTTCGATTTTATCTTCTACTGTTAGCTCTTGACCTGAACGGTCGTAATTAAGTGTCGCTCTGTAAATTGTATGATTTTAGTTGAACATTTGATTTCACTTGGATCTTTGTTAAGTAAGTGTAAGTGAATACTGCACCATTTCAGAATATAAATAATTATCTCGTAATCATGCATTTAATCATTAATAGCCAGCTCGTTCCTACCTTTTAATATAAAAGTATTTTATATGTGCAGATCTCTTTTTCAGATATCAACAGCCGCCATTACACGGCCTACGTAAAACTAATTGTTGGACAACGCACGATTCTACCATATTTCAACTAATAGTTTTCAGAATTGTATGTTCCGCAAAAGCGTCCCTGAGATTTCTGCCGGTTAATTAATTTTCAATTTCTTTCATTTGGCTAGCCGTAGTGATACGATAAATCGGCATTGTCAATGTGCAGTCCAACAGTTAATTTATATGTAGAGGTTCGTAGTGCGCTGAATACCAACCTGAAACAGTATAGGGTGCGCCGCATAAATTAATATTCTCTGACGAGGTTTTTTTAAAAAAAGAAAATTCATTTTCAGATTATTCAATTCTTTAGGCACTCATGTTGCAAATGTTCGGCGTAACCCATGTTGAAATATTTCTCCCTGTTGTGATTTCAGCGCCATAATTTCATTTGCATTTTTTACTTATTTTCATTATTTCGCGGGACATAATTTTCAGGCGCTAAACATTTTCTTATTCATATTTCTCCACCATCTGTGTGTGTGACTAAAATTCAAATCTCGTAGGAAGTAGTATTTCAGCACTCCAGTCACGGTCTGCACGGCCACTACGGTCGGGGGTTCGAATCCCCCCCTCGGGCATGGATATTTGTGCCGTCCTTAGTGTTAGCTAGTTCATAAGTAGTTTGTAAGCTTAGGGACTGATGACCCCGTAAGTTAAGTCCCATAAGTTCTACAAACATTTGAACATTATTTTTAGGACGAACCGTTCAACCGATCGGCACCAAATTTTACAGACATAATTTTTGGCTACCACAGACCCAGAACCTCGCTTTTTCAAATATTTCGGACAAGAAATACATTGGTAATGCCAAATAAAGTCGTTTGTAATATAAGTTTAATTGCAAATAAACCGTTCATCTGACGCTAAGATTGAATAACCGAACTTGTAGAGGATAAGATTATCTACAGCTTTGTTCCCTTATGGTTTTTTTTCTTTTTTTTTCAAATCTCTTATCGTTTGAGAGATATTTGCAAAAAAATAACAGAGTTTTAACACCCTCCACCGAATTAACGAAAACCAGCCGTTCGCAGATATCACGTGACATTCATCGCCCAGAACTCTCTCTGGCATAAGCCATCTTGCGTTGCGTATTTGATGATTTTCTTATTTTAACTTACACGTTTTCATTTCAAAGCAATGGCGCACTGAAGAATTAACAAAAACACGTCGTTCTTCGTACGATACATGATAATCTAGTGTCTACAAATGCAATATTAGCTTCAGTTAACAACGGCCATGAATAGTGTGAAATTTAAGAACACAACTTCAAAGTGTTGGCCGTAGCGTAATGGGAAATGCGTTGGACTGTGATGCTGAAGGCCAGTAGTTCAAAACCCGCCACTACCTCAAATCTTTTTTCCCTAAAAGTGTTTCAGACACTGTTATTAATTATTTTTTTTTATTGCTTACAATATTATTTTTGTCCAAAATGTTTGAAAAAACTTATAAAACTACAAATCTAAAGTGGGCCATAAAACAAGTCAGTCCGATTTTTTTCCTTTATCATACTTGATTGTATTCTTCTGTAACGCACTTAAAGTGGAAGAAACGCACAAAGCGAAGACGGACCAAAGTCTCCATTTTTATTGGCAGAGAAGAGTTCTAAGAAACCACTGAAGATGCTGCTAGCATTATGCTAATCAATCCCCCCTTTTCTTAGTACGTATCATCCGAGTCAAAAGTGTGTCTTTTGTGCACCTACGTACTGGCAAGCTGGAAGGAGTCAACAAAAAAGACTTCTCCTTTGGCGAAAATGTATCATGCCATCGCCAGAGTAAGTAACCTCCATCACGCTCTTCACAGCAGGCTAAATACGTGAAAAATGAAGGGGGACCGGTGCATAAGGTAGAAACGAAATACCCTTCACTTGCTGTGCAAGTAAAACATCTTGCAACTTAGTAAAGTGGACAAAGGAGGTAGAACAACAATTCGAAGAATTCGTTAAAAGAGAACTTTCCTTCAGAGGCTGCCTCAACGGACTCTAGTACTTTCCGGTTCTCCACAAGCCGTCCATGTGCTCTTCAAATGAAAACTAATGTACTTGGAAAAGGAAAGTTACATGCTGATAATTGTGAAATCAAAGGAGGAATAGAGCGTACTTGCAAATAACGGTATCCTATTTATCTACAAAGCGTATTTTAATTAGCGTGGATTAGCGTAATAGCAAGGAAATTGCGAAACAGTTTGTACGGTGTATTGTTGTGCGGTATGCGTAAGACCATCGTTAATTGTTAAATTGTTAAACTAAGCCAGTTAAAAGCTTACTTTAAACATATAACTCTGACAGTAAAACCAGCTAAAGCATTCACGTGAACTACTGACTACTTCCTGCAACAGAATCTTGTTCCCTGGTCCAGAATTTAGAACTGACTCAAACTTTACTTTAACAGCAGGAAGACAAGGAGACAGTGGCCAACATTCGTTGTAGATCACGAGAATTACCCACAATCATTAATATACAAGCCAAGCCATTCCATAAAGGTGGCTATGAGAACATTTATGGTACAGCCGAATTAAAAATATGATAATTTGCATCGGAAATTTTTCTCAACAAAGACAACATTAAATAAAAGGGAGGGTATTCATTAAGAAATATTCATAAGTAGAATAAAATTCTTACTGACAATAAATTATTTATTGTTCAAACATGAGAATATGGGGGAACAAACTTCCTGGCAGATTAAAATTGAGTGCCGGAACCGGGACTCGAACCTGGGACCTTTGCCTTTCGCGGGCAAGCGCACTACCGACTGTGCTATCCCGACACGACTCACGGTGCCGCCCCACAACTTCACTTCCGCCAGTACCTCGTCTCCTACTTTCCAAACTTCACAGAAGCTCTCCTGCAAACACGCAAGACTAGCACTCCTGGAAGAAAGGATATGGTGGAGACATGGCTTAGCCACAGCCTAGGGATGCTTCATTCTGGAAACATCCCTAGGCTGTGCCTAAGCCATGTCTCCACCATATCCTTTCTTCCAGGAGAGCTAGTCTTGCGTGTTTGCAGGAGAAAATCAAATGTTCAAATGTTTGTTAAGCTTATGGGACTTAACTACGGGGTCATCAGTCCCTAAACTTACAAACTACTTATGAACTACTTACAAACTAGGACGGCACAAATATCCATGCCCGAGGGGGGATTCGTAACCCCGACCGTAGTGGCCGTGCTGACCGTGACTGGAGCGCCTCAGTCACCTCGGCTTTGCAGGAGAGCTTCTGTGAAGTTTGGAAAGTAGGAGACGAGGTACTGGCGGAAGTGAAGTTGTGGGGCGGCACCGTGAGTCGTGTCGGGATAGCACAGTCGGTAGTGCGCTTGCCCGTGAAAGGCAAAGGTCCAAGGTTCGAGTCCCGGTTCCGGCACACAATTTTAATCTTCCAGGAAGTTTCATATCAGCGCACACTCCGCAGCAGAGTGAAGTTTCATCATGGGGGAACAAATTTTGTTAAACAATAAGTAATCTGCACTGAACATCGTCGGAGGAGGGATTTACAATCAACAAGCATTCAGCCACTCACACGCGCGAAGCAATGCGAAACTCACCCAATTTAAGCGCCGATATCGTAGGCGAACTTCTGCGAACCAGGATGTACCACACAACACAAGAAAAATAAACTTCATAGGTGGCTCTGGTCTGTCTTTCTTTACTGGAGATGGTACGCGATAATAGTGAGATTGATTTCCATTTGAATCAAACCGTGAGCTTGCAGCCTTACTGAGACATACGGCACGTGTCTGTTACATTACATATACACACGCCACTGAAGGCGAAGCGCTTAAAGGTCGTATTCAGTTCAACAAAAATCAACGGAATCATAGATTACGAAGCAAGAATACACAATAGTAAGGCACGTGTGTGAGCAGTGGCGAGAGCTCACGTGACTAGCTATAAACCTTGAAGTCAGAGTTCGGAACCACGTGGTTCCGAAAACCAGTAAAAAATAAAAAAATTCAATTTCCGAAAAATAAAGAAAAATAGCTATGGCATGAAACCCTTAGAAATGAGTAGGATACCATAAACAAGGTAAAGAAATACAGTTAGACGCGATTTGGAAGGATTTACACAGATGGATGATGTCCAGTCTTCAAAAATCATAAATAAATTCAAAGTCGTAGTAAATTAACTAAGAAATACGGCATTCAGCCCCTAGAAATACGTAGTATTTTATAAGCAAGCTAATAAAGGGGGTCGTACAAGGCTAGAAGAGAATTTACTGGCGGAGTTTGAATGCAAAGTACAAGTTTGGAAACGAAACGACAATTTAAAATAGACGAAGAGGAGATCGCGAGGTACTAATGGCCGGCCGCGGTGGCCGAGGAGACTGAGGCGCACCAGTCACGGTCTGCACGGCCACTACGGTCGGGGGTTCGAATCCCCCCCTCGGGCATGGATATTTGTGCCATCCTAGTTCGTAAGTAGTTCATAAGTAGTTTGTAAGTTTAGGGGCTGATAACCCTGTAGTTAAGTCCCATAAGCTATACAGACATTTGAACATTTGAGGTACTAATGGAAATCAGATAGATACATGCATAATTTCTTGCCTGAAGGGCATATAAACAGACACAGGGGTAACTGAAGGCTTTGTTCTAAGAACACACCACACGGAAAGAGAAAATGGAAAAGAATATTTCACATGCACTATACAGATTAAAAATATTCCCACACATTAGTTGCATCCCACAAAGCTAGAAAGAAATTAAACCGAGTTCGTACACCCACATCTAGTCTCACAAAGGTTACCGATTCTCAGCCATTATCAAAACCAATTAGTTACATATTCACTGCACTTACCTATGCAAAATCACCGAAATGAAATTGAATACACCTCTGTACATGATCGAAGAAACTTATTCCGAAAAATGAATGTAACTTCTGAGGTCTAAGTTAGACAAACCAGACAACGAATCGCTACCATCTCAAGGGAGGAAAGAAAATTAGAACGTCTTACCGGATCAAAGCGCAACCACAAATCTCCTGTCGGCCAACGAGCCCACTGTCAGCCATGGCTGGAAATCGGTAAAACCCAAGAAAAATGAGGTGGTGGGGAGAGCTTAGACTCACGTGTCCTGTCGAGGATCGCTAGTGGGCATTGCCAACCCAACCTGTAACCAAAGGGTGGAAGAACCTCTTTGATAGCATCAAGAACAGAGGATGGTAACGACTCCCCTTTGACTTCAAGTCAGAGATGCAAAGAGTGCAGTCAGCATCCGATGACGAAAATTCTTATACATTCACTCAGATTCCCATCCTAGAAGTTTTCATACATGCACATACAGAATGAAGCAAGTACACATTCTCACAGGGATTGTGGCGTTATCTTGCCACATTCATAGACACAATGATAAATTATTAACATTATAAAAACCCAGAAATATTAACAAAGTACTACAGAAAATGACATTTAAAAACATGAAATGAAATGCTATTCCTCATGCCTCCGAACTAAAGGGGTTCTCGTTTAGCAAAATAGCCCGTCTAGTGAACTTAGATAATTTACAATGTTAAAAACCTAGGGAAGACGGCAGTTACAGTTATGAAATTGCCACCTAGACCTTCAGCCATTTATAAGGTTGCTCACTCAGACCTTGAGCTATGCCAATTATAAAATACGTAATGACAATACAATAAGTAAATAAACGAAATATTTTATTATTGAATTTACTTGGCAACCTTTACATATGTTGCATTCGAAAATTACTGTAAATGCAATCAGATAGACTCAGCAGCTATATCTTGAGCTAACCACATTACTGTGTACGTAGTATCATTCTTATTAATGTTGAAATAATGATATAAATCGTGAAATAATGATAGCAGGTACATGTAGGGAGGCTGGTTTTTGTATGTTCATATGGAAAAAAACTTACATACAGTCCTACACTAAGATACCTATACGCTGTTACATGAATAACAATTAACATCACTGCAGTCTTTACACTACTCAGTCTGATGTGTACATAGTGACATATTTGTATAATTTGACGTTGGCCTGTACATTTACTTCAATTATATTATATGATGGTATGACAAATTAGAAAATTTCACATGTAATGTAGCATAGATGGTGATCAGTGTAATTATTCATAAAATTGTTCTCCTACACCTGAATGTATTCGTTTTATAGTGGATGTAAAGATGTGTACAGGAACAGCGTATTTTATTATTAATTAAATTGTGGAAACCATTATATGTCAGGTTTCAATGAGAGAACCACTGTCATAAAAGTTTTTTATGCTAATTAATTAGATGTTGGACTACCCATGTTTCTATGTACATGGTCATTATGAAATAATGCAAACAGGTATCAATCGTTTTATTTTTATTATTTGACTATTTGGGAAGAAAGGGGGAAAACAATAGTGGATCAAATCCTTTCTCAATATTTACTATAAACAGTAGATATTGGCATACTGTTTACTTAACTTCTAAACTGCTCATAGCAGTACGTAAACTTTTTAAGAGTTTTTAATAGGAATAAATATTGTGACATGTACAGCTATTTCCGTTATTTAATTTAATACCTTTTTAATAAAAATTGTGTTTTAGATATAATGTTACATATATAGTTATTACTGTCATAGCTTTTCAAACTGCTCACCAAGACCTTGAGCTACTGATATTTCTGTGTATCATGAATGATAATTGTTACATTTGTGTTGTTACGAAAACTTTTGTCTTTCATTCAATGTCTCTTTGTTATAAAAATATTTTTCATTAAAATTTATATAATGAATTTATATCAATAAATTTTAAATTATAACTATTTGGAATTATATTATAAATAATACACGAAATAGTTGTTGATAGTCAGTTAATATAAGTAGATAGGTATCAATGGAAATAACAAGTTAAATACAGTACCTTTTTCAGCAAGATTTATAGATACCTTTGCAGTAATTGTGACGCCACAAATCATTTGTATGGAGGCACTCAGACTCAAATGTGCACTATAGTGGTTCTTTCTGTATGTCTATTTTCCTTTTTTTTTTTTTTTTTTTTTTTTTTTTCGTGACGATTTATCAGCATAATATTTTATACTAGCTTATAGCTTCGCAACGGTTGTTAAAGAAGGGCTTGTGCGTATCATGGCTTTTTAGGGTTCCAGACCTCGGTCACTAAAAATGAAATTCTTATTGGATCGCTCTGTCAATAAACTGATGATGTCATAGCAAAGATGTAAGTAAAAGTAAGTAAAAGTCATTTTCCGAAACGATGGATATTCATAAAGTTTTTGATACAAAAAGTGAAATTAATTCTGTCACAGACGTACGCTTCTTTGCTGTTCTACTCCATACGTATTACGCAGCAGCGGCGTCTCTCAGTTCTTTGGTGCACTACGGCGCCTCTGTCGCTTGTTTGCTGTACTACGCCGTCCATACTTGAAGCATAGCCTACGTCTAAAAAGTTTTCCGTGATCCCACTTTTATGAAAGGAAGTTGCTCTATGCAAATACGTGAAGTAGTTTAGGAGATTAGGGATTTCTAATAAATGAACATACAGTTACTGAAAACACGATTACGATACATCTTTTTCCGCGATCTGAGTTTGATGAAATCATGCCTACATGTTGCTCCAATATTCGCTGTGATCCGATTTTAATTGTTGAAGTCTTTATGTAACCGCACGATGTTCTAAAGTTACCCGTGAAAACCCCATGAAAATTCGTCAAGTAGTTTTGGAGATATACGTGTTGAAAGAGACAGACAGACATGACGGTCGTAGATAAAATTGAAATTACGATATTCTTTTTTTGCGTGATCCGACTTTTATGAAACGAAGTCTATATATTGTCCAGTTACGCTCAAGTTACCTGTGAAAACCCCATTCAAATTCTTGAAGTAGTTTTGAAGAAAAGAGGTTTTTAATAGTTGAAAAACAGACACGTAGGTTACTGAAAGCACTTAAAATTACGATTTTTTTTTCGTGATCCGATTTTGATAAAATGATGCCTATATGTTGACCCAAAATTTTCTCATCTTTCCTGTGAAAACTGCATGAAGATTCGTCCAGCAGTTTTGATGATTGAAGGGAACAACTAAATGCCTACATTTACAGATTTATTATTAGTATAGATTGATTTTGGTTTTCCACAGAAACATCAAGTATGAAAAAGGCGTTCGGTTTTACATTTCCTGCCGTGGTGGATATCACCGTTTCAAGGTATGTCCTGTATATAAACCATGAATAAAACGGAGTTGCTCTTTTGAGGCCTGATATTTTTGTTGAAACCTTGATTTTAGAAAATACGCAAACCAATCCGGATGTTCTAGGAACAAAGTAACACTGAACTTGCCACAGCTATGAACAAAGTAACACTGAACCTGCCACAATTGGAAGGAGTTAAAATTACAGTTCGCATATTATCAGGAAGGAATATTCCAGTTTTCGTCTTCTTCTGCTTGGTCTGATCTTCTGCAACATCACAGACCAGTCGACAACGACACATCCGTCTCGAAACATCCGATACGTCAGGTACAGACACGCAATAGGTATTAATACAATAAGATTACACTTGTAGTGAGAGGGAAGTGAAATAAGGAGAAAAACCCTTGAGATATTGAAAATTTCGTAAAATTCAGTGGTTAATTTTTCCAATAGTAGAGTAGTGTTTCTAGAATACCGGTAAAAGTCTCTTGAATACACCACATTCGGCCCGTATATCTCTTAAAGTTATATGGTAATCATGAAACTCTGGTATTTCATCTGAAAAAAATGAGAGGGAGAGGGGGGAGGGGTGAAAGAGAGAGAGAGAGAGAGAGAGAGAGAGAGAGAGAGAGAGAGAGAAGAAAAGAAAAGAGTAAGAAAGAAAGTCATACTAATGTAAATCATATTGAAAAATAGCTGAATGGGTACTTGTTACTGGTACCGCGGGGTAACCGTGTTATCCTTGCCTGTTCATTGCAAGACACCACAAGAATATATAAGTTAGTAACGGTTTTAGGTAATGTTGAGTCGGGTTATTAGAAGCCTGTTATTTAATTTATCCTTGGCTTATGAGGCCCAGCTAGTCTGTTCCTCAACCAAGAAGTCTCTTTCTTGAGGTAGCAGGCATCTGACAATCGTATCCAAAGTTGATCAGAGCGTGAGAGGAAGAGAAATTATCATTTCAATACATAAATGCTTCTTCTACTCAAATGAAAGTTGTATGTCGGAAACAAATAACAGTACTCCTTTATTGTACTGTGACTTACAAAACTTCATTAACACTATATACATTTACATATAATCCAGTTTCATTTCATGATTTGTTCTAGTCTTAGATAGTTCCGACTATATAACTTCTCATACATTACACATATAAACAATGACAAAAATCTTCAAGACTACACTCATCTGGTTTTTCACGTTGCACCATGGAACACTTATGTAATTAAGGACTCCATGCTGCGTCCTCTATGCAGGCTCCTGCATCTCATGTTGGTAGACCTGCACATACACTTCTCTGCCCGTAGCAGGTGCCACCAGGAGCTTCCACCTAGGAAGACAGGAAACCCTAGGCAGAATCTCGTCCCCTGCGACACTAAATTCCTTAAATTTAATAATTTAGTCGTCTTGAGTCGGTAGGCAGGAATGTAATGTCACTTGTCAAACTACAGTAGTAACGTGTGCCAGCGGTAAGGAAATTTCTGGAAAATTATAAATAAATCAAAATGAAGTGTCAAATCTCACTCTCCCAATCGCCGTCGTAAATTGCACTCACCAAAGGTAAATGTAAACAGTACTCTGTTGCAATAATAATTTCTCGTACAGAACTTCATCAAACTTTTTTTTCTCTTTTATTAAGACGGCTACAAGCACCAATAAATATGAACGGCAAGCAACTTTATTAGGGAAGGTTCAGTTTTAATGTTATTGTTTGATGATAATTGCCATTTGTCCCAACAATATAATTTTCTCCTGAACAAAATGTATTTTTTGAGTAAATAACAGTTACCGAACTGTCCGTGAGAATACAGCAATGTAATAACAACGAAGGTACACTTTCACGCACGTGAAATGTTTAGTTTATTAGTGAAACTAGCTGAAAACCCGACATTGCCCGGATATTTATTTATCTATTCCTGCCATTTCTCAGGTAAATATTCTTTTTAAATATTATTTTGTATGAGGGCTGTATGTCTGTAAAATCTCTTGGGAATACCATTAGTAGTAAAGAAGTAACTTGGTGCGCAATGGGGTGGTTTTCCATGAACGTTACTGTTTACGTGCTCATATCTCATGACCTAAGTGTCGTACTGAGATACGATTTAGAAGTAACATTCAACTATACGTGTGTGTGTATACTGTGTCTAAAATTTCCTGTAGCTACAATTTGTAGTGAACAAATTATAAATTGTAAAGTCATACCGAATGTCGTAGTTTTACTCCATAAATAGCGGAAACGTAATAAGCAATAAACTTTTTATCCTTTCATCGTTTTGCTATGGTTGTAACCAAGAAAAAGTTTAATAAAGGTTTGAATAAAGGTTTAATAAAGGTTTGAAATTATATTTAAAGTTTGCTGCAAGTCGCTAAGAACTGTTAATCTCCTTTATAAAGTCCGGCCGCATTATGTGGCATTTTTTGCGATTCCTATTGTGTCTTCTGAACTACGTGTCGTATGTGATTCTTAACACTGCAGCAATTGTTACCTCAGGTTAAGGAATATGTGTGCCAAATTTGCTTGAAATCGGTCCAGTGGTTTAGGAGAAAATGAGCAGTATTGTCGCTTAATGCAGACGTTTGTCGCGCATCTCATTGTGGCGTCGTATCTAGTGAATTACGTGTTGTACATCATTCTTACACTTATGACTTTCCTTTTAAACTCTCCCTATTTTTTTTACTGAAAACGTTTCCAAGACCATAATTAACAAAACAAAGAAAGAATTACCCCTCTCTGTTCTTGCGAATAGTCATAGTGGCCAATTCAGTCAAAAACACATTGATACACGTACTTCAGTATTTCTCAAATTTTCCAATTTTCCGGTAGATTTTCCAAAAAATTTAATTCGAACAAACCTTGTCTTGTCAAGCCGTACTCAAGTGATGCTCTTCCAACCATGTGGCAATTGATTTGTATTCAAATGTTCAAATGTTTGTATAGCTTATGGGACTTAACTACGGGGTCATCAGTCCCTAAACTTACAAACTACTTACGAACTAGGACGGCACAAATATCAATGCCCCAGGGGGATTCGAACCCCCGACCGTAGTGGCCGTGCAGACCGTGACTGGAGCGCCTCAGTCTCCTCGGCCACAGCGGCCGGCCATTTGTATTCATAGAAAAAATTTTGCTTTCGGTTTTTCCTAAATCATCCTATTTTCCGGGCGACCTTTTCAAACTTTCATTTGATGCGAAGCTTCCTCTTACTTTCTACATGAAATGTACAAAATTTTAACGCAATTGGAGGAACGGTATTGATAGCTCACTGGAAAATGCTGTTTCAGTTTTTCCCAATTTTTCTCTTTTCCGGACAACTTTTCCAATATTTTATCACCGTTCAAACCTTCCCTGGACTTACACGAATATTTCAAGACTAAAATTAGCCATAATCGGTTGAGCCGTTCTCGAGATTTAGCGAGACTAACGAACAGCAATTCATTTTTATAGAGGGTGAGTCACCTAACATTACCGCTGTATATATTTCGTAAGCCACATCAAATACTGATGAACCGATTCCACAGACCGAACGTGAGGAGAGGGGCTAGTGTAATTGGTTAATACAAACCATAAAAATGCACGGAAGTATATTTTTAACACAATCCTACGTTTTTTTAAATTGAATCCCATTTTAAATGGAATTTGTTAGCACATCTGAACACACAAACAAATACATAATCAGTGCCGTTTGTTGCATTGTAAAATGTTAATTACATCTGAAGATATTGTAACCTAAAGTTGATGCTTGAAACCTCCGACGCTCAGTTGCATGTTGTAACAAACACGGGTCACGGTCGGCGAGCAGCATCTGCAGGGACATGTTTACGATGACGACCGTATTTACGAGTGTGGCTGTAGTGCACTGTTGTGGTTTGGTCTATCTGTCGCAATGTCCGCATTTAGAGCTGCATACGTCTTTGCACGCAGACTAACTGTAGTACACTGTGTTACCAGACGTCTGTGATAGTGTAGTGTTGTAGGAACTGTGACCATGGTGTTTCGAACTCTGAAATGGCGGAGATGATACTCATCTATGGTGAGTGTCGACAAAATGAAGTCTGCAGGGTGTATGCAGAACGGTACCCGGACAGAGATCATCCAACGTGCCACACATTTCAAAACATCTACCGCCGACTGTATGCAACAGGTATGGTCGTAGCACGCAAAAGAGGCCATAACAGGCCCGTCACAGGAGAAGCGGGTGCATTTGGTGTGTTAGCTGCTGTTGCCGTGAACCCACACACGAGTACACGGACATTGCGAGAGCCGGTGGACTGAGTCAAAGTAGTGTCATGCGCATACTGCATCGTCACCGCTTTCACCCCTTTCATGTGTCGCTACATCAGCAATTACGTGGTGATGACTTTAATCATCCAGTGCTATTCTGTCCATGGGCATTAATAGAGAATGCGTTGCATTTCTACCTGTTTACCGATGAAGCGGGTTTCACAAACCACGGGGCAGTGAATCTACGGAGCATGCATTACTGGTCTGTGGACAATTCTCGCTGGCTCCGACAGGTAGAGCGACAGCGACCGTGGACTGTAAATGTATGGCGCGGAATCATTGGCGACCACCTCATTGGTCCTCACTTCATTGCAGGGGCCCAAACAACTGCAACATATATCGCGTTTCTACATAATGATCTGCCAACGTTGCTCGAAAATGTCCCACTGGAAACGCGTATCAGCATGATGGTGCACCTGCACATTCCGCAATTAACACTATGCTGACCCTTGACAGGATGTTCGACGGGCGTTTCGTAGGACGTGGAGGATGCATAAATTGGCCAGCCCGTTCTCCTGATTTTACACCTCTGGACTTCTTTCTGTGGGGTACGTTAAAGGAGAATGTGTACCGTGATGTGCCTACAACCCCAGAGGATATGAAACAACGTATTGTAGAAGCCTGCGGTGACATTACACCAGATGTACTGCGGCGTGTACGACATTCATTACGTCATAGATTGCAATTGTATAGAGCAAATGATGGCCACTACTTTGAACATCTATTGGCCTGACATGTCGGGACACACTCTATTCCACTCCGTAATTGAAAACGGAAACCACGTGTGTACGTGTACCTCACCCCTCATGGCAATGTACATGTGCGTCAGTGAAAAAGACCAATAAAGGTGTTAGCATGTGGACGTAACGTGCTGTTCTAGTCTCTTCTGTATCTGAGGTACATCACCGTTCCCTTTGGATCCCTATTTAATTCGGTGAACACACACACGATCGAACAGCGGAGGAGTTGTACTCAAACGTCAACTTTAGGTGACAATATCTCTGGATGTAATTAACATTTTACAATGCAACAAACGGCACTGATTACGTATTTGTTTATTTGTTCAGATGTGCTAACAAAACTAACGGGGTTCCATTTGAAAAAAACGTAGGTTTGCGTTAAAAAATATACTTCCGTGCATATTTTATGGTTTGTATTAACCAATTGTGCACAGTGGTAGAGTGCCAGACTACAAATCCAAAGGTCTCGGGTTCGATCTCCGCCAGGTACTAGGATTTTTATCTGTCCCTTTCCACTTGTTTCCCCTCTGGCAGTATTGCTCATGTGAAAAATACCGAGCAGCACCGTGGTTTGGAACCCACGTTAACTGTAGGTCCCCCTATAACTGGCTGGGTAAGTCAGTTCGAAGGCATACCACCTCCAAACAGGACCATGCCTAGTAAAGCACTGTGGTGTTCAAACCAATCTTCGGCTTGTAGACCGCTTTACCTTTCACCTCATTAACCAATTACATTAGCCCCTCTCCTCACGTTCGGTCTGTGGAATCGGTTCGTCAGTATTTGATGTGGTTTACGAAATATATCCAGCGGTAATATTAGGTGACTCACCTTGTATATACAGATGTCATTCGCTGCGCTGAATGACCGCAGTCATCACTCAAACGGCAGTGTTCAGCCCCGGACGAGCGTGCGATCTCTCTCCGTGTTCGGCGAGAGGCGGTGGCGCGCGCCCTACGGAGGCGCCTCCCTCGCCGCTGACAGGCCGTCGGCGCAGATAAAAGGGAGTCTGATGACGCGGAAGCGGGAAAGGCGGACGCCCGGCCGCTGACAAACGGACCGAGAGTTTCCATTTGCCGATCAGAGCGATGACAAATCCGCGCGTGTGTGCGCCAAGCCGAGTCGCTCGCGCTATACCCTCTGCTTCCCCCCCCCCCCCCCAAAAAATCACTCTCTCTTCTGTGTGTGTGTGTGTGTGTGTGTGTGTGTGTGTGGTACTCGAAGACACGTGGCCGGCATTTCATGGGCAGAGACCGGAGCTGAGGGGTACAAATGCTCTTTACAACCTCTCCACCCCTATGTCTCGTGAAATCATTACATCTACATGGGATACTCTGCAAATCACATTTTAGTGCCTGGCAGAGGGTTCATTGAACCACCGTTACACTATTTTATCTCCCATTCCATTTTCGAATAGCGCGCGGGAAGAATGAACACACGAATCTCTCCGTTCGAGCTCTGATTTCTCGTATTCTGATGATCATTTCTACCTATGTAAGTGGGAGCCAACAATATATTTTCGCATTCGCAGGGGAATGTTGGCGATTTGAATTTCTTAAGTAGCCCACGCCGCACCGATAAGCGCCGTTGTTGTGATGATTCCCATCCCAGTTCCTGTATCATTTCCATAACGCTGTCTCCCCTGTATTGTGACAATACGAAACGAGCTGCCCTTCATTGGACTCTTTCGATGTCCTCCGTCAAACCCACCTGATAAGGATCCCACACTGGGCAGCAATACTCCAAAAATGGACGGACAAGTGTAGTGTATGCAGTTTCTTTACTAGTTCTGTTTCATCTGTCTCTGGTTCGCCTTTCCCACGACATTATGTACGTGTTCTTTCGAGTTTAAGTCTGAAGTAATAGTAATTCCTAGGTATTTTGTTGAGTTTGCGGCCTTCACTTTTGATTGATTTATCTTGTAAACAAAGTTTAACAGATTTCTTTTAGTACTCACGTGGACAATTTCACACTTCTCATTATTTACAGTCAATTTCCAATTTCGACACCATACTGATATCTTATTCAGATCGTTCTGCAGTTGGTTTTGAGCTTCAGATGATTTCACTACACGGTAAATGACGGCGTCATCTGCAAACAACCTGAGAGAGCTACATAGATTTTCCCTTAAATCGTTTATGTAAATAAGAAACAGCAGAGAACCAATAACTCTACCCTGTGGAATGCCCGATATCACATCTGTTTTTGTAGATGCCTTACCATCGATTACTGCGAACTTCGTCCTCTCTGACAGGAAGTCCCCTATCCAATCGCAAATTTGGGGCGATGTACCATAACCACGCAATTTGTGAGGTACGGTGTCAAAAGCCTTATGGAAATCAAGAAACACGGAATCTATTTGCGAACCCTTGTCGATAGCACCCATCACTTTGTGTGAATAAAGAGCTAGTTGTGTTTCGCATGAACGATGCTTTCTAAATCCGTGTTGACCTTGGGTCAGTAGATCGTTCTGTTTGAGATAATTCATAATATTTGAATACAGGATATGTTCCAAAACCCTGCTGCTAATTGAAGTCAATGAAATAGGCCTGTAGTTTAGTGGGTTATTCCTACTGCATTTCTTGAATATAACTGTGACCTGTTCAACTTCCCAATCTTTTGGTACAGATCCTTCTATGAGAGAGCGGTTGTATATAGCTGTTAAGGAAGCTTCAGCATAATCACATAGAAATCTAATGGGTATACAGTCCGGACCAGAAGACTTGTTCTTGTTAAGTGATTTTAGTTGCTGCACTATTACAGCAGGTGAATATCTCGCCACCGAGGCTACACGAGTTTTGAAGCACAGGCGCAGATTTTCAGAAACTTACCGCGTTACTGGGGACACCTTCAACCCCGAGCAAGTGAATAGAGATGACTCTGTCAGTACAGCGACTAAAAACAATTTTGGAGTAATAAAAGACAAATGATGGCCGCAAAAAGTCTCTAAGTAATTGAAAATAACCATTTTCACTCAATAATCTTTCCAGTTGTCCCATACAACCATACAACTTAACGAACAACCCAGAACAAATACGAACAAACAACCGCAAAGCATCGATTTCACTGAAGAAAAAAACTGTATACAAAACCACCACTGTAAATTTTTTTGTCCCACTTTATTTTTCCTCTTGCTTCCTAAAAGGTTTTCGCACACTCCTGTTAACTAAAAGCAATTGTATTCTGCAAGATTCTTAGTTGTTCAAAGGTAACAGCACTTTCTTTGAAAAGCATATTTGTTATTTTTTTCGAGAACATGCCATGACATACATAGCAACGAATTGTAAACATAGACTTCTTTAACACATGTACATAAACCGGGGAGATACTGTTATAATGATTGTTGTAAATGACGTTACGTTAAAAGCGTCCATAGCAACCATGTCAAAGAAAAAAAAAAATAGTCGATGCATTAATTCTAATTAATGACTTTCAATATGTTCCACAAATAGTGAATAAACGGTTAGAAAGAAATAAACAAGGTAATTTGTTGCATTGTATACACTTCCCTTCTGTTTCATTAAAGAACTACACTTTCCCCAGAAATCTGGGACTTTCTTTATATACGAAACTACAAGTATCAGCACTTTGTGCAGAATGTTCATTATTACAGTATCCTCCCAGTTTACGGCATATGTTTCAGAAGACCATTGTTCAATTCGTTGTTAAGTATTTCACGGCATGTTCACGAGATAGAACAAACACGCATTTTAGAGGGAGCATTCTTACATATGCACAACTTTAAACATTGAAGAACATAGCTCAAAAAGAGTGCCTGAAACCCTCTTAGGAAAAAAAAAATCTTACGCAGTAGCGGGTTCCGAACCAACGCATTGCCCACTACTCTACGCTACGGCTAACGATTAGAACTTGCGTCCTTTAATCTCGTACTATTGACGGAAGTTGTTAACTGATGCTAATATGGCATTTTTAGACACTATCATTTATCGTACGAAAAACGACGTGTTTTTGTTAATTTTTCAGTGCGCCATTGCTTTGAAATGACAATTTAAAAAAATCATCAAATACGCAACTCAGGAAGGCGTATTCCAGAGAGAGTTCTGGGCGAGGAATGTCAGGTGACATCTCCGAACGGCTGGTTTTCGTTAATTCAATGGAGGGTGTCAAATCTCAGTTATTTTTTCAAATATCTCACAAACGATAAGAAAAAAAAAACCATAAGGGAGCAAAGTTGTAGAGAATTTTCTCTTCTACATATTCGGTTATTCAATTTACGCCTCAGATGAACGGTTTATTCACAATTAAAATTACATTACAGACGGCTTTTTTTGTATTACTAACGTATTTCTTGTCCAAAATAATTGAGAAACTGAGGTTCTGGTCTCTGGTAGCCAATAATTATGTCTGTACAGTTTGGTGCCTATCGGTTGAACGGTTCGACCTAAAAGTGGGAACACGTTACGGCCAGAGAGACATCGTCAAATCGCCGTTATTTTTGCAAATATCTCTGCAATGATGCAAGATATGAAAAAAACAACAACATAATAAAGCGAAGTTGTAGAGAATTTTCCCTCTACCAATTAGGTTATTCAGTTTTCGTGTCAGATGAACGGTTCGTTTGCAATATTGCAATTATATTACAAACTGCTTCTTTTGGTATTACTACCGTATTTTTTGTCCGAAAAATTTGAAATAGGGAAGTTCTGGTCTCTGTCGGCCTACAATTATGTCTGTAAAATTTGGTGTTGATCGGTTGAACGGTTCGTCTTAAAAACGGGGAACACGTTACGGACAGACAGACAGACATCCCAAAATCGCCGTTATTTTTGGAAATATCTCTGAAACGATATGCGATATGAAAACAAAAACATAAAAGAGCAAAGTTTTAGAGAATTTTCTGCTCTACAAATTCGGTTATTGAATTTTCGTTTCAGATGAATGGTGAATCTGTTATTTTCATTTAAATTTCGAGCTGTCAAAAGACGTTCTCAAAGACCCACATTTAGTGTTACTACCGTAACCTAAAGGGGCCAAAAATGTGTAGCCTCAGTAGATCAGCACCACGCCGCTAGACTAAGCAACTACGGAGTATGCGGTAAGTGAGACAGCATTTGTGCAGTTTCGCAATGCAGTTTGGTCGTTAGTCAGGGAGAGCTACTGCCGGACTTTGGCCGTTAGTCTCTAACTGAAACAACAATGGCCCCTGCTTCGCTGCCAAGGAAAGGACACAACGCCCAAAGTAATGCCCCCAACCGCGCCTCGGTGGAAGGCAGCGGCGGATGCAGAGCTGCGAAGCTGCGATGCACTGCGGGCGTTGTAAAGCCAGCGCTGGATGTCGTGGCCGACGAATTTTCCAGCGAAGCGCTAAGCGCTGGTCGAGTCTATTGGTTCGCTGGGAAGGGGATGCTGCGTCCATCCACTACCGTCTGACGCCCAGGGCACATCAAGGGACCATACCGCTTCACATACGCACGCCATCGAAGTCTGCGAGTACCGGGCCTTGCGGTCGCTATTACACATCTACGTCCAAAACCCGAAAGCCACTTCACGGTGTTGGCGGAGGGTGTTTCTGTGAACTATTCTTACATCTTCCTCCCATTCCACTCGCGTACGGTTCGGGAAGGAAACGGTTGCCGGTGTACTAACGTGTGTGCTCTAATGTGGTGGTTTCGCGAGATATACGTAGGAAAAAGCAATATATTTATTGACTGCTGAAGAACATTAACTCTCTGAACTTTGACAGAAAACTATACAGAGATGAAGAACGTCTTGAAACTTATTTGTTTAAATGTGGTGGTGACTGAAATTAGCGTGGAGTAAGAGTCAATATTGTAATTAATCAGCCTGGCATCGACTGACTGCAATGATTATGGCCCTGTAAAGCACTTAACTATCCAGAACACGAGCCTGGTTAAATAATGAATAACAAGTCTGGTTGTGGCTCAAGTTCAGATTCGTTAATCAGACAGACAAACTATTCATTACTTAAATGCTGATCAATGTTTCACAGAAATTTGATATCCAAAATTAAATGTGGACATTGGTGAGGTGATAGACAATCTCGAACAGTGACTGAAAGTAGCGGAATGGCGTAATTGTATGACATAATAAAAATACTAAAGTTGACAATTATGTGTCTGTTAATGAAAGATTTTTTGTGTCGTCCACCGGTTGTCGTAGGTGTCGGTGGCCGAGTAGAAAGAGACCGACACAGGAGTAAAGGATGCACGCTTGTGCAGGTACGGAGGTGAGCAGCCAGTGGGACAGCAGAAACTGGAAACACTAGAGCAAATTAGAACGAGTATATATTTCGTAGAGTCTTGGTAATACTTAACTTTTACATAGTTCTTGACTGCAGAATGCTGATACATAGATTAGATAGAGGCCTGCCTACTGATGATTCCTAGAGCCTATCCGATTCCTAGAGCCTATCTGATTCCCAAGTGTTAACTGGTTCCTATCTCAGTCCCAAGTGGCCGATGCAGCAGTCGTGGCCACGAGCGGAGTTGCAGCAGAGGGCGCTCGTGGATGACGTCGTAAGAACGCCGTGCCGTGAGTGCATGGCGGCGCGCGGCGAAAGTACGTGGCGCGCACTTCATACTTGTGCACCACAAGATTAAAGTTTAACTTACTACTATGACACAGACTGAGAATGACATCTATTTGTGGAATGACAAACTACAACAGTATCTGATAGCAATGCAAGGAAATTGTAGGCTACAATCTAAAGGAACATCTAAATCAATAAATTTGTACTATCTATTCTTGTATGGAAAGTCCAAGTCGATCATTGTATGATCAAAGTTTAGTTTATTAAATGTCAAAACTGACTAAGTATGGATTCGCTTGCGAGCTTAACAACAATTATCGTATGACCTACACCTTCTGATCTAACTTTATTAACAAACTAATTATTGTGTTGTCAGCAAGTGGGGAAATTAATATCTGTATGAAAAGACACGTTAAACAATAGACGAGTAATACCGGTAGTTACGTGATAAGCAAGTTGGTTATGATTTCTTCAATTGAATATGAATGACATAAAAAAGTGAACAATAAGCAAGTGGTGTAATTAGTTTTGTATGTCGAGTTCTTTCCACGATTGGCAATAAGTATTGGTAGCTACCTGACAAAATAGTTGTCTACGATTCTTGTGTAAGAAAAAAAAATACATATATAGCATGTCAAATCGGGCTACTAAGTATGTGCGAAATAAATGTAAATTCACTCACCTCTTATCTGTAGACAGCAGCTTCTTGCACCACATTAATGATGAAATATAAATAGAATTGAAACTTGTGTCTATCCTACCATTTATAAGCTACAGCATAATATAATATGGGGATAATACGATCATTAAAAAAGAGGGATATAAACCTGTCTTGAATTAAAAAAACAAATTTGCAAGTTACGATTATTATTATTGTTACCTTATCAAGACGACCATTACAAAAAATAATACAAAAATCAAAATCAGAATTATTAAGAATCCTAACAGCTTACAACAATACTTTCGCAGTCTATAGTTCTTAACCAGGACCTAAAAAAAATCAAATGTTTGTAAAGCTTATGGGACTTAACTACGGGGTCATGAGTCCCTAAACTTACAAACTACTTATGAACTACTTACGAACTAGGACGGCACAAATATCCATGCCCGAGGGGGGATTCGAACCCCCGACCGTAGTGGCCGTGCAGACCGTGACTGAAGCGTCTCAGTCTCCTCGGCCACCGCGGCCGGCAAACAGGACCTAACTTCGTCCGTCCACTTCCACTCACTCCAACTCTCTGTCTTCTCGCCACTCACTGCCTACCATTAAATAGTTCAAATACTGCCTTTGGCCTAAGAGTGACAGTGAGAAAATACTGCTGCCACCCTTCAGTCTCTCTCGCAGCGTCTGCATCTGGGGTTTCCTAATCATAAAAATGTTCAAATGTTTGTAAATCTATGTTACTTAACTTCATTGGTCATCATCTCCTAGGGTGACAAACAAAGTAAGTTAAACTAATGACAACAGAGAGGCCTCGAACCTCCAACGGCAAGCAACCGCGCTCTCCGTAGAAAGGCGCGTTAGAAGGCTCGGCCACCCCACCACGATAAATTTGTCCGACATTTGTGTTACCTGCGATTATTTCCCTTTCAAATCGCTCCATCACTCCCAGGTATGTTATGGAAGTTATTGCTTCCAGAATCATCAGTTTGATAAGTCATGGTTGCAAAATTGTAACTCTAATTATATACAGGAGAATGGAAAAACTGGTAGAAGCTGACCTCGGAGAATATCAGTTTGGACTCAGGAGGAACGTAGGAACCCGGGAGGCAATACTCACTTTACGACTTATCCTAGATTAAGGAAAGGCAAACCTGCATTTCTAGCTTTTGCAGATTTGGAGAATGTTTTTGACAATGTTGACAGGAATACACTCTTTCAAATTCTCAAGTCAGTGGGGGTAAAATACAGGGAAAGGAGAGTTATTTACAAGCAGGAAATCCGTGCACGAATCCCAGTCCATCATGAATTTTAAACTTCGCCATTGAATATATTTCAGTGCCTTGAAACGGTCAAATCGTTTAAATATTTGTAGTTGGTACTTAGGAATTTACTAATTATTTTTTACGACATCATCAATGGCATTGTTACCATGGGGCTAAGCGGGGCAGTACCCAGGGTCCACTAAGTTCAAGGGGCCCCTTGACCTTCATGAATGACGTCCGGAAAACTTTTTTTATGCTGTAAGTCTTACTACGCTGTGTAATAGCCAAGGCCATGTAGCGGCGATCTACATCTAACTACCGTATCGCAAGAATAAACACAACAGTCTGCCCAAGGGGCTCAGCCTCGTCAACCGTCGCATTGCGTCTCTAACACGTCGCCGTTTCCAGCCGTTGAATGAATAAAGAATTTTAGACCCTGAACTAAAATCACGAAAATTTCTTAGAGTTCGTGTATCGCTTGTCCGCGAAAGACATGAACTCTGCCGTGTTCGACTGTATAGTCGAGCCACAATACGATCATCCCTGGTGGTTGCGCCAATCGGCTTTGACCGCCGGCTGCGCCACCAGATCATTGGAGTAACGCGAACTTTGCTCTGCGCATGCGCGCGTCCGGCTCCGCTGTGCACTTCTGCCAGTTCTATCAGACAACAGCGACCGTTAGCTGTACTCTCCGGCACCGAAATAACTATTTGACAACACGGTTGCGTTCCGTTACTGCGGCCGGGGCGGTCTCCAGCCCAGTAGGCGGATCATCGTGATTGGTCGCAACTGTACTTCTTAGAACTTGCCATGGATGTCAATTCTTGCGAACAGTGAGTGGTGCTGAATTGCTTCCAGTGAGTTTGACAATGCAGTGTGTGACCACATACAGCGTCCTTAGTTATGGCGACAGCAACGGCAACTGTGGAATCTCGGCTTCCCACCTTCAGCCGTCCCCTATAGCCTTTATTACAGTTACTGTGCGCCGCCTAGCAATTCAAAAAGCTCCTATTACACGATACACCTGAGACGAAGACCGATGCTGCAGCGCCCCAAACTTTAATACCTGAAATTACACACCGCTGCCGACTTATTAAAACTAGTATTGCCTGTGGCCGAAAATCGACCAATTGTGTTTACAATGGTCACTGGCGGTAAAATTTTACGTATCATGTCGGCGGCCTCGCGTGATTATTTTGGCAACATCAACAACACGATAGAAAATCTTTGCCCATTTGTTCGAACCACATAGAATGACTCGATTAGTGTATCGTAAAAACCATGAATTAAACAAATAATGCTGTTCTTGCTTTATTGTTGACAGGGCTTGTATGTAGCCTCGTCCGCTCAGTAAAAATAATTGCCCTTGTAAAGCGAACATTCCGTGAGAAAACATCAGCGTTGTCAAGCGATTGGCTAAAATGAAGGATCACCGGATTCTCACTATTCAGCATCTGTTGCCAACATTATCATAGGAGGCCGCTGGGATATTTGGTAAAATTTAACCGGCACTGCGAGGTATGAAACGGTATCTTTAACGTGTTATGGAAAATACTTTACACAATAACAACAAATAAAAACGGAAGTATGTACTTCTCATGCCATTTTCGATTTATATAACTTTCATTTGCCTAAAATTTGAAACGGAATTACAATTTCGATGTTCGTATATTTATACAACGCCAAGAAATAATGTTATTTCGGTACTGCGATATTCAGAATTACAGAGCTGAAAACATGACGACTTCGTAGTTCCACCCGAGCACCGCTAGATGCCTCTCCCGGCGCATCATCCTTTACATCGGCATTCATATGAAAACATCCATTTCCTTTAACCTCTCTTAATCACTGCAAAAATGAACAGCACAAGAAAGTGAGTTGGGAGCACTCCATGATTCGATATTCACTTATTTTAATACTGCAGATGCGCTGCATTACAGCGTCTTTGGTCGAGGCGAATAGCCAATCAGTGAGCTGATTGTTGGAGAATGTAGAACTTGATCCAAGCTGTAGAAAGGAAAATTTAAACTTCCTTTTACCACTTTTAATAGCTAAATGCACACATAATATTTATGTGCCTTCAAGCTACGACGCCGGCGGCGGTGGCCGAGGGGACTGAGGCGCTCCAGTTACGGTCTGCACGGCGACTACGGTCGGGGGTTCGAATCCCCCCTCGGGCATGGATATTTGTGCCGTCCTTAGTCTTAGCTAGTTCATAAGTAGTTTGTAAGTTTAGGGACTGATGACCCCGTAGTTAAGTCCCATAAGTTCTACAAACATTTGAACATTTTTTTTTCAAGCTACGACAAACAATATTTTGAATTATGTAACTTTCATTATTTCATAATGCGCTTATGTGGATTTCGGATATGTCCGACTTCAGATGGACGGGAGGCAAGCGTGGCTAGCCAAGTACGAACGCTGGTCAGAAGCGGGAGACCTGGGTTCAGATACCGGCAAAGCTCACGTTTTCACTTGCTACCATCGAGTACGTTCAATGTCCTAATGCAGCCAAAATCATTCCTTCCATTCTTCCTCGTTCACACAGCATTTTTCACGTGTCTCGCCCACATGTTTTTTGACCTGTTGCTCCGTCAGAGCATATTAGAGCACTACGACGGCGAAAAGTCAGCTAGTGTTGGGTTCACCGTGGATGGAAAGAAGGAACGAAGACAGGAAAATTATTCGCTGGGAATGAAGACCCGAATATCCTCCTGTATGGTATCTGGAAAAGCTGTTGTCTATGATAGACGATGGATTAACAAGCGAGACACAGTCACGAGGAAAGCAATTTCACCTTCTGAAAAGTAAGAATTAAAGCTTATGTTCATACATTTTGTTATCATATGTAACGTTCTTCGTATTTTGAGGTAACTTTCTGTTCTTTAAAATATTAATTATGATTATTTATGGTAGGCAATTGCGTAACTTTAGTCTTCTTCGGTTTGATAGTGTAAAGGTTATCAAATTTTACTTATCTTGTACTTCAGAAATGTAGGTTGGTACTCCTGTTTGATCGATCGAATTGAATTATTGTTTCTTATTTCACCTGAACGTACTGCGAAGTATTACTTTCCTGAGCCTATTTAATGTCCTTAGCTTTATTAAAATGTTTGAACATACAGATTCTTTATCTCAGGGGCTATATATTGAAATGAAAGTTTATCTTTTTTTATCTGTCCCGGCAGTTCACTAAAACGAAGTCAGTTACACAATATTAATTTATTTAGTCCTTTCATGAAATAGTCTTTGGAAGTTTGCTTTTAATGTGGTTCATCTTACTGAATAGCGGATTAAGTAAATTTTACTACATATTGTGATCTATTACAGTGAAAGATATTCATTTAGACTGTTCAAAATACCATTGATTCGGTAAAGGTTCTTACTACGGAGTAACTCTGTTAAGGCACTTTTTAAATCTCACTCGTTTCTATATTCTTCAAAATCACATAGTATACATTAAATGCACTTGCACAAAGACACTTGAATAATTCACAGTTCGGTAACTGTATTTCTCACAGTTTCTGATCTCTTTTACAGTTCACATCGTCTTTGATCTTCTTAAATAAAGTTCATAATGTAAGTTTTAGTACTCTGATGTACCTAACATTGATCATTATGTATTCTGGAGGCAGAATTTTTATAACTATCTTCTAACGCCTAACCCGATCTAGTCCACAGATATTACTGTCGCAACACTTTAGCATTATTCACCTGATCCTATCAAAATCTCAATACTTTACAAGAAATGAATTTGTCGCAAAATAACAAGTTCATAACTAAACCCATAATTAAACTCATAGTGAGCTAATCGCGGAGACGTAACTCGTAGGGAGCTGAATACATAGAGAGAGACTAACACGACTGAGGGTACTATTTATACTAGCTTTCCAAGAAAAGATGACTGTAATTTAGGGTGTTTTGGCTATCTTATTCTGTGGCCTTAACTATTCTGTATTACAAAGACATGAACTGATTTCTCTTATAATAAAAAAATAAAATAAAATAAAATAAAATAAAACGTGAATTCTGCCTCGTAAAAATAAGTAAAATTAAAAATT
This sequence comes from Locusta migratoria, assembly GCA_026315105.1. Taxonomy (NCBI): domain Eukaryota; kingdom Metazoa; phylum Arthropoda; class Insecta; order Orthoptera; family Acrididae; genus Locusta; species Locusta migratoria. Next base: position 69,734,333 of record CM048748.1, on the reverse strand, counting down.
GACGGAACAGGCGATTCTAATGTTACGATCGCGATGTAGTGTTACACATGATATCCCAAATCACTGACAAAAAGGGTACATGTCCTGTTATGTCGCAGGTTACTCCCTCTGGGGAGACGTATAAGAGCGTGGCGATAAGCCACAGATAAGCACAGTCAAACTTATCAGAAGGTGTAGCGTATGTATGCAATGGACGGTAGTATGAAACTAGTTCTATCCACAAATGTCAACAAAAGACACAAAAAATAGTAAACAAATAAAAGGTGGAAGACTTACTGCAGTAACCGCTTCTGCGAATGCGCGAGTTAGCACTGTCTAGTGCTCATGCGCGAATTCCTGGGAGTTTACAACTGGTCTCAATATCGGCAAACGGATAATGTGTCTGGTAATAATAGCACCCCACTTTCACTTCTACACTGGTTACGTGGCTACACCATTGTTTTGGATCAGAAATTAGTATAATGGTTCATTCTGCAGTACAGTGTTGAATTGTGATGAAGAGAGATGGTGAAACCCGATGCTCCCTACTGGATTGACCGAGCGCTCTAAGGTGCCTTGCTGGGGAGCGCACGGTTTCTAGCTATCGGAGTTTCGAGAGGTCCCTTGGGCATTATTTAGCACTAGCTGAAAACTCGGCATTGCCCGGGTATTTATTTATTTACTTATTCCTGCCATTTTTCAGGTATATATTCATTTGTATAAGGACAGTGTGTCTGTAAAATCTCTTGGGAATACAATTAGGAGTAAAGAAGTAATAGATTAAAACTTGGTGCGTGATGGGGCGGTTTTCTATGAACTTTACTGTTTATATGCTCATGTTTCATGAACTATGTGTCGCACAGTAATACAATTTAGAAGGGCACTCAACTGTATGCATGTTATACTGTCTGTAAAATTTCTTACGGCTACAATTTGTAGTGTAGAAATTAAAAATTGTAACGTCATACCGAATGCCGTAGTTTTAGTCAATGAACAGCGGAGCGTTACTGTTTATGTGCTCATATCTCATGAACTACGTGTCGTACTCTGACACAATTTAGAAGCTACATTCAACTACATATGTGTATATTGTCTGCAAATTTTTACTCCATAAACAGCGGAAGAGTAGTAAGCGAGAAACTTTTTTCCTTTCATCATTTTACTATGGTTGCCAGCGAGAAAAAGTTTAATAAATGTTTGAAATTATGTTTAAAGTTTGTTGCAAGTCGCTAAGTACTGTCATTCTCATACAGTGTATTTCGAAATTCCGCCGTATTATATGGATTTTTTGTGATTTCTATTGGTTATGGCGTAATATCTTTTGAACCATGCGCCGTATGTGATTCTTAACCTCACGGTAAGGTATGTGTGTACCAAATTTGGTAGAAATCGGTCCAGTGGTTTAGAAGAAAATGAGTAACATCGTAGCTAAATGCAGCAGTTTTTCTCGCATCTCATTTTTTATGACGTCATATCTCGTGAACTATATATCGTACCTGGTTCTTCCACTTATGGCCACCGTCCTCATGGATTTAAGCTTACGTGTACAAAATTTCATAAAGATTGAAACAGAACTGTAGATTTGTATGCAACACGTACACACATGCGGACACTCTGCTTTATATATTAGATAAGAGACTTTAAGTAGTTTGTAAGCCTAGGGACTGATAACAGCAGCATTTAAGTGTCTGAGGTTTACAAACATTTGAACATTTGAAATCCGGTGTCGATACGTAGCCTGCTTCACCCGAACAACACCATGTCTTCACTTTCTGCGCGAAGTCACGGACTGCACGGCGCCTCAGACAGCGCGATCGCTCCCGCCAGAGGATCGTGTCTTCCTCCGAATATGTATATTTCTCGCTCACATGCACAACGGTCTTACACGTAAGCATATTTTGTTTGAACCACAACACCAAACTTTATTCAGTTTTCGATTGCAGATGTGTGCATAAGTACTTCGAGCCAGACTACAGAACGCTTATAATTTAGTCATACTGATTAGATTATACTCCTTAGAAAATTGAACTGCTATGGAAAAAGCGGAATAGTAACAGAATCATTATTTAGAGTAAAGGAAAGATTCTTCCTTCCAAGTATGCAAAATAATCACAACAAAATGTTTCTTTTCTCAAATCGTTGGATTTGTTACGTGTAGTGGTCCACGACGAAATACGCAACCGATAATAGCATTGCTTATTGAAGCACTGTATTACCCGTTCACTTTACAGTTGCAGACGGCAGAACGCGGAACTAAAGCCGCGGCAGAATAGCCGTGGGCACTAAGGCACCCAGCTGGGGTGCGCGCGGCCGTTGGCCGTCGAGGATTCGAGTTCTCTCTCGGGCGTGGCTGTTTGAGTTGTCTTTAGCAGAAAATGTTCAAATGTTCGTAACTCTATGGGACCAAACTACTTTGGTCATTAGTCCCTAGTCTTACAAACTACTTAAACTAAGTTAAACTAACCTATGGACAACACATACATCCATGCCCGAGGGAGGATTCGAACCCCCGATGGGAACGGCCTCGCGCATCGGAGCATAACGCCACAATGCGCTCGGCCACTCCGCCGCATCTGTGAGTAAATCTTGGCAACATAATGACGTACCAAGTGTGAGAAAAATGAAAGTTCTGGACAAAGGGCAATAGTGATTCATACGGGAGGAGAAGTGTGGTCATTGAGGGTTCAGAGCTCATCTACGATTGCACATCAAAGTAGGAAAATTTGCACAACGAAATGCACAGTGAAAATTGCATAAAATGGTTGCAAGGGCGCCTAATACCAGACATTCCATGTGGAAGTATTGTGGTACTAGACAATGCTCCCTATCATTGTGTTCACGAAAGTAAACCGCCTAACACATCTTCACGTAAAGTGCACAATCATGGCTGACTAAACATAAGCTTTCGTTCGGTGCATATTTAACACGCATCGAGCTCTTGGAAATTGTAAAACGGTTCAAGCCGGAGCCATAATATACAGTAGATAGAGTACTGAAAGAATCCGGTAAAGAACTTGCAGTGTTACGCCTTCCACCCTACCATTGTGATCTGAACCCCATGGAACTTATCCGGCATTTAATGAAACAGAAAGTTGCATCGAACAATGTCAGCATTGTTACTCTTTATCAAATGTCTTCGACTGCAGTGCAGAGCATTACGAAAGATGACTGGAAAAAAGGCGTGTAATAAAGTGAAAACTATTAGGGACGAATACCGGCACAGAGAAGCACTGATGGACGATGCTATTGAGATTGTAACTATCCAGCTTCAACCAGACAGTAACAGTGACATTTCGTCTTGTGGTTCTGAGGCAAAGATGACAGAGACAGCTGCTTCAGAGATCAGCAACAGGTCCATCGATTCAGCAGATGAGACAGAATTGTGTACTGAAGAGCCAAGTGTTCAGCCCTTACATACGGATTAAAGTTTTGTGCCTGCTGTTATCCTGCATCTCGCCACCTAATGCTTTACATGTTAACTATGGGATTATAAAACACATTTTATTTTCCCACACAGGCTTGTGTAATGGTGTGTTATTATCAAATGCTCTTTTGCTTTCGTTCATATTATAATCTGCTTTCTGAAACTACACATTCGGTGGTTGACCAGTCACTTGAGTAGGACTTCGTTCGCGAGTAATCGATGAAACAACGTTACACTTTTCTGCAAGATTCTGAATCTTTACAACAGAACGTCGGTTTTAGTAGCTATCAGAACGTAGTGGATATCTCCTCTACCTGATGTGTAACAGGTGCAGATCTTATTGTGTACTTCAATGTTCGTTAATTTTCATGTCTTTATAGAAATGACTTTGTTCAATTTTTTTTTTATTGATTGCTTGAAATATGACTTTTTTATTCATATTCTTTTTTTCTCGTTATTGAAAAACCTTTTTATAATAAAGTTAAAGGATTGCTTACACATTTCGAAATGAAAAATTATGAGGTAGATGGAGGGATTAGAACCCGCTCACTTCAAGAAAGAGACACGCTATTCAATACGCTATTGCGGCTTCCGTGACAGACGCTCTATGGTTGATTATTCGTAAACAAGCACTTCACCAGCTGTCTGAATGTCAATCTCTTTTTTGTTTTAAGGTTATCGAGATATGTGCAAAATTTTGAATGTTTCTTCGTCGATTACTCATAAAGGAGGACTCATCAGGGTGAATGACCAACTTCCAATAGCGAATAACAGTGGTTTCAAAACGTCGATCCTCCGAGTAGGAACTTCTTCTTCCTAGTTTTTAGATCATGCACCGAAATTTATATTTTATTTTTATTTATTATGCTTTTCTGTAGAATAATGTATCAACAGCAAATGTATTTATCAGCTACACGACCGACTTTTTGTTACATCGTAAAACAACAGTTTTAATTTCGTGCTATTTTTTGTACAAGAACGTGTTAAAAGCAAACATATTACGCATCGCTTCATTTGTTCAATAGTAACAATGCAGCTCTTTTTCATCTCATACGTTTTCCTGCAGAAGAACACATTAAAAGCGAATGTAACGTCGTTTTGTAAAAGCACTGCTGTTTTATCTGACCATAAAAAGCAAAGTTTTTTATATTGTTATTTTGGGTTGTTTATCTGAACAGGAATGTGATAATAGAATGTACATTTGTTTTACGTGCTTCAGCTGAGGAACCAGGTTACCGGTACATTGTAACTGAGCGCAGTTATACCGCACGTGCTTCGTTCGAACAACCCAATAGCAGGACACATCAACTGTTCGCAGCGCCCTCACCTCCAATGAGCAATTGTAAAGTGAACGGGTAATACCTTCGATATATCAGTCATTTCAGGCGATGAAACTTGTGATTATATAATTTCTTTTTAATAAAAACGTGTCATTGACCATTATGTGAAAATAATGAAATTTTCAGCAGTGCTTTTCCAAAATTAGTTGAAACAGGTACGTTTTGTAACTGTTTTCTAATAAAACTATGTAATGGTTACATTAAGTGTCCTGACAACAGTATTTAGCAAATTAATAATGGAATTTGACTATCAGCTAATATTTATTTAAAAATATTTTCCCAGATCCAGTTCTTGTTGTTGTTAACTTAGATTGAAAGTAACGCTTACTGTTGTGGTATAAAATAAAAGTAAATCCTGCTTCTCATCGTGTCAGGCTTTTTATCGTGGAAATAAAACTTATTGTTCATGATTAATTGTTTTATACGTACTACGCGCAGAGTTTTAAAAACTTTTTTGTCCGATAGCAATGGTCTTGTGTAAGTCGTACCATTTACAACCTATCAACCATCAACCAGACCAGCCCTAAATCGGCTACAGTATTATGAGAACCTTTATGTTACCGATATAGACCCATCTATGTGTAACATTTATCTATATGCATACCCTGTCTCCCAAACAGCAAAACCATTGGTATAAAGTGACGTTAGTATCCATAAAAAAATTCGAATCCGCTGTATTAGCTGTGGTGCCTTTACTAAAACTTGTTTATGGATTATTCACAGATTATCTTAACTCCCACTCCCATGAACCACAGACATTGCCAAGGTGGAGTGGCTTGCGTGCCTCAACGATACAGATAGCCGTACCGTAGGTGATACCACAGCGGAGGAGTATCTGTGGAGAGGCCAGACAAACGTGTGGGTCCTGAAGAGGGGCAGCAGCCTTTTCAGTAGTTATAGGGGCAACAGTCTGGATGATTGACTGAGCTGGCCTTGTAACATCAGCTAATGTGGCTTTGTCACACAGTTACTGCGAACTGCTGAAAGCAAGTGGAAACTACAGCCGTTATTTTTCCCGAGGACATGCAGCTCTACTGTATGAACATATGATGATGGCATCCTCTCGGGTAAAATATTCCGGAGGTAAAATAGTCCCCCATTCGGATCTCCGAGCGGGGACTACTCAGGAGGATGTGATCATCAGGAAAGACAATACTGGCATTCTACGGGTCGGAGCGTGGAATGTTAGATCCCTTAATCGAGTAGGGAAATTAGAAAATTTAAAAAGGGAAATGGATAGGTTGAAGTTAGTGGGGATTAGTGAAGTTCTGTGGCAAAATGAACAGGATTTCTGGTCAGGTGAGTACAGGATTATAAATACAAAATCAATTGGGGGTATCACAGGAGTAGGATTGATAATGAATAAGAAAATAGGAATGCGGGTAAACTACTATGACCAGCACAGTGATCGCATTATCATTGTCAAGATAGATACGAAGCCAACACCGACAACAGTAGTACAGGGTTATATGCCAACTAGCTCTGCCGATGATGAGGAAATCGAAGAAATATATGAGGAGCTAAAAGAAATTATTCAGACAATTAAGGGAGAGGAAAACTTAATTGTTATGGGAGACTGGAATTCCGTAGTAGGACAAGGAAGGGAAGGGAAGATAGTAGGTGAATATGGTCTGGGCAAGAGGAATGAAAGAGGAAGCCGCCTGGTAGAATTTTGCACAGAACATAATTTAGTTATAACAAACACCTGGTTCAAGAATCACAAAAGAAGGTTGTATACGTGGAAGAGACCAGGAGACACCGGGAAATACCAGATAGATTTTATAATGGTAAGACATAGATTCCGAATCCAGGTTTTACAGAGTAAGACATACCCAGGGGCAGATATAGACTCTGACCATAACTTGTTGTTTATCAACTGTAGGCTGAAACTGAAGAAACTACAAAAAGGTAGGAAAATAAGGAGATGGGACCTGGATAAATTGAAGGAACCTGAAGTTCTTAAGAATCTCAGAGGGAGCTTTAGGCAACAATTGACAGATACAGGAGAAAATAAAACAGTAGACGAGGAATGGGTAAAATTGAGAGATGAAATAGTGAAGGTAGCAGAGGACAAAATAGGTAGGAAGGCAAGACCTACAAAAAATCCGTGGATATCACAGGAGATACTAAATTTAATCGATGAAAGGAGAAAATATAAAAATGCAGTAAATGAAACAGGCAAAATGGAGTACAGACGACTAAGAAATGAGATTGAGAGGAAGTGCAAAACGGATAAGCAGGAGTGGCTAGAAGCCAAATGCAAATCTGTAGAAGAATGTATAACAAGGGGAAAAGTAGATACAGCCTACAGGAAAATAAAAGAAACATTTAGAGATAATAAAAACAGCTCTATGAATATCAAGGACACTGATGGAAAACCAGTTCTCAGCAAAGAAGGGAAAGCTGAAAGGTGGAAAGTGTATATAGAGGGGCTCTACAAAGGAAATGAACTTCGAGATAATATTGTAGGAAGGAAAGAGGATGTAGATGAAGATGATATAGGACATACTGTACTGAGAGAAGAATTTGGCAGAGCACTGAAAGACCTAAGTCGAAACAAGGCCCCTGGAGTAGACGATATTCCCTCAGAGCCACTGAAGTCTCTGGGAGAACCAGCCATGACAAACCTGTTTCACCTGGTGTGTAAGATGTATGAGACAGGCGAAGTACACTCAGACTTTAAGAAAAATGTTATAATCCCCATTCCAAATAAAGCAGGTGCAGACAAGTGTGAAAACTACAGAACCATCAGTTTAATAAGTCATGGTTGCAAAATATTAACACGAATTATATACAGAAGGATGGTAAAGCTGGTAGAAGCCGACCTCGGGGAAGATCAGTTTGGGTTCAGGAGAAATGTAGGAACACGGGAGGCAATACTCACTTTACGGCTAATCCTAGAAGATAGATTAAAAAAAGGAAAACCTCCATTTCTAGCTTTTGTAGATTTGGAGAAGACTTTTGACAATGTTGATTGGAATAAACTCTTTCAAGTTCTGAAGCAAGCAGGAGTAAAATATAGGGAGTGTAAGATTATTTACAACTTGTACAAAAACCAGACAGCGGTTGTCAGAGTTGAAGGGCATGAAAGAGATGCAGTGGTTGGAAAGGGAGTAAGACAGGGTTGTAGTCTTTCTCCATTGTTATTCAATTTGTACATTGAACAAGCTACAAAGGAAATCAAGGAGAAATTTGGAGAAGGAATTAGAGTTCAGGGTGAAGAATTAAAAACATTGCGTTTTGCCGACGACATAGTAATTCTGTCAGATACAGTAAAGGACCTGGAAGAGCGATTGAACAGAATGGACAGTGTGCTGAAAGGTGCATATAAGATGAACTTTAACAAGAGCAAAACAAGGGTAATGGAGTGCAGTGCAAGAAAATCAGCTGATGCTGAAGGAATTAGATTGGGAAACGAAGCAATAAAGGAGGTAGACGAGTTTTGTTACTTGGACAGTAAAATAACAAATTATGGTCGCAGTACAGAGAATATAAAACGCAGAATGGCAATGGGCCGAAAAGTGTTCTTGAAAAAGAGAAATTTGTTAACATCGAATATTGATTTAAGCCTAAGGAGGTCCTTTCTGAAGGCAATTGTATGGAGTGTTGCCTTGTATGGGAGTGAGACATGGACGATAAACAGTGGGGACAGGAAGAGGATTGAGGCTTTTGAAATATGGTGCTACAGAAGAATGCTGAAGATTAGGTGGGTGGATCGCGTAACTAATGAGGAGGTACTGAACAGAATTGGGGAGAAAAAAATTTCTGGCATAGCTTGATTAAAATAAGGGATAGATTGGTAGGACACATTCTTAGACATCAAGGAATTGCGAATTTAGCGTTGGAGGGAAGTGTATGGGGTAAAAATCGCAGAGGGAGACCAAGAGATGGATACAGTAAGCAGATTCAGACAGATGTAAGTTGCCGTTCTTATGTGGAGATGAAGAGGCTTGCTCAGGATAGGGTATTGTGGAGAGCCGCATCAAACCAGTCTCCGGACTGAAGACCACAACAACAACAATGCGGGTAAAATTATGTCCCTGAAAATCGTAAGAAGTTAATAATTGGTTTCTCTCTACTCTGACGATACAATAGCAGAAAGGTTCAACGTAAACCTGTATCAAATGGTAAACGCATATCCGTCTCATACGATAATAGTTGGCGGTGATTTCAGTTTACCCTCAATCTATTGGCAAAGTTATATGTTCAAATAAGGGGGTACGCATAAAACATCGTGCGATATTGTACTCATCGCATTCTCTGAGATTTGATTTGATTTGATTTTTTTCAGGGAAGCCAAAACAGTCTTGGTCCTACCCGCCTCTGCCCGAGCCGAAACTAAGTTTATTATGCGGTACCGCTCCCTGTATATCTAGTAAAGCCAACCAATGCCCTTGAACAGTGCAAGGAGTCCCTTTACCAGTTCTTCATTAGACACAGTTTCTTCGGGTCTGATTGTCCCAAATGTTCTGTGCCTTTTACTCTCCAATGCAATGCATTCGAAGATTAGATGTGATGCAGTTTCATCACCGTCATCACAGATCCTACATTTAGGGCCCTCTTCTGTTATTTCCCTTGTATGTAGGTGTTTTTTGAAATTGCCATGGCCTGTTAACAATCCAACCATGAGTCTAATCTCTCTCCTGTTCAGACCCAGGATTGCAGAGCTTCTTTTAAAACATGGTTTTGGCATCATTACCTTGCCATGTTTTTGTTGATGGACTTTGGTCCAATACTCTACGTGCTGTCTTCTGAGCCAGTTACTTAGCTCCAATTTGATCATTGCATTGGTGATTGTCAGGACAGGTTCCGGTCCAATAAATGGACTCTCTGCCCCCATCCTGGCTAATCTGTCGGCATGTTCGTTGCCACTGATCCCCGAGTGGCCAGGGACCCACAATAGGTTTACTCTATTGCTTTCCCCTAGCTCCACCAGAACCCTGTGACATTCTGCAACAATTTTAGACCTTGTTGCAGGAGCTGCCAGTGTTGTCAGGGCTGCCTGGCTGTCTGAATAGATATATATGCTACGATCTTTTTAGCACCTACACAAATTCTCCTCCACACATGCCCTGATGGCAGTGATTTCGACCTGGAATACTGAGGCCGGTTTCCCTAGAGATATGACGCCCTCCAGTCTTGGCTGCACCCCGTATACCCGGGCTCCAACGCCTTGGTCTGATTTTGACCCGTCAGTGAACCCGACTCTCTGAGAGTTACGTCGAACAATTAGTTTATGAGCCAACTAGAATTGTAAATGGATGCCAAAACATACTTGACTCATTGCAACAAATAATCCCGAGCTCATAACCAGCATCAAACGGATACAGGTGTTAGTGAACACAGGGCTGTAGTAGCCAGATTGATTATCGAAAGTCCCAAAGTTACCAGAAATAGACGAAATGTATATTTACTCAGAAAAACAGATATAAATACACTAAACTGCTTCTTGAAAGACAGGTTCTACTCATTCCAGATGTGGCAGTATCGACAGCAATTGACAGTTTTACGTCAAAATAAATTAATAAAAGAAAGTGGTGAATGCCCCTTGCTACACAAAACAGACCAGGACACTGTTGCAAAAACATCGAAAAAGGAATACAAAATTTAAACGAACACAAAATCCCCAAGATTGGCAATCCAAAATAGAAGCTCGAAATTTAGCGAGGACGTCAAAGCGAGATGCCTACAATACATTCCACAATGAAACCGTCTCTCGAAATTTGACTGAGAACCCAAAGATATTTTGGTTATATGTCAAATATACTAGAGGCGAAACACAAAAAATACCCTCACTACGTGATAGAAAAGGCGATCCCGCCGATGATAGCGCTACTTAACAACACAGATTTTCGAGACTCATTCACCAAAGAAGACGAAACCAATACTCCAGATTTCGAATTTCGAACAAAGCCAGAATGAATAACGTAGAATTAGATAACATAGGAGTAGTGGAGCAACTGAAATCCCTTCTGTTCCGGACTGTATACCCATTAGATTTCTATGTCATTATGCTGATGCGATAGCTCGTTATTTAACAGCTGTATACAACCGCTAACTCAGCGAGGGATCTGGAAAGTTGCACAGGTCTCACCAATATTCAAGAAAGGCAGAAGAAGTAACTCACTAAACTACAGGCCTATTACAATGACGTCAGTTTGCAGCAGAAGTTTGGAACATATCCTGTATTCAAATGTTATGAATTAACAGAATGATCTATTGACCCAAGGTCAACACGGATTTGGAATGTATCGATGATGTGAAACACAACTAGTTCTATCGACAAGGGTTCTCACACTGATTCCGGTTTTCTAGATTTCTAGAAGGCTTTTGACAAACGGCTTTTAATCAAATTGCGTGATTGTGCTATATCGCCCCAAATTTGCGAGTGGATAGGGGATTTCGTATCAGAGAGAACACAGTTTTTAGTAATCGACTAAAACAGAGGTGATTTCAGGCGTTCCACAGGGTAGTGTTATTGGTCCTCTGCTGTTACTTATTTACATAAACGATTTGGGAGAAATAGCAGATGACGCCGTCATTTACCGTCTAGTAAAATAATCTGAAGGTCAAAACCAACTGCAGAACGATCTAAATAAGATATCAGTTTGGTGTAAAAATTCAGTAGACTCTAAATAATGAGAAGTGTGAAGTCGTCCACATAAGTACGAAAAGAAATCGGTTGAACTCTGTTTAAAAGATAGATCAGTCGATTGTGAAGGCCGTACACTCTACTAAATACCTAGGAAATACTATTATATCAGACTTAGACAGGAAATAACACGTAAATAATGACGTAAGAAAGGCGAACCCGAGAGTGCGTTTTATTGACAGGACACTTAAAAGATGCAGCAGAACTACTAAAGAGACTGCGTACACCACTCTTGTCCGTCCTTATTTGGATTATCGTTGCCCAGTGTGAGATCCTTATAATTTATCAAGTGGGTTTAATGGAACCCATCGAAAGAGTTCAAAGAAGGGCAGCCCGTTTCGTATTGTCACGATACAGGGGAGACAGCGTCACGGAATGAAAATCATCCCAACAACGGCGTTTATCGCTGCGGCGTGATCTACTTACGAAATTCCAGTCGTCAACTTTCTCCTCTGAATGCCAGAATATATTGTTGACTGCCACCTACATAGGTAGAAAAGATAATCAGAATAAAATACGAAAAATCAGAGCTCAAACGGAGAGATTTAGGTGTTCTTTCTTCCCGCGCGCTATTCGAGAATGGAATGGTAGATGATTAGTATAAAGGTGGTTCGATGAACCCTCTGCCAGGCACTTAAATGTGATTTGCAGAGTATCCCATGTAAATGAAGATGCAGACACTACGCATTTTAACATAGATTCAGATTACTATTAACATTAAATTTATTAATGTTACTGCTAAAATTTTACCTTATCATTTCAAGGCCCATTTAACACTAAAAGTTTCAATAATCTTAGTCGTGGAAATTTACGCCATTGTTGCGTAGACATATTTATTTCCGCCATTCTGTCCCAAATTTAATTATTTCCATTAATTATTATCCGCTTACCGATTCGATTTACAACTTGCATCTTCCCTATTGACGTTCTATTTGCGGAGAGATTCAATTAATTTTTGACCTTTCAGGCAAGAAAATTATCAACTTCAACCAATAACGACATGTCTTATCACTTGGTAGATCATCGCCTTTTTAATGCCTTCCTTTCCCTGCTTACGGTTCCGAGGATTATTTCCATTATTACGCTATAAAAATACTTAGTTTAGTACGATCATACAATTCAGTTTTTTTTATTTTATTCATTTTTAGTTCTCCGAATCAGTACGCAATTTTTTTTGGATAAACTGGTACTACTTTCTCGTATTAAAAGCGGGTGACGCTATTATCACATTCAGACTTCTCTTAGACTGAGGAATCTGTTCATCGCCTCACAAATATACCGTGGTTGAACGATCCACGAATAAGAAGTATAACCTGGTGCATACGTTATTTCTAGCTACCATTGTGTTTTTAGTTGTGTACACACAGTGGCAAAAAGAAAGATACTGCTTTTCAAAGTCAGAAAGCATCATAAAGTTTCATCTGTAAAGGTAAAATCAGTATTCAACGAGAAGTTCAGATTCAGAGTTACAGCTATCGTAGATCAGTATCATATGAGATAGGCATACGATTTTTAAGTTAATAGGAAACATGGGAGAAAATAAAAATATATTAGCACCGGTAAGCGGCAAAAGGTATTTAAAGGAAACATAAATATTCATACATTAGCAAACTAGTTTCAATCACTGCACGGTGGTGAATGTGTATCCAATGACACGGTAAAGTTAGGAAATTCCCTGTATAACATTGTTGTCAGCCCAGTACGATGTAATATAGTATCTTACTGAAGTATGCTACGCAAAGTGTGGGACAGGCAATTCTCAAATTAGTTTCGAAAAATCTTTGTAAATGAACTATCAAGCCGTTTAAACGTTTAAAATTGAATCACAGGTTGTATAGTGAGCGACTACAAATTAGAATAATAAAAATCTCCTACGTTGGGGTGTGGGTGGGGGGGTGAGTTCTCCCTGGTGCCCCATCTCTCCATATTTCCACTTTTTGTCATAAAGAACTATACAATGGAAAATACACGCCTTGATGAGCCAGGTTTAAAGTACAACCACTACACTTTACAACTTCCCTATCAGTTTTCTGCGAGAGATTTAAAGCAAAACATTAAGGTCACGTGCTTGCAAAATGCATCTCTGCCTATAGGGATACACACAACACTCCAATCGTAACCTGCACCTATCTCGCGTTGGCTGCCTGACTGGGCCATGAAGCAGACAGTAGTGTACAGTTCTGAGAGTTCGCTGGGGGTGGCCATTTCCTCCGCGGGAACAACGTAATAAATTCCGAAATAAACTTTTGGGCAGTCGTTTATTACAGTCCCATGTCGTCGCGGTCGGGACACTGAAAGCATTTTACTCTCTTGAGTTTCTACAGACTTAGGACATTAGACCGTAACGGCTGTCCATTAACGGGATATTCACACTGTGGGAACCTCACAAGCTCCGAACACAAAACCTCTTTTATACTCTGTCAACTAACCGGTAACTCCTACGTGCCAAGGAACATGTCAGCAGTAATTTCGGCAGTTATTTGTGATGACCACCGTTCGTGGAAAGTTTCACTTACTTCGTGTCTCCAATGGACTTTGGAAGTGGCGATAATAAAATTACTTTTACTACTTACTCTGGTAACTAGTAGTCGTAACATTTACATTGGTTGCTTTTAGGAGCTACGGAAGAATTAAGAAAGCATTGTAATTGAAAGACTCACATTCAGTTTAATCATTCTTGTTGACGCAGTGTTGTAATTGAAATTACCATCGCTTAAAGACAATTGGATTTATTACTTGTAGTTGCTAGGTTCCAGTAATTGGAATTACACTACTAGTTTAATTAGATTGATACTTAATTATTGGAACTGCATCGTTAATGTACCTGATAGAAGATGTGCCATCTCAGATATCAATTCACATTCAAGACTAATGTGGGTAATTTATAAATAAATGTAGACCATAATAACAAAAGTTTAGGAAATGTACGTGTACAATATTGCATGGCAATGAGTCATGTACTGTGCGAAAATGGAACAGGACCGATGTCGTGCCACAGAAGAATGTTTAACGTAAGTTGACAAGGTAAAGACGTACATTCAACAAATAAGTGATGACGTTAAGGTCATAGATCAAGATGTTAACGAAAATGGTCACAAACTGCTTCTCTTCTCTCACCTGTATAACTTTGTTAATGTTATTTGCGTAGCAGGTTTCGTGGATTCAACTTTCTGTCACCGATCAGTAAGAAAACAAGCTGATCTATCTCTTTAGTAGCGGTTGAAGTCCATCACAGTTTCTTTTAACATAATAAGACGTTGTCAAATAGCACGAAATTATGATTTGCTTCGTCTTCTTTCGTCAAGAGTAAAATTGAAACAGACATTCCGTGGACTTGTCATAACATATTGATTAAGGTAAGGATCACTAAGATGACTGATATAGGCTAGGATACCGTTCTATTCCACAACAGCAGAACTTATAATATTTTAATTTATTTTTCCTGAAGTAACAGCATCCATCTCCGTTGTCCGGACGTTACTGGAACGGCTGTTCCCTAACCGTCCATGGGAACGATTCCATTTGTGACCCATGCGAAGGGAGCCTTCCATAATTACAGTTGTAGATGGTGGAGTCTAGGATCCCCTGCGCGCTAAAGAGGCCCAGGCAACTTCTTGAAACGCGCACTAACACAAACAGTGCCTACGTAGGACATCGACAGATATTTTGTAACAATTTTTGTTATATGTCACTGAAATTCTTTTAAAAGTGTTCTGTGCTACAACGAAGTACGCTTGTAACAGTCAACGATTTTACAGTGATAAAAACTAATTTTCATAGATTTTATGAGGAAAGCCACAAAGCGAAACGCGTAGTCCATTCAAAAACATATTCAGCAAACTAACTGAGTTTATAAGTTCGTAGGCTTCCACGGCCGGTGACATTTTGAATGAAACAATTCTGGGTATTAGGCCGCGTCATATTTAAATACTTAGCAAATGAATTGCCGACGTTTGGACCACTGTTCAGTGGTCCTGAAGAGAACAAGAGCACAGTGGTCGAAACGTCGGCAATTAATTTGCTATGTGTTCAAATACGACGCTCCCTAATAACCAGAATTGTTTTATTCGAAACAACTGAGTTTAATCAAAATATTCTACACACGGTCGCTATACCAGACGGTTTTTTGGAGTGAAACATACTTTGTTTCAAATTTCATTTTTATAACTGAATATAGGAGATTTTCAATTACACCTGGATTTTCTTAGAAATTTAACTTTAGGATAGGGTTCATAAATCAGTCTTCACTTTTTTTGTTGTCGTTTGGGTACCGGTGTAAAGTGCCAGCGTAAAAGAGATGCCTTCGTGACTAGATACATGTCATCTGCCCATCAGTCCTAGTGGAATGTGAACGCATAAGATGGTCAGCACACTATCCTACTCTTTAAAAGAAGAAAAAAGGACACATTTTTCTATTCGATTCCAGAGCACATCGAATTCGGGACTACGAAAACTGAAATGTGGCTGTTCTTAAGCATTGGTTCCTTCCATATCCTGTTCGCTATTCTTTCTGTACGCTGTTATCGGATGCATCTCCTAGAAGGCAATGGGTTGTTGTGAGACTTACTTTCTTAAGATTTTTTTTTCTAGACGAGGTCACAACCATAGTTGTGAGGCAGACACTATCACTGACTGATTACTAAATTATTTTCTTGCTGGAGACCCTCGACATTGGTAGTGTGCTGCTTGACAGAGTCGCTGCACAAAGATATGAAATGGAACGAGCATGTAAGGACAGTCGTAGGGAAGGCAAATGGTCGACTTCGGTTTATTGGGAGAATTTTGGAAGGTATGACCGAATATAATACGCTTATATGGCCCAGTGTTGAGTATCGCTCACTTGTGTGGGATCCCCACCAGATCGGTTCAAAGGAGGACATAGAGACAGTTCAGAAGCGAGAGGGTAGGTTTGGTTGATTCGAATAATGCGCGAGAGTTACTGAAATGCTTCCAGAACTCAAATAAGATCGCTGTAGGGAAGGCGACGTTCTTTTAGAAACACTGTTGAAGAAATTTAGAGGGCCGGAATTTGAGGCGGACTGAAGAACTATTCTGCTGCCTCCAACGCAAATTTCTCGTGAAGACCACAAAGATAATATCAGAGGGATTACGGCTCTTACGGATGCATACAAGCATTCATTTTTCCCTGCCCCTGGGTATGTCTTACAGTTTTAAAACTGGTTCCCAAATCTATTGCTTATCATTAAAAGTCAGTCTGATACCGTCCAGTGTTTCTTCCACGTATACAGCCTTCCTTGTTCAAACCAAGTGTTGGTGATCTGCACAAAATTCTACCGAGCGATCTCCTCTTTCATGTCTTTTCCCCAGTCCATATACATCGACAATATTTCATTCTCTTCCTTTTCCTACTACCGAGTTCCAGTCCCCCATCACAAGAAAGTTTTCGTGTCCCTTAATTTTCTGAATACTTTCTTTTATCTCCTCGTACATTTCCTCAATGTCCTCATCATCGGCAGAGCTATTTGGCATATAAACTTCTACTATTGTGGTCGGTGTTGGTTTTGTGTCTGTCTTTGGATTTAGGAGAAATGTAGGAACACGGGAGACAACAGTCACATTACGACTTATCTTAGAAGATAGGCTAAGGAAAGGCAAACCTATGTTTGTAGCTTTTGTATCAACAAATAATATTTTTCCTTCAAACAACATTGTCTCGTTGTACCAAATGTATTAAATATAAGGAGAGGCAGTGAATTAAAATTTGTGCTGTGGCCGCGATTCGAAACTGGGCCTTCTGCTTAGTAGGGAGGGCTTTAGACCGCTCAGCTAACACAGCGTTACGGACAAAACGATTACACTGACTGTCTTTGAAGCACGTCTCCCTCTACATTACATACTTTTAATTCTGCCTCAATGTTCGCTGTGAAATAAGCATCTAATTGCTACGGCTCTTCTATATTGCATCTCAGAAAAGAACTTGAATGGGAACAATGGCCTGAGGAACAAGACGGGATTGTTGCCTTTCAAGTTTCTTTGCTTGGGTGCTATTCCAATATAGGAGAGCCTTGGCAAGTTGATACGTATTTCACAGGGAACAATGACGCAGAATTAATGTGGTGTGGAGAGAGACGTGCTTCACGACAGCTGAGCGGTATAAAGCGCTTGTCTAGTAAGCAGGAGGTCCTGGGTTAGAATCCTGCCCACAGCACAAGTTTTAATTCAGTGCCTCTCCTGATATTTAATACATTAGGAAGTGTTCTGGAGGTTTTCGTCTGTAACATTGAAAAGGTTAGGAACTTTTTCTACCTGATGTGACGTTCAAATTACAAATTTTATTGCCAACCTCGATTAAAGTCTCTGGTATAACTTTTCATCAAGCTATCAGGTCAAAGCGTTACAAAATCAAATAGTGATGAATAAATAATGCAAGATTTAATTAGGTAAATACATTTTACAAAAATGTTTTGCTCAGTTTCACTACATTTATTGGAACACGCAATTTATTACTCGCCGTGCGTGATGTTAAACATCGCGTATGCAACCTAAATAAATATCAAGCTGCGATATAACGGAAACGTATTGTGTGTCTTGGGGCGAGTGTTTCGCCAAGTAAAACAATACCAGAGAGCAATAAAACTCCTCATAACATACATTCATCGACATCGCCCACTGAACCTCATTACCGACCAACGGAGCACGCAAGGAAGAAAGTAGGGCACGCTTCATACTGCAGACGGAATGATTGGGATCAAAGATATTGGTCACTTGTAAGGATCCCATAACGAAAACTAGCAGTTCTGTATATCGTCATTATCTATGACAAACCAACGCACAGCGCCAAAAGGACAGTATATGTGTGTGTATCCAAGAATCTATATATTTTCAAATTGCGAATTAATTCTCGGCGAATCTCGGTGATAAAGTATTCTTGGGTTTCAACTTGTTTACAAAATAACCTTACACCTCTGAAAATACCATTCATTACAAACTAAAACATTTGTCCTATCATACCTTCCACTAATCAAAACATTTTTGTAATCATATTTAGAAATACGTGACAACTCCTCCATACATTGTTTCTTAACTTGCTTTGCCGCCGCGGATTAGCCGTGCACACTGGGGCCTCGTGCTGCGGTGCGCACGGCCGTTCGCCGTCGAGGGTTTGATTCCCCCCCTCGGGCATGGGTGTTTGTGTTGTCCTTAGGTTAATTTACATTATTTTACGTAGTTTGAATGCTACGGACTAATGACCATACAGTTGAGTCCGATAGATTTAAAAACATTTGAACGTTTTTTGACTTGCTTTGTTCCTAGATTGACCGTAGCACCATGACTCACCACTAGTAATGACATTTCAAATAAAATCTGGATCAGTTTCAAGCTGTTGCTTCAAAACACAACATGTTTCAACTCGACTTAACTTTTGTCAGTCAGTCTCCGTGGAACCAACTTAGTATAAATTTCTTTGATTCCCAAATCTTCCGTTAAAGTTCTCTGTACCGAGCTCAGAGTTAGCGCACTAACGAATTGTACACTTGAGTAATTCCCAAAGAAGCATTTTTATCCAGTAGATTATTAAATGTGATGGATGTATGACGTTAAATAGGCCCTCATAAAAAATAAAACAAGAACAGCTCAAGAAAAATCAATCACTGCAGATGAATAGAAGAAGCCAGATTGACAGCATAGGCGGCACTTAGCTGGCGATGACTTCAAAGCCCTGTGTAGAGACAGTAGCACGAGCTCAGCGCTGGCCGACATTTTTGGGCCAAGCTGCCATAGCACGCCCCAGACCCGCTGGAACGAGTTCACCATCACTATAACACGGAACTGAAAGACATATGATAGCGTAGTAATGAAAATATACTGTGAGCAACACGACGGAATTCATTCTTTACATGGTCTGTACTTTCCTATCCTATGGGTTCCAACCATTAAGCTATTCTGCTATCTTCACAAACCACGACACCGAACACTGTCCGTAGGCCGTTTCGCAAATGGAATGTCAGGAGGGCAGATTGGTCTCAGTATGGTACCATAATGGATAAACAACAGTCGTCATTCCCCACCGAGTTGTCACCTCAAACAAGGTACGCTCATTGTAGGAATTGTATCAACGTAGCAGCATTGCAGTCAATCCCACAGACGAGGGTGGTAACTGGCAGCAGACGACTGCCGATTGCATGGTGGAATCAAGAGTGCTCGCGTCGAGTGGCGCAAAGGAGACTGGCATGTAGCCGTCTTAAACGGCAGAGCACATGGGAAAACTACCTCGCCTACAAACGTATGGATGCGACTACCAAACGCTTTCTCAAGACATGTAAGAAAGAACATTGGAAGAAATTTTGTGAACAGCTATCCCTGCACACTCTTGTCGGAAGGAGTTGGTCAGAAGATAACTCACTCAAACGAAAACCAATACCTCCCAAGCGATTGCAGACCTGGATAGACGAGTTTGCCAACATTGTAGCACCTCCTACGACCATGACAGAACCCATGGTACTGTATTGTGTCGTAATCGATTATGGTCCATCAAAGATGTGTACTCATTCTACTTATAATTGCATGGGAAGCATGTGTTTCATATGAACCATTAGCTCAACTGAAATCTTTCCAAGATTTAATTATTTATTTTATTTTTATTTATTTATTTATTTATTATGATTCTTACCTCACACAGTTTAGTTGATTCATAAGGGATGGATGCAAATACGCCTCCTGATAGTCTATAATGTATGATTTATATGTGTGTGGCAACTGTTTTTTGGACATGTCCGAAATAGTAATAGTGGGCAGGGTAAAGCTGAGCCGGCCGCGGTGGCCAAGGGGACTGAGGCGCGCCATTCACGGTCTGCACGGCCACTACGGTCGGGGGTTCGAATCCCCTCTCGGGGATGGATATTTGTGCCGTCCTTAGTGTAAGGTAGTTCATAAGTAGTATGTAAGTTTAGGGATTGATGACCCTGTAGTTAAGTTCCATAAGCTATACAAACATTTGAACATTTGAGGGTAAAGCTGAGAATCTGTGTTTGGCGGGAGGAGTGTTGAGTAGTCCGTGGTGGTGTGGTGATGGCCGTGTCTCCAGCGGTGTTGTGGTGAGCGAAACTCTTTTTCGAATCCCGGCTGGGTACGCATTAGTAGTTTCCCTCTGAGGGATCTTGATCAGTTTGTAACCTCGATCTGACCGTGAGCTACAATAGGTGCATTTCCGTTATGCACTACTACTACGAGTAATAAGATAAGAATATAGCATTACCATACCGGTAGCTGTATTAGCTGTCTCTCAAACAGAGTTATATTAAATTGTCGCACTAAAATATCTCATAAAATGAAAAATTCGGGCGTGAATTTATATTTGTTTTAGATCAAATATTTGTAAAGATACGGGACCAGAACACTCAGGTCATTTGTCGCTAGAATTACAAACCAAATTAAAATATTAAAGATAAAGGTGAGGCATTGAATTAAAATTTATGATGCGGCTGGGAATCGAACCCAGACCTCCAAGCATATTAGGTAGACGTCGTACCACTTTTTTTTCTTTTTTCATTAGACCACCGTACCACTAGCGATTAAAATACCACGGAGTAGTCTAAGTACGACTTCCGTCAACGAAACAAACTTTAATTCAGCTTCTGTGTTTCATGAAATATTGCCACAACTGCTATGCAGCGGAATAGTACGTTGGCAGTGGACATATCGGAACATTCCTGCCTTTAACCTTAGGCTAGGGTGATATATCATTGTAAATAGAAATTTATAAACATTACAACTGTTTTGCGCCTCGAAAATGTCGAAGACATTAAAGACAAAGGTGAAGCATTGATTTAAATTTATCATGCATCCGAGAATCGAACCCGGAACACCATACTTATCACTAGACCACCGTACCACTATTGGTAAGTCGACTGCCTAGTAAGCATGAAGGTCCGGGTTCGATTCCCGACCGCATCACAAATTTTAATTCAATGCTTCACCTTTATCTTTAATGTATTTGACATTTTCGAGACGCAAAACATTTTTAGGGTTTGTAAATTTCTATTTATAAATTAAAATAACATCCGCTAAGAACAACACACGCCCGTGGGAGAACTAAAACCTTCGCCGGCACAATCCATGGCGAGGTGTCTTAGAAAACGAGGCCATTCACTCACGCCTTTATTTATTTGCACTGTTACATATCTGACAAGCAGAATAAAAGAAAGAAAGAGCTTCCGGCTAGGATGTAACCTACGACCATTCCAACCCCAGAGAAGAGGGCAACAACCGTGCTAACTACGCTAGAACACAAAAACCATGGTGCCTCGGTGTAAGTGAACGCCATGTAAATCTGAAGTAAAGAATTCAGACAGCAAAGTATCGCACTGTATCAGACGCAAATTACAGTTGATACTAATACTGAATAAAATACTTTACCATATGCATATATTGTGTATGATATCTTACCTGATCCCCTAATTGTTTTAAGCAGTGTAGAAAGTAGCGACAACATTTTGTGTCGATTAGCGACAATCGCATCTTACGTTTGGTCGGTTCAACGTCACGATGTACACGGCAGCTATTTTTTTCTGGGGTTAAATTTCACTTACGATGTTGGCGGCCTAGTATGTTGATGTTGGCAACGGATGAAACTGGCTGGAGTTACATGACATTGTCATTAGCCAATCGCCTAATATTGTCCGAATTCTAATGCGATTTGCTGGTTCCTTACGCGGAAGAAACAAACACAATATGGGCACGAGAACTTACGTTACAATGAAATGTTCCCTTTTATGTTGATAATTAATTTAGTGACTAAAGGGTACATACAAGATCCTGTTAACCACAGAGGAGCAGTAGCAACAATCATTTACTTCAACGTGAAAGGGGTTAATTCCCGCTTCTAAAATCTTACTTAAGTCTTAGAATCAGAGGCATAATCCTTTCTGTTGACCGTGAAGTATATAATTAATGTTGCTCCTACTCTGTGGTTGACAAGTTCTTGTATTTATTCTTGTCCGATCAGTGAATTAATTATTATCGTAAAGGTAAACTTTCATTGTCAGCATTGGCTTACTACAAAGCCGCCGCCCAACATGAAAATTAACTATGACGCGATTAATCGTAAGGGGACGCATCGAACATTATTTTACGATTTCTTAAAATTAATCTTCACCTAAAAATTAAAACACGCTGAATTCCGATTGGCTGCCTCCATTTTCTCCGTATTGGTCGCCTCATTTCCAGCCATTTTCTTCGTTGCCAACATTAGTACGCAAGGTCGTTAACATCGAAAAATTTGACCCATCTACATCGACATAGATACTCTGAAAATCACATTTATGTGCTTGGCAGAGGGTTCATAAACTACTTTCATAACTTTTCTTTACCGTTACATTCTCTAATAGCGCGCGGGAAGAAAAACATCTAAAGCGTTCCGTTTTCGATCTGTTTTCTCTTATTTTTATTGGGATGGTCATGTCGCCCTAAGTAAGTGGGTGCTAGCAAAATATTTTTACATTCAAAAGTAAAAGTCGGTGATTGAAACTTAGCAAACAGATCACGCCGCAATGAATAACGTCTTTCTTTCAATGATTTCCACCCCAATTCGTCCAACACTTCCGTGACTCTCCCCCCCCCCCCCCCCGTAACGTGATAAAACAAAACGAGCTGCCCTTTTCTGAACCTCCTCAATATCTTCCATCAGCCCCACCTGGTGAGGGTCCCACAATGGGCAACAGTACTCCAGGAGAGGACGCACAAGTATGATGTAGACAGTCTCTTTGGTCGAGCTGCTGCATTTTCGAAGCGTTCTGCCAATGAAACGTAATCTTTAGTTCGCTTTACCCACAATATTTTCTATTTGTTCTCTCCAATGAATGTATTAATTTAAGGTTTATTTCTCCATAAGACGACTGTGTGTTATAAAAGATCGTTTTCTATTAACTAAAAACTCACTGAACAGTTGGTAATTTTTATTTTGTAGAATTCAGGGCTCCACACAACAATTTCAATTACTGTGGCTCACTGAGCGATATCGTCTTTCTACGTCTAGGGAAAACTAGTTAATCCACGTCTATCGGATGTTTAATATAATATCTTCACGCTGTCCTTAGCGTGATGAAAAATTAACAGTGGAACCATTGTAGTCTGCAAGTGACAATGCTTCAAAATCTAGATGTAACAGCTGATCCCCTAATTATTTTGACTAAGAGATATAAAACCGCTGCGCCATACACGCCGCAGAATTGCGTACTACACAAGCTCCGCCCACCACGATGTTACTGACAATAACACAGCATTCGTCGCAATAAAGATTAGATTAGATTAATACTTGTTCCATAGATCATATATATGACATTTCGGAATGATGTGGAACGTGTCAGTTTAGTAAATATTGTCTACACTTGACAATCAATATTTTTAGGATTTTAATTACATTTTTTTGATGTTTTTATTTATTTTAATTTTTTTATAGTTTTATCTAAAAGTTCATCTACATTGTAGAAGGAGTTGCCATTCAGAAATTCCTTTAATTTCTTTTTAAATACTAGTTGACTATCTGTCAGACTTTTTATGCTACTTGGTAAGTTACCAGAGACTTTTGTTGCAGCATAATTCACCCCTTTCTGAGCCAAAGTTAGATTCAACCTTGAATAGTGAATATCATCATTTCTCCCTGTGTAGTAGCTATGCACATTGCTGTTACTTTTGAATTGGGTCGGATTTTTAATAACAAATTTCATGAGTGAGTGTATGTGTTGTGAAGCTACACTGGAGATTCCTAGATACCTAAATAAATGTCAGCAGGATGCTCTTGGGTGGGCTTCAGCGATTATTCTGATTACACGCTTTTGTGCAATTAATACTTTTTTACTTAATATTGAATTGCCTAACAATATGATCCCATATGAGAGCAATGAATGAAAATAGGCGGAGTAAGCTAATATACTGAGATGTATATCACCAAATTTTGCAATGACTCTGATAGCATAAGTAGCTGAAATCAAACGTTTCAGGAGATCTTCAATGTGTTTCTTCCAATTCAGTCCCTCGTCAACGTAAATACCTAAAAAATTTTGAATGTTCCACCTTAGCTACAGATTTATGTTGAAAGTATAAATTTATAAATGGTGTCATACCATTTACTGTGTGAAACTGTATATACTGGGTTTTATGAAAGTTTAATGTTCAAAATGTTAAAATATTTGTAAATCTATCGGACCAAACTGCGTGGTCATCAGTCCGTAGCTTACAAACTACTTAAACCTAGGTAAACTAACCTAACGACAACACACACACCCATGCCCCAGGGAGGACTCGAACCATCACGGCGAACAACCGCGCGCTCCGCAGCGAGACGCTTTAGACCGCTCGGCTACTCCACGGCGGCAGGTTTAATGAGAATCTATTTGTAGAGAACCACTTAATAACTTTCTGAAAGATATCATTTACAATTTCATCAGTGAATTCCTGTTCGTCAGGTGTGATAGCTGTACTTTTATCATCAGCAAAAAGTACTAGCTTTGCATCTTCGTGAATGTAGAATGGCAAGTCATTAATATATATTAAGAACAGCAAGGGACCGAACCTTGAGGGACCCCATTTTTGATAACCCCCAGTTAAAGGAATTAATTGTTACATCTGTATCATGTGAACTGCTTATTTCAACTTTCTGCAGCCTTCGTGTTAAGTATGATTTAAACCATTTGTGCACTGTCCCACTCATACCACAATACTTAAGCTTATCTAGAAGAATCCCATGATTTACACAATCAAAAGCCTTTTAGAGATCACAAAAAGGTCCCAACTGATGATGTCCGGTTATTACGAGGTACATCCAGAAAGTAAGTTCCGTTTGGTTATATAAAACAAACGTGTACAGATACAGAAAAAAATATTTATTGTACGAAAATCTACAACTGTTAAAGTACTTTTCTACATAGCTGCCAAAATTTTGTAGGCACTTGTCATAGCGTGGCACAAGTTTCTGTATGCCTTCTTCATAGAAGATTGCCGCCTGTGTATTCAGCCATGTGGTAGCATGTTCTTTCAGCTCGTCATCGTTGAAGTGTCGACAGGACAAATTGTAGGTATAAGAAGAGGATTTCCATCAAAAGGTGGTGTTTGTTTCCACGATAGTGCCCGACCTCATGTGGCGAATGTGACCAAACAACTCTTACGGGAATTTCACTGGGACGTTTTTGATTATCATCCGTACAGCCCGGGCCTCGCTCCTAACTACTTTCACCTCTTCTAACACCTAAAAATCTGTCCTTGGTGGTCAACATTTCAACGATGGTGACGAGCTGAAAGAACATGCTACTACATGGCTGAATACACAGGCGACAACCTTCTATGAAGAAGGCACAGAGAAATTTGTGCCACGCTATGACAAGTGCCTATAAAATTTTGGCAGCTATGTAGAAAAGTAGTTTAACAGTTGTAGATTTTTGTAGAATAAATATTTTTTTCTGCATCTCTACACGTTTGTTTTATATAACCAAACGCAACTTACTTTCTGGACGTACCTCGTAAATCTGTTTATAAAACGATACTGGTTAGGTAACTAGCCATCATGTGTCATGTCATAGGTATGTTTCACAAGCTGACGTTTACATCCAAGTGGTACAATACGGCGGGGCTTCTATTTTATTAAAAAAGACAGGGAGGGAAGTTCAGTGCATAGTTGACAAAGTTCCTAAAACCCCTCCCCTCTTTCAAGCCTTCCCTCGTTGTTGTTACCAACACACTTCGTGCCAGTGCCCTGGTTTGTAAACGGGGCAGCACTGCACGCGAGGTGCCGTGTCGACATGCAACATCAGTGCATGTCTGAATTCACTCTTTACTAACCTTGTGTCTTCTGTCGTACTTGATGTTCCATTGCGCAGGTGAAGCACACAGGTCGCGCGTCCGTTGTACTTGAAGTGATGCTAAAAGAGGTGTTGAGATGTGGCTAGGAAGTACTGCACTACGAATAACTTTTGCTTTAGTAGAATGCCAGTGCTTGTTTTTATTGAAGAAATGCGAGTGTATATCCAAGCACAAATATATAATGTTACAAATATATACGTTGCATAACGTATAAACTGTCCCTGGCCCGCACTGTACTGACATGAATGTGCAAAGTATCGCCGTCGGCGCTCGACTGACTGCCGCCGCCTCTCGCTGCGCGCCACAAGCCACCGTTTTGGCGCCAAGCGAAACTTCTAGACTAGCATTGTTCAACTTATAACAAAATGTACAAATAATTAAATCTTTGAATTAACCAAAATATAGCTTAGCACAAAAGCATTACAGAAAGTATATAGATAATTTTTAATAAACATAGAAAAGTTAAATATTAATGAAAGAAGCTCAAAGTTTTGGCGGACAACTAGTATAGGCGGGAGCCAATCAGATCTCAACGTCCAATAGGGGCGGAGCTTTCCCACGGGATACAAGGTAATCTACTGTCTCTCACACCCTTTCTACTATTGGGTAACACAGTACTCCAACCAAGAAAACTTCTTTAACACCTAATATATTGATATGGGAAATAAACGGCTCCATGTCAGCCCTCTCACAACAAGTTCACAGTAGTGAACAGAAGCGCATCAGTTTTTTTTCCCTCACTTACATCGGCTCTTATCATCCTCTGACCTCCGCAATCTTCTCGTCGAAGAGTCATGAAGAATTGAAGCCACTAGGAGACCTTTTAGCCTCCTGGAAAGGTCAAAAGGCCGGCGCGTGACTGGACGTTACGTATGCATGGGACAGGAGCGCGCGCCGGCCGACAGGTACAGTCGCCCCGCCATTAACAACGGATCGAGCGGCGCTGTTTTCGCGGGCTCCGCCGGCTCCCGCGGTGACACGGCGGCGCGTGTCACGCCTCTGCACGGGATCAGAACCCGGCACCACCGCCGCCATCGCCACAGCATTAATCCCCGACTGCGAGCGCCGTGCGTCGATTGTGCGGCCATTCGGCGTCAGCGGCAGCCGACCCGCGCTGCGAACGGCCGCTTTTGATTCGGCCGCGTATTACCTGGCCGTTCGCGGGATCAACGGCCAGCACGCGCCGACTGCGATCCGTGACATTCCGTCGTCCTGCGATAGCATGGTGACTATCAAACTGATCCAAATGCGTCTGCTCGCACGTTGGTCTATGTTTCCCGAGTGAAATAACATGCCATTTCAATGCTAAATATCTACGGGACTACTAATCTACATGGTGTTACAAAACGATACGCCAAACTTTCAGGAAACATTCCTCACACACAAAGAAAGAAAATATGTTATGTGGACATGTGTCCGGAAACGCTCAATTTCCATGCTAGAGCTCATTTTAGTATTTCTCTTTCAATATAAATTGAAATAATTCGTGCAGACAATTGTCAAAATACCCCATTGTTTCGTTAGTATGTACTGCCTCGATTCACCGCCAGTTGGTTCAATTGAAGGAAGGAATTGTTGGTAATGTCTTGATTGGGCCTCATATTCTTCCACCTATGCTCACTGGAGCACGTTATCATGATATCATACGGGATACTCTATCTGTGCTGCTAGAACATGTGCCTTTACAAGTACGACATAGCATATGGCCCGTGAACGATGGAGCTCCTGCACATTTCAGTCGACGTGTTCGAACGCATCTCAACAACAGATTTGATGACCGATGGATTAGTAGATGCGGACCAATTCCATGGCCTCCACGTTCTCCTGACCTCAACCCTCTTGACTTTCATTTATGGGGGCATTTGAAACCTCTTGTCTACGAAACCCCGGTACCAAATGTAGAGACTCTTCGTGCTAGTATTGTGGACGGCTGTGATACCATACAACATTCTCCAGGGCTGCATCAGCGCATCAGGGATTCCATGCGACGGAGGGTGGATGCATGTGTCCTTGCTAACGGAGGACATTTTGAACATTTCCTGTAACAGTTT
Organism: Locusta migratoria; assembly: GCA_026315105.1. NCBI lineage: Eukaryota > Metazoa > Arthropoda > Insecta > Orthoptera > Acrididae > Locusta > Locusta migratoria. The sequence goes on along the minus strand of CM048748.1, from coordinate 69,706,073 downwards.
GAATTCACGCTGGTACGTTCTGTTACTGTGTGTTTCCATTCCATGTTTAATGAGATTGGAAGACAAGTAATAAGTAAATGTCCACAAACATATTTTCTTTCTTTGTGTGTGAGGAATGTTTCCTGAAAGTTTGGCCGTACCTTTTTGTAACACCCTGTAAACATGTTGTTATTGTGGTCTTCAATCCGCAGACTGGTTTGGTGCAGCACTCCACGCTACCCTGTCCTGTGCAAGTCTCTTCATTTGAGAATACGAACTGGAACCTACATCCTTTTGAATCTGCTTTCTGTATTCGTTCCTCTGTAACGATACACTAGAATTTTTATTTAATTTTTTTTCCTCTTTTTTTCATCAGCGATGCTTATCGCCTCCGGTTCCCTCTGGCTCGCAATATAACTAACTTAATTTCGTTCGTCATTTACTTCCAGACAAGCGAGAAGACGGAACCGTGATCGTTATGTTCAGACGTCTTCCATTCATGTATCCATTCAATGTAAGTAATTGTGATGCAAGTTGTTCTTAAAATATATTACTTAAAATTAAAATCATCCCCTCTCTTTGGCTTTTTTTTTCTTTGTGTGGAGCTTATGGGACTTAACTACGGGGTCATCAGTCCCTAAACTTACAAACTACTTATGGACAAGCTAATACTAAGGACGGCACAAATATCCATGCCCAAGGGGGGGGGGGATTCGAACCCCCGACCGTAGTGGCCGTGCAGACTATGACTAACGCGCCGCAGTACGCTCGGCCACCACGGCCGGCTTTATTTAAATGAATCCCTCCACATCAAATATTTATTTTCTAATTTTTTCAGCTCCTCGACGTCCGTAGTAGTTTAATGTTCAGAGGCCATTACGATCGGTTCGTATGTCTTTAACATTTCACTCACTAACTCACTATTAGTCATTCTTATATAATACCTTGCTTGATTTTAGAATCAGCAATCATTTCTTTTGTAATTTTGCGAACCTTTTTTTTTTTTTTTTAGCTTTCTATTATTACGATTAACTTCATGTTTCATCCACGGTCATACAACAATGAAAAGCTTCTGCAGTACGAAGCGTAGGATCCAGCTAGATCCTTTCCGTAAGTCTTATAAAGTGCCGTTGCTTTGTATGGTGCCCGACTTTAACATTCAACCCGCGGTGAATTTGGCTTAATGTTTATAAATGTTGAATTGTGCTACGTTTTAACTAAATTATTCCAAATTCAAATTTCGATACAACCAATCCTTTGTCCAAATTACAATCGCGGAATCAATTTAACAACTTATGGCAACATACGAAAGCATGGGGAACGTTATACCTCTCTCTCCCTCTACGACTATTACCCCACACACTTCCTTCTAATGCTAAGTTCACAATTTCTTTAGGTCTCAGAATGTGTCCAACCAATTCTCTTAGTCAGGATATGACAAAAACTATTCTCCCCTATTCAGTTAAGCACCTCATTAGTTGCGTGATGTACCCATCTAATTTTCATCATTCGTCTGTAGCTTCTATCATAAATATTTTTGTCTGAACTCCCTATCGTCCACGTCTCACTCCCCTACAATGCTACACTCCAGGCAAGTGCTTTCCGAAAGGACTTCCTAATATTTAAATAAATATTGGTTGTTAACAAGTTTCGTTATATTAGAGCGCTTTTCTTCGCATAGCCATTCTGCATTTGCTATCTTCTACATCTACATGGGATACTCTGCAAATCACATTTAAGTGCCTGGCAGAGGGTTCATCGAACCACCATTATGCTATTTATCTCCCATTCCATTCTCGAAAAGCGCGCGGGACGAAAGAACACCTGAATCTCTCCGTTCGAGCTCTGATTTCTCGTATTTTATTCTGATGATCATTTCTAGCTATGTAAGTGGGAGTCAACAATATACTTTCCCATTCAGAGGAGAATGTTTGCGATTGGAGTTTCGTAAGTAGCTTTGGCTGATTGTTATTTAAGTTAAGAAATTCACGTACCATAAATATAAATAAATTCTAAAATCCGATACCCATGTTGTCTCCTTGTTAGGTAATTCCAACACATCAGAACACATTTCGTGGAGGATCAGGATTATGAGGAAATAATTGTATGCATTGTTAATTATCGATTAATGTTTTATTTTTGTTTTATAGATAATCATTTTACTACCTGTAATGTAAGAAGTATATACTGTTTAGCCCAAATATAACAACATCCTATGGAATTGACGACATATTCAGGAGAAATTGGCGAACATTGATGACGAGAAAAGCTGAAAATTTGCAAGTTTTCTCGTCACGAATGATCGATCACTGCAATTTCCATTCCAACGAAACACTGCCCTCGCCATTCGCTACAAATTTGGGAAAATTAATTAATGCTGCTCCTGCTCTGTGGTTGACATTTCTTGTATGTACCCTTTCCGGTCACTGAATCAACTATCCTCCTGAAACACCGCCCTCGGAATTCGAGACATTTTAGGGGAAATTAATTAATAATGTTCGTGCTCTATGGTAGACAGGCTCATGATGTACCCTGTTGCGGTCAATAAATCAGGTACCTCAGTAAAACACATCTTTTAAAATGATGGCGTATCAGTAATAAACAAATATACTTATCTCGAAGACCAAAATAGATGTATCGGCATAGCATTTCAAGGCATGACTTTGCCTCTTATTATACGATATGCATAACGAAACTTGAATGAAAACCATTCCTATTTGCATGTTGCCACAGCGTGGAAGTGTACTGTTGGATGACTACTATTGGTTGACTAATGCTATTACAGTGCCCTTTTCTACGAACTGATAACTGTATTTCGTCCTAATCAATATAAAACAAGTGTACTTACTAATACCAGACAATTCTGAACTGAAAATACGGAAAGGCAATATTATGTGTTACTTTCACAGAAAAACAAATAATGATCGCAAACCATATTTTATGCAAATGACAAAGATACCAAAATAATTATAATGTTAAAAAAGTTCACATTATGCAAATAGAATGATGTTTTATGCCACTCACAACGCTTCCAAGATCAATGCATTACTAAACAAGAAAATCTCATGTGAAGCTAACAAACCAATGTTTTACGCCGCTCACAACGATTAAGCAAATATTATTTGTTTTTTCTCAGCAGGATCGTATTACGTAAACACGAAATGCGTAAACACACACACATAAACATTATCTCTGCCTTATCTACAATATTATCGACGAGTAGAAAATGAAATCAGCTGTGAAAAAATGACGTAATACGTGACGTAATTGGTCACTGCCGACAGGTGGTATCGAACATTCAAAATTGTGATTTATAGATGTAGATAATTAATTTATAAAAACATCAACAGGTCCACTTGATAATGGCAATCGCTGAAACACGCTTATAGTGGAAACAATCAGCAAAGGCTGAATAAATATTATTCCAGCAAACTTTGATTAATTCTCTATTACGATAATGTATCTTTCTTTGCCTTCTTTTTTTTGCCACACGTGTAAAAATAAGTTGTCTGCTCTCTCCCATGTCAAAAAAACGACTTGCAGTATTGGAAACGTTGGATAAATCAATAATTAAGTCATGAAAATACGTTAAAATGGGGACTCAGACATCTTTGATATTAATCACTGGGTTTGTCCGCACTTGGAATGAAACCAAACTACAGCCATGTAGTTTTTAGATAACCTGTTACTATTTTTAAATAGTTACTAAAGTCCGAAGCTAATAAACTTTTCATTAATTTCGAAAACGTTGTCCTAGGAGTAAACAATGATCTTTCTTGATATTTATCTTGTGGATCGTAGAATGCAAAGAATTTTGCTTGACAGGTTTCGACCACTTATAGGTCATCCTCAGAATTAATGATACAACCCACGTAGCCAGTGATGAGCTATTCAAAATTGAAGAAAAATACAATAATAAATAGTGCTAACGTACGTATAACAAGTAAGTATCGAGTCCTGTATTGGCTACAGAAGTAGCTTGTCACGGTTCATAGAGCAATTCCTTGGTCTTGGCCATGTCTGAAGAAAACCACATTTCACCACTTTCTGAGAGAGAGGGTGTCATCCAATCAGTCCAGAAGATACTATAAGTAAGCTCATAAGATATTATAACGAACTATCGATATCACAAAATTAAAGAAAAACACGTAATTAGGCATCCGAAAATGTGAATACACATCTCCATGACGATACTCATGGAATAACGAATTCAGAAATCGGAACAACAAATCATAAATTCACTCACATCTATTCCTGCAAAAAAAATTCCCAGCTTGTAGAAGAAAACTATATTAACTGAAAATGTAGTAAAGTTGTTGTTGTGGTGGTCTTCAATCCGCAGACTGGTTTGATGCAGCTCTCCACGCTACCCTGTCCTGTACAAGTCTCTTCATTTGAGAATAAGTTCGGCAAGCAACATCCTTTCGAATCTACTTACTGTATTCGTCCCTCGGGTCCCCTCTACGATTTTTACCCCACACTGAGGCGCTCCAGTCACGATCTGCACGGCCACTACGGTCGGGGGGTTCGATTCCCCGACCGTAGCATGGATATTTGTGCCGTCCTAGTTCGTAAGTAGTTCATAATTAGTTTGTAAGTTTAGGGACTGATGACCCCGTAGTTAAGTCCCATAAGCTTAACAAACATTTGATTTGATGTTTTCCCCCAAACACTTCCTTCTAATGCTAAGTTGACAATTTCTTGATGTCTCAGAATGTGTCCAACGAAACTATCCACCCTCTTAGTCAGGATAAGCCTACTCAAAATGCTTCCCTAATAACAGAAGTGAAACGCGTATTGGAAAAACAAACGCTTTGCATTTTGTTCCAAAGGCGGCGAATACCTTCAGGAATTAGTAAGTAACGAACAACAGAAAGCAGTTAAAGCAAATTCTGCCCAGTCGATTATTATTTTTAAATTTTTTGTTCCGTAATTCCAGTACTTTTTTTATCTATCCAGAGTGGTTAATTATTAGATTTTCGATCACTAACTGCCATTACGGGTAAGGTCAGCGCTATCATTTTTAACTATTGCTTAGCCTACGACGTCTTTAAAGCATTTTCTTTCTTTTTTTTTTTTTTTTTTTTTGAGAAAATATATTGGTTCACCTGGTTCTGAAGTGCTGGCTTGAACTACATTTTCTAGGACTTATCGTTTGTCACTTAACACGTTTCCTTTTATTTAGATTCCTCTTTCGTCTTTCATGTTAAGGCTGGCAAATTTCTATTTCATTTCATCTGTCAAAATTCCATGATGCGTCCAATGGAAATATGAAAATTAAAATCCCTGTGTCCTATCTGGCACTCAGCAAGCAAAATAATCCACGTCAAAGCATTACACACTTGTCTAGCACTCGAAAACTGCAGGTCTGTGTCCAGACATCCCGATATAGAAGCCGGTCGCATCCTTAAACCGCTTAAGAAAAGAGCAATCTTGTATTTCCTCAACAGCGTACGTTTAAGAGGATTAAGAGGACGTTACCTGCATTCATCCTCTTACTCCCTCCCCAAGATAGAAAAAAGGTACGAGTAAATCGCAGAGGTTTCCTGACATATTGGACTAATTAAGATATCAGACATAACTAATGAATCAATATTCCCATGTCCCTTTAGTGCATTGGCCTACATAGATTACTATATAGGCCCTACCTATGCTGTTCAGTTGATCGGTATTGGTTATCCCACATTTAATGTCAGTTAAACATCCTGTCAGCCGTTATTGTTAGACTACCAAGTCATGTAATTTTGAATGGTAGGGAAGCCCTTTATCGTTTAATTTAAAATTATATTCAGAGGAAGTAACCGCAAATAACGTCGAGGCTTGCGTCTCGTATTAAATTCGTTTCGTTCTGTAGGCTATTTAGGTATACATGTGCTGCCTCTGATTGACTCGTTTTTAATTTACTTGAAATACAGGACATTAATTGGCAGAAGGTGGATTTGATTAAGGCTGAAATCGAGCTGGGTAATTAGAGCGAACCGTTGGGCATTGACGTACGTGTATGTGTATCACTGCCGGCATTAATGATATATCTGCTTGGGGGAAGAGTGTTTTCCTCAAAATAAGAATTACGTACCCACTGGCTTACGAAAGACTAATTACAGTCGGACTCCCTTTACCCTTAACAGCCACTACTAGGTATTAATTTACTTATTTCGCTGTGCTAGGAGTATATTCCTCTGTGTGATTAGTTTGGCGGGACAATTCCAGAGACATAGATTCTTTTACGTTATGGAAACTATTCGTTCTGGGGCTCTTGCAGTACTCTGGAAGAATATGACCCTTTTATACCTCGAAGACAGAGAGGGCCAAAGAAAACGTCCACCAAGAAACGCACTAGAAAGTCTGTATGCCGAACAGCCAACTGGCAACATTCGAACTCAATTGAAAATGTTATTCATCGCGCTGCTGTCAATATCCAAAAGAGTCATAACCCTCCATGAGTTGCCTTGTAAACTAGTCAAACAATACAGCCCTACAACTGCGATTAGGATGGAGTTATTGGCAGGTACACGGGACGAGGTCTGATTGAAAATTTAGGAAATTTTATAGATGTCAATCAATCGAATGTCTGTTTAGTCAAAGACACATGTCAGTCCCCTTTTAATACTCGCCAATAAATTACTAGAAGAATATTTTGTTTTCGGCATCAACAAGCCTTACACAAGTTTAAAATTTAGCAAACGGCACGAGACCAAATGTTAAGATAGATTCATGGACAAGAAACACAGGATTTCAATCATTGCAATGACTTTCATATACCAGGAGAGCAGTTAGTCTAACAGTCACTTTTGTGACTATAAATCGGTTTCCTTGCTTTTCACTATGTTTTCGAGTATTCAGACAACTGTTCGTAAGTCTTGAGATATTTGCTACAAACATTGTAAATAGTCATGGATAATTTTTACGAATATGATGTAATTTCACCGTCATTATTTCAGCCGTCATTCACTTTATTTCAGAGAACTACAATAAGATGGACTCAACCGGCCGTTCTGCATGTTTCAGTTTGCTGAATCTGTGGAGGTAAATATACCACCTGGTCCTGAAGAAATTTATCATGGAATACAAGCGTTGTATCTGCTGTCATACAAAAATCTCCTGTACCTTTTGGGTAACACATGGTAAGTAGGACAGTGTTCAGACTCTTCGAAGCAATTTTACACTACTCCTCGCTGGAAATCATTGCACCTTTACTAGCTGTTGTGGCAAGTGTAAATCTTAGCAACAGTACAGAAAAGACTCTTGACTAGATAACTAACGGCTGTCACGTAACTCTGAACAAACAGAAGTATGGTGAAATAGTAAAAATACTGTTCATAATTTGCCATTCATGAACTCCAAGTTCTTGCTTTTTCATCTCGTTCACATTTACAGTAATGCACAGTATAGGCAGCTAGGTATGGCGCAAAATGAGTGCCATGCTGACATATAAAGGACTGCATAGAACCTACACTAAGAGAAATACCAACCAGGTGGCGAGAAGGAGAGGCCTGGTAGCTTTCCGCAGAGAGGCACTTCTCGATAATTGTAGCCAGCCTCTCGTACGAACTTTACTTACGGTCACACTACTATGCTGTGTATACGACTTGCATCACTGTTTCCATCCTGGTGGGTACGATAGCCCAGCTCTAAAAGGCGTGCCCTATTCGTTCATTTAAACAGTGCAGAGCAGTGATTCCCAATCTCTATTACTGGGGCCCAAAGTCTCTCAGGATAAATATTCGTGACCCAGTTTATGCATACGGTAAGTCACTAACTATTGCACCAAGAATAACGCCGAAAGTATGATAAGAGCTGAAGATGTAGTGGTTCAAAAGTTACATGGGACAACGGGGGCTAGAATATGATGTTGATGTTTGTTACTAGGTGGTGTGGCTTCAGAGATATGATAGTTTTATGTATTTTAAAGGATGGTGTAATTTGGTACTTACTTTCTGATAGCGACTATCGAAACGTATCAAGTGATGTGTAACAGTGAGGTTTGATTGTTGTTCTACATCCAAGAGGGTCTCCTGAAAGTACATCTCCGAAACGTACACCTGATCTAATCTAATGTAGGGTGAAGTGGGGTAAGTGTAACCACGGGGTTAGTGAATAGTTTTACCTCTGACCTATCACATATGATAATTTATTCCTTTCTTTGTTATATTTAACCATAAATTGTCAAATCTGACATAAATTGGTAATTAGTTTTTGCACTTGAATAGACGTCTACATTTTCACTCTGCGTTTGAGTGACGTGGTTACACTTACCCCAACTTTTCCCCATGTGGGGCAAGTGTAACCATTCAGCTGGGGCAAGTGTAACCAGGGGGGCATAGAAATTTCTGAGGGGGAGGGGGGGTGAAAAATAATTTAGGAGATCGAGAAGTGATTTTCCTCAGATGAAAAAATAAGACAAAACATGGCACCACATTCTACTAGCCTGATAAAATAGATGAGATAGAAGTTCTACCCTCCAATGTCATCTCAGTGCTGCCCGAGCCTACTCAGTGACTAAATAATAGTTAGGGACTAAGTGTGTATATAATAAGTTGAATTAGAACAGTTTAGCATTAAACACAAATTGCCAACAACTTTAGTTCAATTACCATGAAAAATAATAGAAAGTGACTGAACTTATAAAGGGAATTTTTCTTTTCTCTTGATATTAGATATTTTATTGTTGTTGTGGTCTTCAGTCCGGAGACTGGTTTGATGCAGCCCTCCACAATACCCTATCCTGAGCAAGCCTCTTCAACTCCACATCAAAACGGCTACCTACATCTGTCTGAATCTGCTTACTGTATCCATCTCTCGGTCTTCCTCTGCTGGTTTTATCCCACAAACTTGCCACCAACGCTAAATTCACAATTCCTTGATGTCTAAAAATGTGTACTACCAGATCCCTTCTTTTAGTCATGGTATGCCAGAAATTTCTTTTCTCCCCAATTCTGTTCAGTACCTCCTCAGTAGTTACGCGATCCACCCACCTAATCTTCAGCATTCTTTTGTAGTATCATATATCAAAAACCTCAATCCTCTTCCTGTCCGCACTGTTTATCGTCCATGTCTCACTACCATACAAGGCAACACTCCATACAAATGCCTTGAGAAAGGACTTCCTTAGGCTTAAATCAACATTCGATGTTAACAAATTTCTCTTTTTCAAGAACGCTTTTCTACCCATTGCCATTCTGCAATTTATACCCTCTGTACTGCGACCATCATTTGTTATTTTACTGCCAAAGTAACAAAACTCCTCTACCTCCTTTATTGCTTCGTTACCCAATCTAATTACTTCGGCATCACCTGATTTTCTTGCACTGCAATCCATTACCCTAGTTTTGCTCTTGTTAATGTTAATCTTATATGCACCTTTCAGCACACTGTCCATTCCGTTCAATTGCTCTTCCAGGTCCTTTGCTCTATCTGACAGAATTGCTATGTCGTCGGCAAAACGCAATGTTTTTAATTCTTCCCCCTCAACTTTAATTCCTTCTCCAAATTTCTCCTTGCTTTCCTTTATAGCTTGTTCAATGTACAAATTGAATAACATTGGAGAAAGGCTATTTTTGTTAAATTGCCTAGTAATGGAAAAAAATACTTTTGTAGAATTTAAACTGATAAATTACTGGCCTAAAACAAAAATAAATCATCTATAAAACATTCTGTTTCAGTGTTTTATGGTTTAGTCCAACACTTATTTTTTAGTTTAGATAACATTTTCCGCATATTTCATAATATACAAAGAGGCATGTGCAAAAAAGTTCGTATCTCGAGTAAAATTTAAGATATTTTAATAATTTAAAAATCTTCTAATTCAGTAAAAATTGGGTAATCAGGACACTTACCCCAAGTCTCTTTTACAATGCTCTGTATGGGTACAACAATGCGGGGTTACACTTGCCCCGAAGAAAGTGAAGCAAGTGTAACCTTACAACACAAAATTTTGATAATAATTATTTGACCATATAATTTAATTTTTCAAAACCAAAATGTATAATGTTTAAAATTCAGTAAGTCAAACCTTAAGCATGAGAAATTTCAAAATCATATCTTCAATAAGAAGTTGGCAATTTGGTGTCAAAGTTTAACTATGTTAAAACGTGGTTACACTTACCCCACTTCACCCTATCTTCTTTCCACTGTGTCACATTCGATGTTGCTTCTTTTCCGCCTCAGTGCGGGTCCCGCCCAGTGCAGCCGCCGCGCTAACATGGCGACTGTACGCACACACGCACACACACACGCACACACACACGCACTCACGCAGGGCGCTGGAGCCACCGTGTCCCACGTCCAGTGACGAGCTGCGGCCTGGACGCCGTTCGGTGCCAACTAATCCTGCGTGTAAGTAGCTCCGCTAATTACACCTCTGAATGCTCGAGATAATGTGCTTAGCATAAATTGTCGCATCTGCTGTCGCATGATTATGCAAATGATTTAATCGCGTTTGCGCTCGATCAGGGCATTAGTACGTCGTAGCAGCCGGGCGGTTCAATTAGCAGATGTCAAGTTTAAAGCGGTACTGCTGCGACGTGCAGACGGACCGTTCGGGTAATAGTCGTGGACAGTTGAGAGCATCGATGGGAATTTAATAAGAAATGAGAGTTACAATGCACCTTAGTTCCGGTTATATGTTGATCGTATATAGCCCGATACTCCTTAATTAGATCATTAAGTGAAACGTGAGACGTAATCTCGCATCCTAACCTCTGCGTATCCACTAATTATCTCAAACTAGCTCAAAACCCGGCGTTGCCCGGGTATTTATTTATTTGTTTATTCCTGCCATTATTCAGTTATATATTTATTTGTATTATTTGTATTTATTTATTTGTTTATTCCTGCCATTATTCAGTTATATATTCATTTGTATTGTAAGTCTGTAAAATCTCTTGGAAATACAATTAGTAGTAAAGAAGAAATAGGTTAAAACTTGGTGCGTGATTGGGCAGTTTTCCATGAACGTAATTGTTTATGTTCTCCTATAGCATCGACTACGTGTCGTACTGTCATACAATTTAGAAGGTACACTCAACTATATGTGTGTATATTGTCTGTAAAATTTCCTGAGGCTACAATATGTAGTGTAGAAATTATAAATTGGAACGTTATGAACTGTATGTGTGCATCCTGTCTGTAAGATTTCCTGTCGCTACAATTTCTAGTGTTCAAATTATAAATTGTAATGTCATACCGAGAGCCGTAGTTTTACTCCATAAACAGCGGAAAAGTAGTAAGCGAGAAACTTTTTTCCTTTCATCATTTTACTATGGTTGCCAACGAGAAAAGTTTAATAATGGTTTGAAATTATGTTTAAAGTTTGTTGCAAGTCGTTAAGTACTGTCATTCTCATACAGTGTATTTCGAAAGTCTCGCCGCATTATATGGCATTTTTTGCGATTTCTATTGGTTATGACGTAATATCTTTTGAACCATGTGACGTATGCGATTCTTAACCACGCAGAAATTGTTAACTCCCGGTAAGGAATGTGTGTACAAAATTTGGTTGAAATCGGTCCAATGGTTTAAGATAAAATGAGCAGCATTGTCGCAAAATGCAGCAGTTTTTCGCGAATCTCATTCTTTGTGACGTCATATCTCGTGAACTATATATCGTATGTGATTCTTACACTTACGGCGACCGTCCTCATGGATTGAAGCTTACGTGTACAAAATTTCATAAAGATTGGAACAAAATTCTAAATTTGTATGCAACATGTACAAACATACGGATATTAGATGTTACAGTTGATCTGTCCACATTGATATCGAAGCTTTTTTATATTTAAACAACGTTAAGTTCAAAAGTCAAATATCAGTCAGCCAAAGCCATTCTATTGTCGAAAATTATCGAGAAAATCGACTTTCAAAGGACGTTTTGTTACGTATACCAACAGTTAGTTCCCGAAAGTCGCCGTGGCTCCAGCAGTACCGTTGGAAACTGATAATTAAGATTCTGTAAGGGTGACGACTGGAATCAAACCATTCATTTTGCTGGTGCGATTTTTAATCTTGATAGAATACCTACACCACTTAAGCACAAGATTAAGTTAATATTTGTTGATTCACGCATAATTAATCGTAATTATTTACTACAAATGTTTATTTATGCTTAATTTTCAACATTTCGTGAAAGGTGATTAACAATTATGACTGTAATTAAATAAATACGCACGACGTTTCCATAGCAATAATGAAAAATGAACAAGCAGGGTGAACCATCGTCGATTAATAGGGAAGTGCATGCTGCAAAAAAAGTAAGTTTCCTTTTTTTTAAATTGAACTCATCAGTTACAAAAAAACTTTTGTACAACATTGAATATCAAGGATAAACATACATTTTGTGTCAAACAGTTACGATGAGATGTGAGTTAATGGGCATATACAGTTTTCAAATTTAAATTATATATTATTTGAACACTAGGAAAAAAAGGGAATGGGGGATTCGAACCATGGACCCCAAAATGTTTATCAATCTACTGTACAAACTACGAGCCATGTCGATTCTCATATATTTATTATCTTTTATAGCTAATTATATTTACTCGAGGATTTTTGATCGTTGCACCAAATAGATTAGGGTGACTGAGAGCTCTCTTTGTTAACTTGTAACATGACTACCAAGAAATGGGATTCACTCTTTATGGTTGTATAACATTGTTTGTATAAAGCAAGCTCCGTGTTTTGAATGTATACTAATTATCTATGGTTGGTGTGCTTCTTTGTCGATCCACAAGCATTTATAATTGCACCAAATTGCAGTCACCTGTCAATCAGTGACACCCTACATTTATTTGTGCTTTTTTTTCCTATCTGAGATTGAAATGATATATTAATTTTTATCATTTAAGCATGTAACTGGATTATGGCAAATAAATATTATCTGCGTGATAATATTAGTACAGTTTCAGCACTCTACATCTTCTACTCATCTGCCCTCGATGAACAGCAGTTACTGTACTGTTACTTTACATAGTGATATGTTGTCATTAAGCTGTCATTGATGTTGTTTAATACGGGGCCTATGGATGACACAAGTGTATCGCCGAAACTGGTAGCGCAAAAAATTAAAAAAGATACGGCTGAAAGTGTTATGCTTTCTATTTATTAACGAACAATCACAATCTCTCATCAATCGTTCAAAGAGACATTCAAAGATATGGCTAGTGTTTGAAGCTTGCGTATTTTCATATAATTCAGGTATAAGGGAAAGTGACTGTTAAAGCCGAGTCTTTGAGAAGAGCCAAAGTCGCACTTAATGTTTTCTTATTTACCGGTTTAGCTCATAAAATAATCTCATTCTGACGATGCTCTTTTTATTTTAAGAGGAAAATCAACAAATAAAAATATTAATTACATCTTGTAGATGTTATCAAAGACTAACACTTTTTATCCATTCTGTTATTTCCGTTTTGGTTCAAGAAGTTTTATAGCATCTATGAATTTTTATGCGTTAACTGATGGCAGATTGGTGAGGATTCGCAGCAATATATTTATTAATCTGGGAAATTCTGGTTTTTATGAAGAGAATTTGCATTGATAAAATATTAGTGACGCACTGTAGAAGTTGCAGCTTTGTAGCGCTTTAAATTATGTAGCTGTAGTTTAGCAAGCATAAACCTTTTATTTTCATTTCCGAAATGTGTGTAGAAGGGCGTGTGGAAGGGGAATAGGAGTAAACTGTGAATGAGGGAAACTAAAAACTACCATACAGTAATGAGTACAATTCAGATTAGGGCGATGTTATGATTACTCCAGAATGGTAATGGTGCATTTGTAGGTACAGTCAGTGATCGAATGCTTGGCCACCTTCAAATAAGGATACTGATAGGATGGTATCATGAGATTAATTACGATGTAGAGAATTGTTTTTATTTTTCCGAAAATATTTCGCTATGCTTGTTTAAAAAGGCTGAAACCACTTTCAATAATATTAATTTAGTTTGGATAGTTATCTAATTTTTTGTGATTTACGTAATTTTTTTTGTGACTTGTGAACAAAATGTTCAATTTCTTTTAATATATGGGGCTTAATTACTCTAGTTTTCAGTCACTAGGCTTACAAACTACTTAAACTACGTTGAAATAACCTAAGGGCAAACACACACACCCATGCCCGAGAGAGGACTCGAACCTCCGACGGCGAGCAACTTCGCACTACGCAGCGTGACGCCTTAGAACTCTCGGCCGCTCCACCGCGGCTAACTTGGGAACAATGTTTTATAAGAAACATTATGCAAAATAGCAATATAAATGCCTTGCGGAGAGACCTTCGGATTCTTTCATACATGTTATCTGTGCTAGATGTGAGAAGTGTGTCCTGTTTTCGGTTGTATGGCAGAAAGATGTCTTACTGGTGAGTTGAAATTGTTCATTTTAGCAGAGTGAAAACGGGGGAAGAAAATGTGTTTACTTCAAGACAGTTTATAGTGCAACGAATAGACAAGCCAAGGTGTACTGAACTAACTTCACATTTTGAATTAACACACGAGAGCAACCTATATTCTTCAGCAGCAAATGCCAACCTCTGAGTTTCATGAGGTGCATTGCTGTTCTCTAGACGAAAATTATATTGCTCACCCTTTACTGCACTCAGAATCGTAGAAAATTATGTTATTAAAGAGATAACTCCACTATGTAAGTCCCTGCATTAAACAGAGGAACAGTAAACACACATTTGGTAATTTTCGATAGCTGAGATAAAATTGAGTTAATGGTTTTACGTTAACCTCAGGTGCAACATAGTCTCTATAATCGGATGCTTTTTTTTTCCAAGCAGCTTGTATAAGGAATTACGCAATATATATATATATATATATATATATATATATATATATATATATATATATATATATGTGTGTGTGTGTGTGTGTGTGTGTTTTGGAGAAACTGAGTTAGTACTTTGCATGTCAGTGATACCTGGAGAACCTGGAAACGATCGCTGCTGCTACGGCAGAATTTTTGTTTTGGGGAGTGGTGCAGTTTGCCAATTAGGCGAGACAGTGATCTGGGACATAGACTGCGAACATGAAGGTAGAATAATAGAGATTTATCAATCTTTCTGTATAATCATTGGAGATGGATTGCGAAATTCAAATTTCATTATTTAAATATTCACGGTATTCTACGTTACAGTACGATGATGCTGGTATTAGTAGTTCAATGAAGCGCTTTTCAAATACAAAAAGAAAAGAATCAGTGGATCACAGTATGGCTGAGTTTACCATCAGGAATACTCTTCCACTGATATGTATATGCAGCATTAACTAGCTAACTCTACTTTTATAATTCTAAAAACATGACTGGCTTTCAAGAATAATGCAAGGCAGGACCACAAACAGAATACTTAAAATTCTGTCACTGACATGTAAGAAACAAGAAAATTTGAAACGAGTTTAGAAAGAGGTCATCACTTGTTCTTAGGCTCGTGTGGCACACTCGATTGTAGAAAACTGCAGGAGAACAAGATAAATCAACATACGGCGAAAAATTGATCCTAATTGTCTAATTGCAGCCAACATCAGATCTTGCTACGCAACCTGCTGAAGGGCAAGGAATGTGTGAATAACGTGTCCTCAAATTATCTGCGTAATGCGTGTAGCATAGGTGTTGCGCTGCAGTTCTTATTAGAATGTAGATGCTATAATGTTTCTTACCGAAATGGAGTGGCTTGAGTGCCTACCACTACAGAGAGCCGTGTCAGAGGTGAACCGCAGCGGAGGGGTATCTGTGGTGCTACGTCACGGATGGCGTGGCCACACCCGTCGGAGATTCGTGTCCTCCCTCGGGAATGGGAGTGCGTGTTGCTCTCAGCATAAGGTACTTAAAGTATCACAGAATTGTTCGTTCAAAATACGAACTCATACCTGAAGTGTTTTGTTCGTATAGGGACCGATGACCTCAGCAGATTAGTCTCTTAGGTTTACAAAATTTGGAAGCTTTGAAGTTGCTATCTTAGGAGAGGACAAATTAACCTTCGCCTTCTGCATAGAATCAGCTTCCTTTTCGCCTGCTACAGGGGATAAAATGTTGACTGACTGATACGCTGATAACATGGATTTCTTGTACTAACATTGCTTACAGCCTAAAACGAGAAGAAAGTGAAGTCATGTTTTATTTTATTTATTTGTTTCTTTATTATCATTACAGGAATTATTATAGTAGGTATTATTATTAGCATTATATTAGAAATTAATATACTTACTAGTCCCAAAATGATTGCGTAAAAATAATAATTCAGTCAGTTAAATGGTACAACAACAGAATCGTTGAAGATGCAGCTTATAATCTTGCGCAGAACGTGACGTAAATTTGTGTAATTCTTATCCTAAGAATATTTATTATCACAAGTACACAACTTAATTACGTAAGGTAATCAAAAAAATGTGCAAATGTTTGTAGAGCCTACAGGACTTAACTACGGGGTCATCACTACCTAAACTTACAAACTATTTATGAACTACCTAATCCTAAGGACGGCACAAATATCCATGCCCGAGGGACGATTCGAACCCCCGACCGTAGTGGCCGTGCAGACTGTGACTGGCGCGCCGCAGAGCGCTCGGCCTCCACGGCCGGCGTAAGGTAATCCTTGCTCTATATGTTGGCGGTAATGTCACGGTTTGTATATCATTCTTATGATACTCCTACCAGTTAACTAAGATTGTGTATTGCTACATCGAAGTTCGCCTTAAAGATTGCTTAACTTAATATTCAGTGTTTCTGCTTAACGCCTGTTAGCTGGGCCTGTTGTTCGGTAGTCGCCGGCTGTGTCTCGTAGCCACGCGTTCCATCTATAGTCGTACATGTTCAAATGGTATTTTTTTTATTTGTAATTACCTGTTCTCTGCCTTAAGAAATTTGTACTGCCGTAATTGCCTCGTGCTGTCAAATTTATCAGGCAACATTCTTCTTGTATTTTCCATTATTGTAATTAAAGTTGTTTTCAGGTTTTAAAAATCATTTACTGTAATTGCTTTTAGCCTTAAGAATTCTCAGTAGAGTAATTGGATATGGTTTTGGCCCTAACGGCTAATTGGTTTGTACACTTGTTTTTTCTATAAAAATTCTTTTCACTTAAAAGAAAAATTACGATTTTGCAGCTGTTTTCAGTTATTTTTTGTTTCGTTTTAAGAAATTTTCTGTTAATTGGTTTTAGTCTTAAGAATTCGTAGTAGAGCAATTGGCTCTGATATTGCCCCTGACGGCGAATTGGTCCAAACTTGTATAAAAAAAAAGTAATCTATTAATGCTTCACACTTGAGGACCACTGCTGCCCTGTTTTTAGGAAATTTGTTCGTATTTTTTTTTTTTTTCAATGATTTGGATTGGTTGTTTTGGGTTTAAATTGCTGTTACTTGTTTACTAAATCATTGTAAATTAATGATTTTTGCCCTTATGGCAACTTGTCTGTAAAATATCTCAATCAGATTGAATTATAATTATGTTTGTGCCAATAAATATATGTGACAACAAGACTTGTACTCATTACAAATGCGCTACACCTTCAGTAGCTGCTCCCCCCCCTACCAGTAGCATAACTCAGGTTCTACGATGTGGGGACAACAACAAACGGCAACCGAGTTAGTGGTAATAACACAAATTTGCTGCTGAGGGGGTAATGTTTACTGTAGCAAACCGATTACACAAGCAGTTAGGTTCAGATAGCGAGCGGTCTAAAGCGCCTCGTTGCGGAGCGCAGGGTTGCTCGCCGTGGAGGTTCGAATCCTCCCTGTGGCATGTGTGTGTGTGTGTGTGTGTGTGTGTGTGTGTGTGTGTGTGTATGTGTATGTGTGTGTGTGTTTTGTCCTTAAGTTAGTTTACCTAGGTTTAAGTAGTTTGTAAGCTACGGACAGATGATCACGCGGTTTGGTCCGATATATTTACAGACATTTGGTTCAGATAGTGTTGTCAGCTGGAAGCGTAGTGCAACAAAATGGTGATTTACGCGAAGCTATGACACGGACAGCAATAGGAAGTTTTCAAGCTGGACAGACACAGAGGTAGATGGCTGCAGCTATTGGATTGTCCCAAAGTGTAATTTCCAGGATCTTTACGCGACTTCAGAAGACAGGAACAGTAAAAAGAAGGCAAAGCCAAGGACAGCGGTGGGTGTCATTCATAATAGATGACCGTTATTTCAGGATAACAGGGCGTCGAGACAGGAAGCTGACTGCACCTCAGCCGTAACGCACCGTCTAAGCAGTAACAGGACGCGTGATATCAACGAATCCGTCCGAAATCGCCTTCGAAGGCACGGAGGTCTATGACGTGTGTGTGTCATTTAGGGCGCCTGGATGTAGACGGGCAGGCGCATCAATTTCTGCTATAGAGGCAGCTCCTGCCACCATTTTTGTTCCAAGCGGTGATAGCGTGAGCTTGTGAAAGGCCGAGTTTTTCTGCTGTTATTGCTTTCAAATGTCGCTTGCTTTATTTCTAATACACATATCAAAGGTCTTCAAAACAAAGCGCGGTGTGTTAATTCATTTGTAGTTATGGACAAATTCTACACATTGTAAATAACAGGTTTCGACACTTTTTTTCTTTTCTTTTTTAGCGAAAGATTCAACGCTGCGAACTAAAACAGTAGCAACATTTAGACCATAACAATACTAATTACTTTTAAATGATGCACACTGTTTTTTTACTAGTTATAATGACTGATACGGCTCGTAACGATGTTTGAAACTACTGCGATGTTAGTTATGGCATCGGCGGCGTAATTTGATAATAGTGGCAAGAGAATGTTCGCTTTAGGAGGATAATTAATTTATTGACCGGACAAGTGTACATACAATAAGGTGGTAAACATGAAAAATTATTTTCTCTCATTCTACCTGTTCGAGTTTTCAAAGAGCATTCCAAGGTCGTTGCCAACATCAGCACACTACGCCGCTGATGCCGTAAGTAAAATTGACAAATGAGGAAGTAAATTGTTAAATGAGAAATTAAAATATCTCTTATATATAAATCTATTGCGGTATCCTAGTTTATCCTGGTGATATGTCTTCTGCATTGAAAAGGAATTTTATATGAATTCTGAAAAATACGCCGTAAAAAGTAGCGACCCGGGAGTTTATTCTGAAGCAAATTTATGGCATTCTGAAACGGAGATTTCTCGCATGTTTGTGCAGCTTTGGTAGTACATGTGGTATCTCATAAAATTCAGCTGTCGAATGCGAAAGATTAGCTCACAATACACACCCAGGTGGGCAAATACCAGTCAGTAAACATAATTTAACGATTTGTTAAATCGTATTACATTAATTTATTACGACGAGATTAATTTTTAATCCAAATATATATACGACTGGAAAACAATTCAGAGCTGCACAGTCCAATATACTGAAAGCGTATTGACTGTCCTATTCTATAATCGCGCGTCGAAGCGAAGGAACAAAAATGGCGGATGCGCATGCCCGTCTATATGCGGGTGCCCTAGTGTCATTAAAACCACAGCTCCGTTTAGCCCCAAAAATGGGCATAGGAACATCAGGATTGTAATCGTCACGAATGGTGCGGGTTACGTTTACAGATGAGTCAAGATTTGGTGTTCTGCTGGACAATCGGTACAGTCCTGCTTACGTGCAGAAAACATCACCTGATCATGGTGGGGGACGAATGTTGTGGGCAGGAGTCAGTACTGGCGGACGTATGGACTTCTATGACGATTAGAATGGCGCTTTGCCTGCTCAGAGGTATAGAGACGAGATCGTTCGACCTTTTTTGTGCCCTACGCTGGTTATGGGTGCCTTCTGCCCGACGAAAACGCTCGCTGCACTGTTGAACAATTTGCTTGAAGCTGAGGGAATCGAACGAATGAAGTGCCCAGATTGTTCACTGGAGATAAAAGCGATTGAGCATGTGTTGATGTCTGGGATGCACTTGGCAGACGAATTGCAGCCGGACCAGCACATGTCACAACGGTCGCAGAGCTTGATATTGCTCTCATGGAAGACTGGCCAAATATTCCTCAAGATCTGGTTGGTAACCTCTGTGTCCATGTCACGCAGGTGTGCAACTGTACTGGCCGTCTGAGGTGATCACATTTTCTAATGTTAAGCTTATGGGACTTGGATCATCAGTCCCTAAACTTTAATTATGAATTAACTGATACTAAAGACAACACAAACATCCATGTGTGAGGGGGGGATTAGAACCTAGAACCCCCAACGGGGAACGGCCTCGCGCATCGTAGTGTAGCGCCTCAATGCGCTGGCCGCTCCACTGCAGCCTTGTAAACCTTAATAACGAGATGAGATAGCTAAAAAAGGTACTGTAGGTCTATCACACACAAGTTTCAGCCTAATTGTTTTGAACAATGTGGAAGGAAAATGAATTTGAAAGCAATGTTACGGAAAGGAAAGAGCAGGAAGGGATGTTCAGTGAAGATCTTGGCTGAAAGAGGATCGGATCACTGAAGTAGATGACATTGTCTAGAATTACCGAGATCTTGGAAGGGCCACGAATGACAGAATTATTGGACCAGGTTTGGAAGTTGTGGACCTGTAAACCTGTAAACGTACTGAGGAATTCCAAAAAGCCTGGTACAGACAGGTGCAATTATTACCGGAATGACATTTCAATAACGCTTGGTTGCAAAATACTGAGACGGATTCATGACACAAGATCATTTTACGTTCCAAGGAAGTAATGCAACACTTGAGACAATATTGTATCCATGAATTACCTTCAAATAACGTGAGTTAAAGCAAGACTATGTTTTTAGTATGTATAGATTCAGATAAAAATTTTTTAGACTGTTGCTTGAGGTACGTTCTTTCTTTTTTCACGGTAGCAGCGATATTACAGCGACAGAAATGTTATCTGTTATTTGTACAGCAATCACACTCCAGTTGTACGGCCGCGCGAGAATGGCGGATCTGTTCTAGGCGCCAAGTTATGTTCTTCGACGCCGCTCCCATTGAAGGTTCGAGTACTTCCTCGGGTAGGGGTACGTATGTGTTGTCCTTCGGTAAGTTTTAGTTTGAATACTTTGTAAGCCTAGGGACTGATGACCACAGTATTTTGGTCCAATAGATTTACAAATATTTTAACATTTGAATTCAATTGTACGATTCGATGCACATCAATGGGAAGCCGTAGTTCACAAATAAGTCAGAGAGGCTTGTAACCTATACCCAACGTTATTTGGTCTACACATTTAGCAAGCGGTAAAGGAAGGCAATGTGATATTCTAGAAATTATTTTGCAATTGGAGAAGGGGAGATGTACGCAAAAATTAGTGAAAATCGCAAACAAAATTTTATTGGCTCAATCGATAGTGTATAGTATCAAGATTACTACAGAAAAATATTAGAACCTAATTCAGAATATATTAAAAATTTTTTTCGTAAGTTTGCTTCATGCTATGCCCTCTTTTTTCAGTGACAATAATGCATTTCTTGTTTCCAATTGTAAATATTTTAGCTGATGCACCTGACTGTAATATTGAGAAACTAGAATGTATTGGACATATTCAAAAGATGATGGGTGGCAGGTTTTGAAATTAAAAAGAGAACTCAAGAGTCAGAAACTAGGAAATGGTAAGTACCTAGGGGGTCTTAAGAGGCTTACTGACAAAGAGATACATACTTTACAAGTGTATTATGATAAAACTGTTAGAGAAAACTGTCACAGTGTGGAAGCTATGCAAAGATCTGTTTGGGCAATTTACTTCCACAAAGTCTCAACCGATGAAAATTGTGTGATACTTCATGGTGCAAATTCCTGCAAGCTGAAGAGGTTGGCACTACTTACATCCATAAGCACAATCTTCCTGAAGCAGTTGTGAATGGTGTGAATCCAACTTTTAGGTTTCTGGCTAACCCAGACCCGTTACAAAAATGTGTACATGGCAGAACTCGAAATCCCGATGGTAGTGCAAATAGCGGCATATGATGCATGCTTAGTATTTAACAGTGGAAATATGGGCAGAATGAAGGCTTTGAAAAGGCTAGGGTTGAAACCAGGAGCATTTACACTGTCGATATTGAAGCGCATTGACGATCGAAGAATTGCAGCAACTGAGTCCGCAATTGAAAAAATTGAAAAAAAAAAAAAGTTTATCAAGAAGAAGAAAACAACTTGAAGAGAAAGACGAAACTGTTGAATGTGGATATGGTCAGCACTGAACAAAATAACATTCATATATCACAGTAAAAATTGCCTTGTATTTTTAAATTAAGTTTCCCGTAAGTTAACTTATTACAAATGTTATGTACCACTGCTCTATAACTATTAATGATACAAAGATAAAATTTGGCTTGTTGCTGTAAACCCTTATTCTAAAAAACTTTGTGTAGCCATTTTTGACAACAGTTTGTGATACGACATTTGTAACCAAAAATGTTGAAAAAAATAGATAAAAGTTTGAGCTAATAAAACCAAATGAATAAACATACCAAAAATCTGTTCCACAGATACTTTCAGACCACTATATTGATTATGTGTGCAGAATTTGGTATCTTAGAGTGTTATGGTTTTCTAGAAACGGTACATTTAATAGGTATATACGAGGCGCGTGCAGAAAGTAAGTTCCGTTTGGTAATAAAATGAAATTGTACACAGATACAGAAGAAATTTTTATTGCACAAAATTCTACAACTCTTAAACTACTTTTCCACATAACTGCCGAAATTTTGCAGGCATTTGTCACAGCGTGGCTCCAGGTTTTGTATACCTTCTTCATAGAAATCTGCCGCCTGTGTCTTCAACCAGTTGGAAACAGTTTCTTTCAGCTCGTCGTCATTGGTGATGACCGCCAAGGAAAGACTTGAGATGTAAGAACAGATGAAAGTCGCTAGGAGCGAGGTCAGGGCTGTACGGAGGATGGTCAAACACGTCCCAGCCAAATCCCTGTAGGAGGTGTTTCGACACATTTGCAGTGTGTGGTCGTGCGTTGTCGTGAAGCAAAACAACACCTTTTGACAGCAGTCCCCGGCGCTTATTATGAATTGCACCGCGCAATTTCTAAAGTGTCTCGCAATAAGCACCTGCTTTGATTGTTTGACCACGCGGCAAGAAGTCAATGAGTAGGATGCCTTTCCAGTCCCAGAACATTGTGCACATCATTTTCCGAGTAGTCATGATTTGCTTCGGCTTTACCTTTAGTGGGGATGAAGTGTGCCAGCATTCCATTGATTGCCGCTTACTCTCAGGGGTGTCGTAAGAAACCCACGTTTCATCTCCTGTAACTATCCGTCTCAGAAATTCTTCGCCGCTTTCAGCATAACGGGTCAAAAACTCAAGTGCACTACCCATACGTTGTGTTTTTAGTTGCTCAGTGAGAAAGTTTGGTACCCACCGTGAGCAAAGTTTACGGAATTTCAGTTGTTTCGTAACAATTTTATGCATCAGTGATCGTGAAATTTGGGGGTAGTACATAGCACTAATTGTAAACCTACGGTTTTCCTGGATGTTGTCATCAATCGCGTGACCCAGTTCTCCTGTAACCAAAGGTGGACGCCCATTTCATTCTTCATCGCGCACATCACTACGCCCGTCATTGAACTGTCGGACCCATCTTCTCACCATCGAATCACTCACCGCATTTGGTCCGTAAACATCGCAAATTTGCCGATAATTTTCACTTGCTTTCACTTTCCTCGCATTCAGAAACCGAATCACCGACCTGATTTCACAGACGGCGGGATTTTCAATCAACGCCGACATTTCAAACAAGCACAACAAAGCGTACGTAACTGACAGCGATCTCCAAATGGCGCACGTTATTCTGCTTGATACACATCGTCTACAGCGCATGTGCGGAACAGCAATCGCAGCGCTGCAGCGGAGATAAATTGAAACGGAACTTACTTTCTGGACGCGCCTCGTTTTATGGGAAAATGTAAATTCGAAAATCTAAGAACTATAAGTCGTAAAAATTTGAAATTTGTTTTATGCATTAAGAATACACTCCTAAGTAAGTGTACCAAATTTCATTGATTGATCTCCAAAGTGGCTAGTGTTATAAAGCTTGTTCTCCAGTACGGTAATTTTACATACGTCTCCCCTTAGTGTAATATTACTTTTGTGTTGTGGCCATACGCTAAATAAATGGTGCCGATTTTTCTTTCAAACTTACGTCCGTTACCTGATGTGTGACCCTTGCATCCAGAGTGATCGGCAGAGGTACAAAAGCTGGGCACATACCCGCGGGAGAGCCGGTCGCACAGGCAACCGCTGGATTACAGAGCGGACAGGCCATTAGCGGGGTTCACGCTGAGATCAACAGCCACCCATCTGCAGCCACAGTGGACGGCCTGTGTTAATGTGGTACATCATCAACACACGCACAATTAATTCAGACCTCTTATCGAGAGGGGTATATACGGTGTTAACGTAAAGGACGGTTTGACCCCTTGTCCCGTCAGTTATTGGCCCACTTCAGGTTACGGTAGTAACACCAATAGTGGGCCTTTGTGATCGCCTTTTGACAGCTCGAAATTTAAATGAAAATAACGGCTTAACCATTCATCTGACACGAAAATTGAATAACCGTATTTGTAGAGGAAACTATATTCTACAACTTTGCTCTCTTATGGTTTTTTTTTTTTTTTTTCATATCTCCTATCGTTTCAGATATATTTGCAAAAATAACGGTGATTTTACGATGTCTTTCTGTCTGTCTGTCTGTCCGTAACGTGTTCCCATTTTTAAGACGAACCGTTCAACCGATCAGCACCAAATTTTACAGACGTAATTGTAGGCGGCCAGAGACAGAACCTCCCTTTTTCAAATTTTTAGGAAAAAAATATGGTAGTAATACAAAAAATGCCGTTTGTAATATAATTGTAATTGCAAACGAACCGTTCATCTGACACAAAAATTGAATAACCTAATGGGTAGAGGGGAAAATTCTCTACAACTTGGCTCTATTGTGTTTTTTTCATATCTTGCATCGTTGCAGAGATATTTGCAAAAATAACGGCGATGTCCGTCAGTCTGTAACGTGTTCCCACTTTTTACGTCAAACCGTTCAACCGATCGGCACCAAATTTTAAAGTCATAATTGTTGGCTACCAGAACCTTGCTTTTTCAAATATTTCTGACAACAAATACGTTAGTAATACAAAAAAAGCCGTTTGTAATGTAATTTTAATTGCAAATTAACCATTCATTTGACGCGAAAATTGAATAAACGAATTTGTAGAGGAGAAAATTTTCTGCAACTTTTTTCCTTTATGTTTTTTCATATCTCGTATCGTTTGAGAGATATTTGCAAAAATAACGAAATTTTGACACCCTTCATTGAATTTACGAAAGCCAGACGTGCGCAGATGTCACGTGACATTCCTCCCCCAGAACCTGCCAGAACTCTCTCTGGCATACGCCATCTTGTGTTGCGTTTTTGATGATTTTCTTATTGGAACTTACAAGTTGTCATTTCAAAGCAATTAAATGAATTAATAAAAACACGTCGTTCTTTGTACGACAAATGATAATCTAGTGTCTACAAATGCATATTAGCATCAGTTAACAATGGTCAACAATAGTCTGAGATTAAAGAACGCAATTTGTAATTGTTAGCCGTAGCGTAGTGGGCAATGTGTTGGACTTTGACGATAAAGGTCAGTGGTCGGATCCCGTCACTACACAATTTTTTTTTCCTAAAAGGGTTTTTAGACGCTCTTATTAATTAATTTTTTATTATTTAGATTGTTATTTTGGACCAAAATGTTTGCAAAAACTTATAAAACTACAAATCTAAAGTGTGCCGTAAAACACTTTAGTGCGATTTATTTCTATTTAGTTTTTCCATTGTGTAGCGTTTGAGTCGACTCCGCAGTTCATATAACGTAGGTATGATTGGGTGAATAGGTTTCTAGACGTTTTTCTTGAAACAGTGTTTACCGAATATCATTTTTTTCTCCAACAAATCTCTTTTGCGTTTCCGAAGCGTATCTGGAACACTTTCGCTTCCAATAAACCTAGCAGCGTGCCTCTGAATTACTTCTGTGTCGTCCCAAAACCGAGCTGTTCCGTCCCGCAAAACACTTCATCAATATTCAAGATGGGATCCAACAAACGTTCTGTGTGCAATATTCTTTAAAGATGAACCATATTTTCCCACAATCCTCTCAATACAGCGAAATGGAACATCCAGTCTCCTCTCTACAGTCCTTACATTTTCATTCCGTTTCACATAGCTCTGTTGAGGCTTTAACGGTTTATATCACAACTAGTTCTTTAACAATGGACACCCAATCTAATTACAGTTATTTCAATATTTTAATTATAATATCCTTGTGAATGTCGTATAATTGTGAACTCCACCCGATAAAAGATAAACGTGTCTGGTTAATATCATTCTCCTGCATGATGAGTTATATCCCATTACTTGTCTAAACTTGATTAGTTAATTTTTTGCCACCTATTTTACTTCAATAGGATACCAGGAGACAAATGGAAGATAGCTACGTTTAAAAATAAATAACTAAAAAAACAGTACATCACAACAAAATTAGACACCATCATAATTTTGGGAAGCTGAAAAAATAAGCTACCAAATTGCATAAAATTATTGACAATTAAAGGCATAAAACATCATGAATAAAATATAAACACTCATCCAACTTCTACGGAGAACCTGTTCAGTGTGAAAGATACAAACTCCTTTCATTTGTACTAAAATACCATCTGTTCCGCATTTTTCACGCTTCTTTTCAGCAGTATGGTCATCTCTTCCGTGTTTTATTCGGTACAATGAAATGGTTTCTTGAATCATATCGTACGTGTGATATCCTTTCATCCATCTGCTTCCTTGTGGATCTACGAATTTTGAATCTGATCATGTTTTCTTTGAAAAATAAATCACTGTTCTCCGCCGAACAACCAAAGCGAGAGCTTCTATTTAGATTAGCAATTTGGTACGAGCATTGGTATTTACCATGCATATCTTGAAATATTCAAATGCTTGTGAACCTGGTCATCAGTTCCTAGACCTTCAAACTACGTAAACTAATTTACACTAAGGACAACACACACAAATCCCATGCCCGAAGGAGGACTCGAACCTCCCGCGGAATCCGGCGACCAGTCCATAGCATGACGCTTTATACCAAGCGGCAATTCGCCGTGGCACAACGCAACTGAAAATTACCGGAGTGAGTAATGGCGACCAACACTTCTGACATTACCTCGTGCTATAAAGCGCTTGTACAATAGTCAATACAGCCCATAACGGGATTGTATTCATCAACGAGATGTGATAATGCATATATATTAGCTTCCCTTAACCTAAAAGTATCTTTTAGTAGAACTCAGATGAGTAATAGTAGAGCTGAGATCCGTATAACTTTACACCATCCCTAAAATACTGAACAGAAGAAATTGTATTTTGGCTTAACGTAATTGGTAAAATGGCGACATCTGAATTAATTTAACATTAAATTCGTTACTCCTAGGCGATAAGTCATTTATAAATCAAACATTTCCAAAAAAGCAAAGGGATTTAAGTTTGCAATGCACAAAAAGTAATCAGTAATTTTACATCTTAGACAAGTATATACAGTGGTACGTTCCATTGGTACAGATATGATTGCGGCTGTTAATTCTGTCAATAACATAAACTTTCGCAAGTATTATGTCACAGACTGTTGGCTAACGAGAAACTAACAGGGTATCTGTTGGATTTTTCGTGTTCTACGTATTTAACATGCACCATGTAATGATTCTTCGATGTTTTATTCAGACTAGCCTCTAACCATAAATTGCGATTTATTTTCTTCTCTGATCCGACTTCGATGAAGCAAACCTTTGGATGGGTACTGTGCAAACATCTAATCATCAGAAAAAAGGGGCGCAATGAAGGAGCCTCCCCGAAGATTGCGACAGCAAGACAAAAACAAAAACCGCAATCGGGCGCACACCGGGCAACGTTGATACATCAGCGGCTAATCCTTCAACAACCGGGACGGACTTCAGAGAAAATGAAGACCAATAAGACCCCACCCAAACGGTCTTTTCCAAGGCCACTTGTGACGATATCGATAAACATTGAAGGAATATCGAGAGACAAAGAAGTTTTATTATCTGACTTGTGTAAAGAATACCAATGTGACTTCCTCCTGATTCAAGAAACTCATCGGGGCATTAAAAGACCTTCACGCAAAATAGACGGAATGAAAATGATCCTGGAGAGACCACATGAACAGTACGGTAGTGCCATTTTCGTGAGGCCAGGAATTTACGTAACATCTGCATCACTGACTGATAGGGGTGACGTTGAAATATTAACTGTCCGAACTCAGCAGTATAGCGTTACCTCTGTGTACAAGCCACCAGACTCTACTTTTGTCTTCACTGAGCCTGCTAACTTCAGTTACCAAGACATTAATTTTATATTGGGCGATTTCAACTGCCTGAGCACTGCATGGGGTTATAAAGAAACCAACAGCAGTGGAGCGGAACTAGAGAAATGGGCTGAGGTACACAACCTACTACTCATACACGACCCGAAACTGCCAAGCTCCTTTAATAGTGGCAAATGGAAGAAAGGATACAATCCTGATAACATCTTTGTCAGCAAGAAATTTGCAGCTCAGTCTGAAAAATTGATTGGGGATCTAATTCCCCGTACGCAACATCGGCCAATAATTTGCACGGTCAGTGCAGTTATTAAGCCTGAACAAGTTCCTTTTAAGAGAAGATTTAACTTTAAAAAGGCTAACTGGAAGAAATTCAGAGAGATTATTGATTTAGAAGTGACAAAAATCCCTCCACAATCTGAGATGTATGACTCTTTTGTCAGTCTAGTTCAGAATGTGTCTAGGAAGACAATACCGCTGGACTTTCTGAGGATGCAAAACCATTACTGGAAAGATAGCGGAAGCTCTTCGATAATGACCCATTTGATGATGAGACTCTTTTAGCAGGCAATCAACTCATGTCAGTCATTGCAGAGAACCGCAAAGCCAAATGGAGTGACCTTGTGGAGAACCTGGACATGAAAGTGAACAGTAGGAGGGCTTGGAAACTACTAAAGAACCTCAACGGTGACGCCACAAAGTCAAACGATAAATTTACTAACGTCACTGCAGACGAAATCGCCACCACACTCCTCTTGAATGGCAAAACCCACGGCAGAAAATACCACGAACCGTTAACGCGTGTTCCGGCAGAGGAAAAACATCACCTCAAGGCACCATTCACAATGTCAGAACTAACAGCAGTTATTTCTAGCCTGAAGACCAACAGAGCTCCTGGTATCGATGAACTGAGAGTCGAGCAAATTAAAAACCTCGGCAGTAATACCCTACAGTGGCTGTTAGATCTGATGAATACATGCGTAGAAAGACTTCACATCCCAAAGATGTGGAGGAAAGCCCGCGTGGTTGCTCTGCTGAAACCGGGAAAGGACCCTACTGATCCAAAAAACTTCCGACCTGTGTCTCTTTTGTGTCACTGTTTTAAGATCTTGGAACGCCTGACTTAACGTCAGATCTTAAAACAGTGACACAAAAACGTCATAGAAAAACAGATCATCCCACAGCAGGCAGGTTTCCGACAAGGCAAATCATGCTGCGGTCAAGTCCTGAACCTGACCCAACATATCTAAGACGGTTTTGAGAGAAAAGAGATCACGGGAGTGGCTTTCATAGACCTTACAGCTGCATACGATACTGTAAACCATCGGAGGCTCCTCAGGAAAGTATATGATGTAACAAAAGATCATAATTTAACATCACTGATTGCTACTTTCCTGCAAAATAGGAGATTTTTTGTCTGTCTCCAGGGTAAGAAGAGCAGGTGGAGAAATCAGAGGAATGGCCTGCCTCAGGGAAGCGTCCTCGCTCGCTCTGTATAATATATACACAAATGACCAACCAGTGCCAAACACCACGCGCCAATTTATGTATGCCGTTGACACTGCAGTTGCAGCACAAGATACGAATTTTGTGGATGTAGAGGAGAAACTATCCAGTACTTTGGAATCCCTCTCCCAGTATTACGAGGCAAACCACCTACGGCCGAATCCTTCCAAGACGCAGGTCTGTGCTTTCCATTTAAAGAACGCGGAGGCAAATAGGGAATTGAATGTTACATGGAGAGGTGAACGACTCGCGCATTGTCCGACGCCCAAATATCTCGGTGTCACACTGGATCGCACACTGACCTATAAACATCATTGCAATGCCACAAGGGAGAAAGTCTCAGCGAGAAACATCATCATCAGGAAATTAACTAACGGATCCTGGGGTGCAAACCCAAAAGTCCTGAGAACCTCAGCCCTTGCGCTTAGTGTATCCGCTGCGGAATACGCCGCTCCAGTATGGAGTTCGTCAACACACGCGAGAAAAGTTGACATCGCGGTGAATGAAATGGCTCGGATTGTGACTGGGTGCCTGAAACCAACACCAGTACACAAGATGTACTTAATTATGGGGATCGCACCGCCCAACATACGACGTGACATTGCTGCCGAAACTGAAAAAACGAAGCAAGAAAAGGACATGCGTCACCCTCTATATGGACACCAGCCTGCTGACCGACGGCTTCGTTCGAGGAAGAGCTTCCTGTCACGTACCCGAGCACTGGAAGGGTCGGCCGCAGAGAACCGTACTGCTAGGTGGGAAATGGATTTGAGAAGCCCCCATAAAGCAGCACCTGCTTATCTGTCCATATTTAGAAAAGCCCTGTACAATGGAAGACGTATGGGAGGCTAACGACAAAGCCATATCGTCTGCTAATTTCTGGAAGTTAGAAGTCTAGTTCCGGACACGGAAAGTAAGTAAGTATCAGAAAAAAAAACTTCATAATGCAAATACACTTCGTGGGTTTGCCGTCGGAGAATATTGTGCATCTCCTACAATATTTCGTAGACACAACTGTCGACATCTTCAGGTGGTGGTAGCTGTCAGCACTTTAAGGCGCGACTGATGGTAATTTCGCGGCAGCGGCGGTATTTATCAAGGCGAGAGCAGAGATTACGCATGCGCGAGACACCCTTCAGTGTTGGTCGGCAGCGGCGCTTATGGTGCCCCTGCTGGGAGCCGAGGAGGCGTCTTCCGCGCGTGCGCCGTGGGCAATGATGTGCCGTGTCTGGAGGGTCCCAAATGACATTCTACAGCTGCCTGTTCATAATTACTCGATAAACCACATTGATGTGCAGTGAATGAATGCAGTAATGTAACTGAATGATAGTTCTACGCCGAATGGTGTAAGGCCTCAATACTAAGAATTGAGCTGCCGCGAATCCTGCTTTAAGCGTATATGCGTGTGTTATTCTTAGTGTAAGTTATTCTACGTAGTTTGTAAGCGTAGGAACTGATCACCATAGCAGTTTCGTCCAGTAGGATTACAATTTTTTTTTCATACTTTTATTTTCAGTCGGACGTCGAAGAAAGGATACGCTTTTTCGGCAGTCAATAATGTCATATTCAAATCTGAACTATCGACAACACTGTTGATCCTCGCCCATTCCACGTATAGCGAAGACCAAATACTATATATTATTGGTCTTACGTGAGCTCGATTTATTTATCAGTTCGTCTCTTACTTGCTCTAGTAACTAGGGCGTAACTAGGGCGTCCGATTTTTGATTGTCGTGAGCGCACTCGTGCTCCCCTGAAAATCTATTTTTAGTTTGGGGCAATGTCCCAGAAATAAATTGGTCCCGATTCCCCGGTTCTGACCAAGGTTTTCGGGACGTTTTCCTTGGTTGTAAGGCGTTGCCGGAACTGGTAAGCCCTCCCACTTATTCCAAACTGGGATCCCCCTTTGCCCCACTATCAACTTATCTAATAATTGGGTGAATAGAACCGCGACCCATTATGGGCCGGATCTCAAACAGCCCGCTCCACTAATCGGAGTGGAGAATGAAAAGAATGTTTATTTTGTGCAAGTTTCTAATTATTTGAACGTTTGTAACAAGAAAGAATAGGAAAACATATTTACATTCGTCCACTAGCGTTATGGGCAGTTAAAAATATGTACTCATTAGTATAAGAGCCTAATTAACTATCTACAAGAGTTTAATGTTAGCAATGAAATCGTTATTTGGTAGAATTTTGAACTGACAGCATTTCTCAAGGCACCCTCTACATTAAGGGTACTATTATATTTCAGAGCATGATTTGATCAAGAGAATGTATAGGTTACAATAGTAGCAAGGATAAAAGAACCTATAATCATGAAAATGAAAACTAAAAATGTCTCTTTTGTTGGCTAAAGCAATATGTAAGGTATTTACATTAATTCTAACTTGATGTAAGCTTTCTGAAACTTTGTCTTAGTGAGCTGCAGGCCATACGTCGTAGCTGAAAGGCATCTACATGCTACATTATCATCGTTATGGGGAGTCGGAATGCCCTATCTTGCTAATGTAAAATTTTCTAACTGTATGCACTTTTTTCTCTGAAAATGTTATATACAGCACTTTGAACATTTGTCAGCTATTTTCAGCATATATTGTTAGCTCTCTGAGGTAGAATCAATATTTTCTTTTTGTTGGTATTATATTTATGAATTTTGTACCATTAAGCCATTTTTATTGGGAAAATTTTTTTACATAAATTTGGTTAAGAGTAAGGCAGATTTTGTCTTGATACTAGTTCAGTGGCCGCTTTTAACTATTACATAGAATTTCTGAAAATTTGAATGTTATTGGTTTATCTATTTGTGAGATAAAGATACATGTCACACTAAAAATGTCAAATGCCAAAAATTGCTATTAAAGTAATTTATTACGAAAATTCACAAATACCTCTATTATCAAAAGTGGCAAACAGAGTAATCAGGATCATCGCCTAGTACTTCTTCTTCACTTAGAAGCGTTCTTCTCCTTTATACCCTTCCTGTGTTGTATGAAATCCAGCTCCATAACTAGCCTTCCTTACTCGCTTGTTGTCCAGACGACGAAGACCTCTGATGGTGTTGATACTAGGAACAATTCCAAGGATTTCCATGACCATTATCCTACCCATATGACTGTCATTGAATGAAGTAACAGAATCACTGACTCCCTATTTCAAATTACATTCTTAGTACACCAGTCCCTATGACATCAATCATCGACTTGCATTTCAACGACAATGGAACAAAGGAAAAGATCAAAGATGATACAACTGAAGAGCGAAATCCACAGCCCTCTATTTCTCATATTTTCGGAAATGTGAAGATTTAAATGTGTAAACATCGCAAGTTGGGTAATTTTCCTAGGCGCACATATAATTTAGAAAAATG
The DNA here is from genome assembly GCA_026315105.1 of Locusta migratoria. NCBI lineage: Eukaryota > Metazoa > Arthropoda > Insecta > Orthoptera > Acrididae > Locusta > Locusta migratoria. Next base: position 69,672,917 of record CM048748.1, on the reverse strand, counting down.
AAATAAAAATACTTCCTACTAGAATATCTTAACAAATTTTGCACCATTTTAAGCAGAAAATTTCAAATTACTTGATAAGCTTACAAGATATGATTTTTTCCCTTTTTGTGGCCTTCCAACTCATCTTAATGCTAAACTGTAAAAAAAGTACGCAGTATGATAATAGAACATCGTTTACAAAAAAAGAGAAAAAAACTCTACATTCTCTTATCTGATGTTGAAATAATGAGACGACCTCAGAGTAAAGAATGTAGCTGAACTTTCTTAGTAGCGCCTCCTCATGCCCTCGGGTAGCAGGCTACCTGGACAGCAGTGGATCCAGAACGCCTGTTTCACTCGCTCTGTATTCCAGCTTGCCTACCGTCAGTATATTTAATTTACGCGTAGCAATAACCAATCTAGGACAACATGACGCTTCAGTTGCTGAGACAGTGTGATTTTCTGCCATACAGTAGTCGTGTGTCGACATTAGCCGGTTTTCACATGTGTTATGTGTAGCCTATGGATGAAAACCAGGAGAAACAAACAAAAGTAAGGATTATAACCGAAAGAACAGACATCACACCAGTATAATAAGTATATACATGGTAAGATTGCGTTAGTTTCACTTATGCGGTCGTACTTTCGACATCTCACAGAAATCCGTAATGGCGAGATTTTGGTCATAAGGTCAAATATACCAGAGGAAAACACAAACAGTACCCTCACTACGATGATACCGCCACTAAAGAAGAGTTACTAATCACAGCTTTTCGAAGCTCATTCACCAAAGAAGACGAAACCAATATTCCCCATTTCGAACTACGAACAGAGAGTAGAACGAACAACGTATCATCGGAGTAGTGAAGCAATTGAAATCACGTAACAAACACTAGTTTTCTGGTCCGGACTGTATACCCATTAGATTTCTATGTGATTATGCGGATACGATATCTCCTTACTTAACAATAATAAACAACCGCTCGCTCAGCGAAGGATATGTCCCAAAATACTGGAAATTTGCACAGATAACACCTATATTCATAAAGGCAGTAGGAGTAACCCACTAAACTACAGGCCTATTTCATTGACGTCAATTTGCGGCAGGGATTTGGAACATATCCTGCATTTAAATGTTATGAATTGTCTTGAACATAATGATCTATTGACCCAAGGTCAACAGGGATTAAGAAAATATCGTTCCTGTGAAACACAACTAGCTCTTTATTCACACGAAGTGATAAGTGCTATAGACAAGGGATATCAAATTGATTCCTTATTTCTAGATGCCCAGAAGGCTTTTGACACCTCACAAACAGATTTTTATCAAATTACGTTGTTATGGAACATCGCCGCAGATTTGTGACTGGATAGGGGACTTCCTGTCAGAGAGGATACAGTTTTTAGTAATCGATGGTTAGGTATCGATTAAAACAGAGGTGATATCGGGCGTTCAACAGGATAGAGTTATTGGTCCTCTGCTGTTCCTTATCTACATAAGCGATTTGGGAGAAAATCTGAGCTGCCTTCTTAGGTTCTTTGCAAATGACGCCGTCATCTACCGTCAGTAGCACACCGTCGGTCACCTCTTGTTCGCATCCACGGCACTTTAAACAGTGGCCGTTGCATTTCAGATGTGTGACGACCCGTGGCTCTACCCTTCTTTCGATCCCTGCAAAACCCTACATTTCAGCACGATAATGCACGACCGCATGTTGCAGGTCCTGTAGGGCCTTTCTGGATACAGAAAATGTTCAAGTTTTCCCTAGCCAACACATTCTCCAGATCTCTCACCAATTGAAAACTTCTGGTCAATGGTGGCAAGTGGCAAGTGGCAAGTGGCTCGTCACAATACGCCAGTCACTACTCTTAATGAACTGCGGTATTATGTTGAAGATGCATGGGCATCTGTACCTGTATGCGCCATTCAAGCTCTGTTTGACTCAATGCCCAGGCGTATCAAGGCCGTTATTACGGCCAGAGGTGGGTGTTCTAGGTACTGATTTCTCAGGATCTACGCACCCAAATTGCGTGAAAATGTAATCACATGTCAGTTCTAGTAAAATATATTTGTCCAATGAATACCCGTTTATCATCTGCATTTCTTCTTGGTATAGTAATTTTAATGGCCAGTAGCGTAAATAAATACCCGGGCAACACCGGGTTTTCAGCTAGTTAGACGTATGATTTAGTGACTTAGCATACTGGGAACTTAATAAATAACTTTTATCGCCAATACTATCTTTGCCATGGCATAAAGAAAATCAAATGTTTCCAACATCTTGTCACATTAGTGTTAGGGTTTTAGTCACACCAAAACATTTACTGACTGTGATTGGTTGAGACGTTACAAAAATCCCGTCAATACAGTGGCAAGATTTTCGAAACATTTAATTTTTATTGTGATATTTCAATGATGTAGCCAGCGATTAAATTAGTTTTTATAATTTTGATGGTAGTATAACCTGCAGAAACTGGTAAAAAAATGACACATTCTACCCCTCATGTCTGTGATCAGGACGATACCACATAAGGGGAACCTGAAGACCCGCACGCCGGGTTTCGAAGCTGTATCGCACATGAATGCAGTATTACGGGACAAATACTTGGACGACTGTTTTTATATCTGCATGTAGCACGCATACTGTGTGGGTCATCTCACGGTCCGACATACAAATGAAGTATTTTTATTTCCAGGGTAAACAGAAACGTTACGGTCGCTTTTACAAAGAGACCAGAGCGTCGTTCTTTTCTGTGGACACCGTTTCTCACGTTGAAAATTTTACCTTGTAGTGTTATTCTGGGTGAGTGTTTTCAGTAAAGGTCTCATTCGTATTTGATGTGAAACTGTGTTCTGAAAAGCCGTTTATTTATGTAGCATGAAGTATTCCGTTCATGAGAAAGGACGATTTTTTAAAGAATTTCACTGCGCTACACTCACTTGCTGCTCTTTAGTTTAATATGCAAGCAAGACTAAGCTACCAGTTTTAAAAATTTTGCGGACGCAAGGATTTTACTGTCGAATGATTTGCTATAATGTTACTTGTTCTAGAGCGGACTCTTAATGTTTATTTTCTTGCTCAACGATACTTGAGGTACCATAACGACATGTATAAAATGTTAATTTGTTTATCTCCCTTGTTTCTAACACTCGTTCTCTCATTACAACGTAATAATGAGAAAGAAGCAGGAAAAATAATTCTCATCTCCTTACACAAGCGTGGACTGGATGGTCTGCATTGGTTGTTTCTTCTTCCCAATATAAATCATCATATATTTAGCTTTAACAATGCTTCCCTAATCGTGTTACTTTGTTACAACTTGCTACCCCCATTGCACCATTGATGGCAGAATTCAAAACATCCAGAAACACATTTTTTAAAATTATAACCATGGTTCCAAATCAAAATTTTCGCATTTCTAGTATCAAAATAGTCAGTAGCACCCTTAATAGAATTTCCCTTAATTCACCCTCTTAATACTTGAATTTACAAAAATATAGAAACACGTGTATTTGAAATTCCAAATCCGAAGTTTTGTATTCCTTGCTTCAAAACTACCTGAATTGCAACGTATTTTCAAAAAACATAACATCCCCTATTTCGCCCCCTTAGCGATGAGAATATCGAAAAATCGATGATGCCTGCAGTGTAAGATAAACAACGTCCACTAATTTCAAGTTTCTGTCGTCTATAGATTCACTTTTCAGCGCCGTTTTCTGTCTTTTAGAAACTAACCGAGAACGCGAAATTTCTTTCTTACGCTTTGGCATCTTTCTTGGTAGTTTTACGTTTCAAACTCCAATATGTACTTATTTTTCTTTATTCGTACTATTGTTGCAGAAAAACAACTAATGAATGTGCATCACGTTTTGCTGTATATTGCCGCAAGACGCTACGTGGTCCGACTGCCGGCGTGGTGCAATGGATAACATCACCGATTGCGGTACTGAATGTCGCCGGTTCAATACCGTCAACCACCAAATGCTTATTTCTGTGTAATTATCATTTCCAGAATATTCTACATGTTTTTTATGTTCACTTGTAATTTCTACATGTTTCTTATGTTAACTATTCTTCTAATTTCTGGTACATTTTGTCTGTATATAAATAGCAGAGCACTCTGCTCAAGAGGCAGTCAGTGCTGCGTGTATGTTTCAGGCCGCAATAAACCTGCTTTCAGTATAAGTTCAGTTGACAACCCAGTCCTCGAACTCAAGTCTGTTTCAATTTTAACGCGACAATATAACTTCTTTGCTATTATAATGTCAAAAGTCACCGCTGGTCTTTAGCCCGAATTTTATATAAGCTGACGACTTTCAATCACTATATCTTCCACCCTCTTACAGCTTTCGACACGGAACTCCTATGGTGAACAACGGGAGACTTTGTATTACAACAATCGTTCGTCGCTATTGTGTAGTTTTTTGCTGAAGAGCAAAATATTGACATCCAAAAATAGAATTTTATATAAATCGTTTCAACTCCCATAAGTTTCACTCCCTTATCTTTATCAACCCTCTACCACCATAACGCACAATTAGAGACTGATAAGTACTACCAACTACAAACACTATCTGTTGGCGATGTGTAGTTTTGGCTACAGAGTAAAATATAGGGACAAACACCTCAATTTTTATATTACGATAGGATGGAATTTTAATAATAGATCATGTATAGCATAAAGTGAAGAAACAACGCAACTAATCGTTACATACATCTTGAATGAGATAAAAAGATCTAATAACGTTGAATGAACACATGGACTGTAAGAAATTTTTTTAAACGGTGTCGTTAGGTTCGAAGGTTTTAATTGGTTTCAGACGAGTAAAAACAGGAAGCGGAATTTAGTAAAATAAATGTATCTACAAACAATAATTTTGTATACCTTATCATATTTCAGAGAAAGTAGTTCGTGATACAATCTGGAATTTTCAGAAATGCCACTCACAGACTGAAACGAAACTTTTTTCAAGTATACTGTTAGGGAGGGAAAGGAAGAAGGATGAGGAAGGAAAAGGAATGATTTGAACAGCGCTAGGGCACTGAATCAATGGCGACAAGTGAAAATGTGAGCCAGGCAGGTATTCAAATCCGGGTCTCCCGTTTCTATATCTACATCTGATACTCTGCAAATCACATTTAAGTGCCTGACAGAGGGTTCATCAAACCATCGTTATACTATTTCTCTCCCATTCCATTCTCGAATAGCGCGCGGGAAGAAAGAACACCTAAATCTCTCCGTTCCAGCTCTGATTTTATTCTGATGATCATTTCTATCTATGTAAGTGGGAGTTAACAATATATTTTCGCATTCGGAGAAGAATGTTGGCGATTGGAGTTTCGTAAGTAGCCCACGCCGCAGCGATAAGCGCCGTTGTTGTAATGATTCCCATCCCAGATCCTGTATTATTTCCGTAACGCTGTCTCCGCTGCATCGTGACAATACGAAACGAGCTACTCTTCTTTGGACTCTTTCGATGTCCTCCGTCAAACCCACCTGATAAGGATCCCATACTGGGCAGCAATACTCCAAAAATGGAAGGACAAGCGTAGTGTATGCAGTTTCTTTTGTAGTTCTGTTGCATGTTTTAAGGGCTCTGCCAATAAAACGCAGTCTTTGGTTCGCCTTTCCCACGACATCATCTACGTGTTCTTTCCAATTTAAGTCAGAAGTAATAGTAATTCCTAGGTATTTTGTGGAGTTTACGGCCTTCACTTTTGATTGATTTATCTTGTAAACAAAGATTAACTGATTTCTTTTCGTACTCATGTGGACTACTTCACACTACTCGTTATTTAGAGTCAATTGCCAATTTTTAAACCATACTGATATGTTATATAGATCGTTCTGCAATTGTTTTTGATCTTCGGATGATTTTACTAGACGCTAAATGACGGCGTCAATTGCAAACAACCTAAGAGAGCCACTTAGATTTTCCCCTAAATCGTTAATGTAAATAACCAACAGCAGAGGACCAATAACAATCCCCTGTGGAATGTCCGATATCACATCTCTTTTAGTCGATGCCTTGCCATCGATTACTTCGAACTGTGTCCTCCAATCGCAAATTTGGAGCGATATACCATAACCACGCTATTTGATTAAAAGCCGTTTGTGAGATACGGTGTCAAAAACCTTCCGGAAATCAAGAAATACAGAATCGATTTGCGAACCCTTGTCGATAGCACTCATTACTTCGTGAGAATAAAGAGGTAGTTGTGTTTCGCATGAACGATACTTTCTGTATTCGTGTTGACCTTGGGTCAATAGATTGTTCTGTTCGAGGTAATTCATAATATTTGAATACAGGATATGTTCCAAAACCCTCCTGCAAATTGACGTCAATGAAATAGGCCTGTAGTTTAGTGGTCGCCTTTTCTTTTACTTTATTATTAATTATTATTACAGAGGGCGTCGAACCCTCCAGCGCTGGCCTCCTGTCCGTCTCAAATTCCGACGAGTCGCACGTTACAGCCGTAGCGACGCCAACGTCGATGCTTATACTCGCCATTTACGATTTCCTTAAGTGGTTCACCATATCACCGGAGAGGCACGTACGGCAATCCGAAATGGCCAGTATGACATGGCATGGACGATACACGTACTACGGCCATAACGTGCGACTAATCAGAATTTGTGACGAATGGTGGGCGAGCACTGGTAGCCAAGTGGTTAAGGCGACCGCTGGCTCGGAGCAGGAGATCCGAGTTCGAATCCCAACCCAACACGCCTTTTCACTTGACGCCATTGTGTAGTTTCAATGCCCTCGTGCAGCTAATGTCATACCTTTCGTTCCTCACCCTTCTGTCTTCAAAGATACCTGGAAATGCTGCAGCGAGTCGTGTTTTCCTTAGACCTGGCACACACTTGACGCAGAACAGGCAGAACACGCTGATGGGCGGCGCCTGCCGCGGTGGCCGAGCGGTCTGCGGCGTGTCAGTCACGTTCTGCACGATTTTTGAATAGTTTAGATACTGAGATTGTCTTGAGGTGTGTATTTGTTTATGTTTTTGTTGTTGTTGTTGTTGTGCGTGTGTGTTAAACAAATAGATAGAGAAAGAGAGAGAGAGAGAGAGAGAGAGAGAGAGAGAAAATACTGTATGCCTGTGTGTGTGTGTGGGGGGGGGGGGAGCTCGGTTGTGATGTGGTGGTGGGATTTATTTGTGTGCGCTGTGATTCACAACCAGTCCAATCATCCAATAACCCAGAAGGAAGCAAGTTTCAGATTTCTACTATACCGATTAATAAGAACACCAATGAGCAAACACGACTACACAAAAGAACTGGTCACAATTAAACAAATTGCACAAGAAAATGGGTATGACACTAAGACAGTGGACAGAATACAGAGAAAATTACAAAATCAGGTAACACACAGCCAAGAAAATCCCACACACAGAGATGAAACACTGCACACAACATACCAACACACAGTAATCAACAAATGGCACATCATGACTTACAACAACAAAATGACACACAGAGTGGGCAACATACTTAAGAAACAAGGGCTGAACATAGGATACAAAACTAACAACACAATACAGAATAGACTAGGGAAACCTTCCAACAACACTGACAAGTACAGCCAATCAGGAATCTATCAGCGCCGGCCGCGGTGGCTGCGGAGACTGAGACTGAGACTGAGGCGCTTCAGTCACGATCTGCACAGCCACTACGGTCGGGGGTTCGAATCCCCCCTCGGGCATGGATATTTGTGCCGTCCTTAGTCTTAGTTAGTTCATAAGTAGTTTGTAAGTTTAGGGACTAATGACCCCGTAGTTAAGTCCCATAGACTATACAAACATTTGAACATTTTTTTTTGAATCTATCATCCTACTTGCAATAACTGTCAATCTGTGTATGTGGGTCAGACATGCAGAAATTTCGAAACTAAATACAGTGAACACCCCAGAGCACTAAAAAGTAGCTGCTGTCACTCAACATTCGCTGAACATTTAATAAAACAGTATCACACCCCAACAAACATAGAAACATACCTACAAATCCTCAAAAACCAGCAACAGTTTTTTCCAAAAACTAACAATAGAAGAAAATTATCACATCCAAAAAGCAATAGCCCAAGGTAAGAAAGTACTAAATGAATACACGTCACTATGCAATAAAACACTCTTTGAGACCATAAAAGAAGTTTACAAATAAATCCCACCACCATATCACAACCGAGCTCCCCCCCCCCCCCCCCACACACACACAGGCATACAGTATTTTCTCTCTCTCTCTCTCTCTCTCTCTCTCTCTCTCTCTCTCTCTCTCTCTCTTTCTCTATCTATTTGTTTAACACACACGCACAACAACAACAACAACAAAAACATAAACAAATACACACCTCAAGACAATCTCAGTATCTAAACTATTCAAAAATCGCGCTCCACATCACAGACACACCACAAAAACAAATGCAACGCCATACAGCCACCACAACAAGAAAAATGGTGATGTAAACAGTGCTGTTTCACAGCAAAAGATCAGACTGAAAACCAAAAAAACATAAGAACACACCAGAAACAAACGAGCAGCAACACCACAGCTCAAATGTAAGTAAGCCAAAACAGCCACATAGAAATAATTTCAATATAAATTCCATGCTAATGTAGGCCGACAATAAATCAGTCAGTTTTCGTAAAGAAAAACGTCTTGTTGTTGCAGATGACAGGTTGTCAAAATTCGTCATTCCACAACCATTGCACATAGATATCCTGCGAATGACACAATGTAAGTACCTTGAATAAATTAGGCATAAAACATCTAAATAAATGGTCAAACCAAACAACTTGTGCGAACGATTGTATAATCAAATATGTAACATATTATTGTAGAAAATAAACAACAGAAACCCACAGATGATGGCACAATAAGTGCCGAAACTAGTTTGGGTATTTAAACAAAACAAAAAGTGTCTTGCATAAGGCGGAATCAACCACAACTCTAAATTATTACCAGCTGGCGTGCAATTAGCCACGATGCCTTCACGCGGCGTTTCTCAGTTTCCCGACAGTATATCACTATGTTTCCTTCCGTGATTTCTCTCCTGTTAATTCCCACTGCTTTGATCTTTATAAAATTTATTCCCCTGACTACCATTGTGATTGTGTTGATTCCGGAAGTTACCATTATTAGTATGGTTCTCATTATGATATCATTTTTACCATTTCCTCTTCCGTTACCGTAATTTGGTTTAAACTTTAATGCTCGTTCCAACTTTTCAATAAAATCTAAAAACTCATCAATCGATTACGTCGGAGTATGCACCAAATCCCATTGCAAATGATCTGGGAATCGCCTCTTTAACGTCGTGATTTCCGTCAGAACTCCCAGGGGCCGATTTGTATGCATTAGCTTGTTCAGTTCGCGCGCACAAATTTCGGGCCGTACTTGAAATTTAGACCGTTAAGAAATTCGTTTTGAAGCCGCGTTTGCTTTGTTTCACTCCAGTACTTATTCAAGAAGCAAATCTCAAATTTGTCATACGTCTCGAACAAATGATTACTTAAATTAGCCAACGACTGTGCATTACAATCAAGCTGTCTGTTTACCATTTTAATTTTATCTTGGACACTCATCCCCCTAAAAAAATCCATCCTTACACGCGGCAAGAAAATTTACTAGGTGGTGATTTCCATCATTAGAAAAATATTACTTCCAGCTGAAAACCACGGATTATTTACAAGTAGACTAACATTTGCATTTCCTATTTCAGGTCACACTTCCTCAATTTTTTGCTGTGGCTGCACCTTTTCCTGGTCAATTCTCCCACTACATACTTATATCTCCATTTCGTAACCCGCCATCCTATCCGTTAAATTATTTACTTCGGCTGTAGTTGCCTTTTCAAAATTATCTTGTCGTTGCACAATCTTCATAACATTGCTGTTCAATTCGTGCTGTAGTTGATATGTAAAATACATATATAAATGTAATGTGCTTTGCTGGGTTCATGTTTTGTGTTTCTGTGGTGGAATCTATGTCCTGACACAAGAATATTACTACCTCAGCGTAAAGCAGAACAAGAGAGTAAAACAAAGTTTATTGAAAGAATACGGAAATAACGTGGTGGAATGTTGCCCATTTCCTTCTTAACTTGTTACTGATAAACACTATGTATCAATAATTGTAAGTATACGTCTTATTGTTATAGTATTGAAATGTATCGACTTTTTATCTGAATATTGAAATTGTAATTATGGCGTTTGATTCTCCCAAGTCTCCTGAATTCATTCATATAATTATATTTGCCGTATGATCATTCCGTGATTTTATATGGATTTTTAGTATAATGTGTGTGGCTATATCGTATTTCAGTTGCAATCTGGGATAGCCGCCCTTGATCATCCAAGACCGCCATTTCCTGTTTCCGAGCAGATTAGGGCTTCCCTAACGACCTGTATTCTATTCACTAGATCCAAACTTTTAGACGGCCAGCTGGGGAACCCAACAGGTTGCCAAAACTTGCCTTCCAATGAAAACAATCAGCTTCCCTATTTATCTGAACTGTCAAAGTATCCAAACTTGGAAAGAGAACCTGAAATCAAGTAAAATTCTCACGAACAGGAGTCATGCATAATTTGAAGAAATAAATGTTTAGTAGAGACGAAGTTAAATTCCTTGGTTACATCACTTCGCGCTGAAGCTAAGGTCCCATGCTAGTAAGATCAAAGCAGTACAAAATTCTCCAAACCCTACAACAAAGAAACAGTTGAAGCATTTGCTCAGATTAACTCCAAATTTCAGAAAGTTCATTTCAGATACGACACTGATTAGTAATGCCATACTCACATTATTGAAGAAAAATATTAGTTGCATGTGGACCTGACAGTGACAAGTAGATTGTGATACAATAAAAACTACACTATTAAAACTTTTCCACCCACCAACACCGAGAAATGGCTAAAGAGTTGAAAATGTCTGATGCCTCCTCCACTGGTCTGGGAACATTTTTCAGTGGCTTCAAAGTGATTAAAACACCCAGGATAAATGCATAAACAATATTGACAGTAGAACACGAAAAGAATGCGAGCGTCCTTATTCTGCAACATAAAGGGTAACTCTAACTAAGGTATATAAAACTTCCTGGCAGATTAAAATTGAGTGCCGGAACCGGGACTCGAACCTGGGACCTTTGCCTTTCGCGGGCAAGCGCTCTACCACTGAGCTACCCCAACACGACTCACGATGCCGCCTCACAACTTTACTTCCGCCAGTACCTCGCCTCCTATATACTTCGAAAAACAATTATTAAAATGCCTATTAAAGTCATTTGTAGCCATCCGGCTCTAAATTCTCTTGCCTCTTGTAAGTGATTGTACTACTGTTTAGCTTGTGGATCTGCACTCCTTGAGATATTTGATTATAAAACTATATCCATGGTACACATAACATGCCTTATTTAGATGACAAACAAGGTCTTCTGAATTTTAGTTATCACGTTCCAAATTTCCTTATCTTGTTCATGCAAGACCAAAAATATAAGCAATATTATATTAATATGGATCAAAATATGATTAAGATACAGTATGCTGATGTCAATTGGAGAGAATAGAAAGCAATATTTTGTAGTATGACGTCCGGACGGTTGTGAGTCCTCGATTGGTGTCCTTACCTTATACTGACGTAAGATCAATAGATATTGTTATGTAACTTACCTGTGATCCTAGTATAAAGGGTTGAGTAGTTAATCTTATCATATGTGGTGCAAATGCAATCATGAAGGTAAATATATTTTGACCATTGCATCTGACTTTTCGAATCGTGAGCAATGGCATGCAACCTAAACCGAATAATGAAGTTTTGTGTGTAAATAATATGGATAAGTATGTTTACTGCTTACAAGCTTTGTCACAGTACGTCGTACAACAACCAAAAATATAGCGATGAGTGTGCGAGTGACGTTCGAAGCTAAACTTTGCAAATGAATTATTGTCAGTACCAGAAGATAGTATGTACGATTATTCCCCTGGTGTGATGATGTCTTTCTGAGAACAATATAGCATTGACGTCAGTTCCTGCTTTTTTGTGTTATAAGGAAATTGAGTCTTATCTCCAGATCTATGAGTCCTACAATGAAGTAAGTTTATAGATACCTACATCTATATCTACATCCATACTCCGCAATCCACCGTAAGGTGTGTGGCGGAGGGTACACTGTACCACTACTAGGCTTTTCCTTTCCTATTCCACTCCCAAATAGAACGAGGAAAAATAGAATGCCCATATGCCTCCGTACGAGCCCTAATTTCTCTTTGTGATCACTGTGCGAAATATAAGTAGGTGGCAGGAAGATCGTACTACACTCAGCTTCAAATTACGGCCCTCTAAATTTCCTCAACAGAAATTCACGAAAAGAACGTCGTCTTTCCTCCAGTGATCCCCAATTGAGTTGCCAGAGCATTTCCGTGACACTCGCGCATTGGTCGAACCTACCAGTAACAAACCTAGCTGCTCGCCTCTGAACTGCTTCTATTTCTTCCTTTAAACTGATCTGCTGCGGGTTCCAAACACTTGAGCAATATTTTGAATGAAACAATTCTGCGTATTAGGACGCGTCATTTGCTGTTTTAAAAATGACGCGGCCTAACACCCAGAATTGTTTCATTCAAAATGACACCGGCCGTGGAAGCCTATGAAATTCTACTTGAGCAATACTCAAACGTGATCATACAAGAGTTTTATACGCGGTCTCCTTTACAGATGAAGTACATCGTCCCAAAATCTCCCAATAAACGGAAGTCGGCTGTCCGCCTTACTCACAACTGTCCTTACATGCTCGTTCCATTTCATATCGCTCTGCAATGTTATGCCTAGATATTTGAACGACGCGGCTGCATCAAGAAGCTCACTACTATGCTGTATTCGAACATTATGCTATGGTTTTTCCTACTCATGCGCATCACCTTACATTTTTCTACATTGAGAGCTAGCAGCCATTCTTCATACCAACTAGAAATTTTGTCTAAGTCATCCTGTATGATATTGCAGTCAGTTGAAGACGACACCCTCCCATACACCACAGCATCATCAACAAATTACAAGTTACTTTGTCCATCAGATCATTTATATAGATAGAAGTTAATGGCGGCCCTATCACACACCCCTGGGGCACGCCTGACGATACACTCGTCTTTGATGACGCCGTCGACATCAACGTACTGAGTTCGATTACTTAGGAAGTCTTCCAGCCAGTCACAAACCTGTGAACCTACTCCATAAGGTCATATCTTCGTTAGCAGTCTGCAGTGTGGAACCGCGTCAAACGCCTTTTTGAAGTCGAGAAAAACACAATCCGCCTGTTGCCCTTCATCAATGGCTTGCAAGATGTCATGTGAGAAAAAAACCCGTGCTGATTTATAGAAAGAAGCTTTTCCGTCTCCTGGAAATTTTCTATATTCGAACTGAGAATATGCTCCAAAATTCTACGGGAAACTAACGTCAACGATATTGGCCTGTTATTATGTGGGTCAGCCCTCTTTCCTCTCTTACAAAAGGGAGTCACTTGCGCTTTTTTCCAATCACTAGGAACTTTGCGCTGAATTAAAGATTCGCGATAAATGCAAGCTAAGTAAGGGGCCAATGCCGCAGTATACTCTTTGTAAAACCGAACTGGTATTCTATCCAGACCAGGAGACTTTTTGGTATTTAGCTCTCTCAGCTGCCTCTCCACACCGGAAACACCTATTACTATGTCCTGCATTTCGGAATTAGTACGTTGATCGAATGATAGTACAATCATTGTCATAAGTGGATGTTGTTTGGGGCAAAATAATGCAACACTTTATCACGTATCTCATTGTTAAATACGTCATTTTGTCTCATGAACGAAGTGTCGTTCAGTGATGTAATTACGCCTATAACCTGCTCAAGATGTATTAATTCTGATTGTCATCGGTGAAAACAAACACGCCGTTCATTTATTAAAACTTAAGGGCTAAGCTGCCATGGTCCATCTGTAAAACTTCCTTCTCCCAACGTTTCGTTGCCTACTGCGGGCAACGTCTTCAGGGGTCAGTCGACGAGTGGCTGCTAGCCGCTGGAGGTCCTGCTTATATAAAGCGCACAGAGGGCGCCCCACATGTCACGTGCTACCGACTATAAAGTTTGATCAGTGTCATCGGTCTCGATAAAAGGTAATCGATTCTCACATCGTTGGGGCAAAGTCGACCGCCATATCTAATTTCAAATCTTCTTCTTTTCAATTGAAATAGAATACAATTGAATAGAAAAGAAGAAGGTTAGATAAGATATTGTGATCGACACCAGCGATGTGAGAGTCGATTACCTGTAATCGAGAGCGATGACACTGGTTAGAGATACCTTCATATTCGGTAGCACGTGACAAGTGTTGGCGACCTCCAGCGGCTAGCAACCAGTCGTCGACCCACACCTGAATATGTTGCCCTCAATAGGTAACGAAACGTTGGGAGAAGTAAGTTTCACAGATGAACAACAGCATTTCAGCACGGAAGTTTTAATGAAGACACTGGTCGTGAAAGCCTACATGCTATGAAAACACACCGTTTTATCGTCAGCAATGATTGAGTGTGAATACCTGGGATTTACAAGGTGATATTGACTTCTATCCCTGATTTCTGACTGCAGTAACTATAAATGAGGCTGGGGGAGGGAGGAGGAGAAAGAGAGAAGAGTGTATGCAATGGATTTAAGAAAGGCAGAGATTGATATAGACGCAGGGGGGAAGAAGATGGATATGGTGAAGGATAAAAGAGAGTGGAGTAATGGAGATAGGGCGACCAGTAGGAGACGAAAGGAAGCGGAGATGGAGAAAGAGGAGGAAGTGAGGCGTGGAGTGAGTGAGTGAGAGAGAGAGAGAGACAGAGAGAGAGAGAGAGAGAGATTAGATTAGTACTTGTTACATAGATCATGAATACGACACTTAGTAATTATGTGGAACGTGTCAAGTTAATGAAAGGTGTCTTTACAAATTATTACTTTGTACTAAATATTACATGACGCAATTTTTTTTTTTTTCAAATTTACTAATTTATATCTAAAAATTCATCTATATTGTAGAAGGAGTTGCCTTGCAGAATTTTTTTTAATTTATTTTTAAATCCTTGATGGCTATCTGTCAGGCGTTTGATGCTGTTTGGTATGTGACCAAAGACTTTTGTGGCAGCATAATTCACCCCTTTCTGTGCCAAAGCTAGATTTAAACTTGAACAGTGAAGATAATTCTTTCTCCTAGTATTGTAGTTATGTGCACTGCTATTGCTTTAGAATTCGGTGGGATTGGTAATAACAAATTTCATAAGTGAATATATATATACTGAGAAGTTACTGTGTAGATCCCTAGCTCTTTAAATAAGTGCCTGCAGAATGATCTTGGATGGGCTCCGGCAATTATTCTGATCGCACGCTTTTTTGCAACGAATACTTTTTTTTACTCAATGATGAATTACCCCAGAAAATGATGCCACACGAAAGCAGAGAATGAAATAGGCATAGTAAAGTAATTTACTGAGATGTATATCACCAAAATTTGCAATTACCCTAATAGCACAAGTTGCTGAACTCAAACGTTTCAACAGATCTTCACTGTTTTTTTTTTTTTTTTTTTTTTTTTTTTTTTTTTTTTTTTTTTTTTTTTTTTTTTATGGTGTCATTCTGTCCATTTGCTGAGAACCACTTAATGATTTTCTGAAAGACGTCGTTTAGAATTTCATCAGTTAGTACTTGTCTGTCAGGTGTGATAACTATAGTTGTATCATCAGCAAAAAGAACCAGCTTTCCATCTTCATGAATATAGAATGGCAAGTCGTTAATATATATTAAGAACAGCAAGGGGCCCAAAACCGAACCTTGTGGCACCCCATTTTTGATTGTTTCCCAGTTTGAGGAATCAGGTGTGTTCAGCATATTATGAGAACTAGTAATGTCAACTTTCTGCACTCTACCTGTTTGGTATGTTTTAAACCATTTGTACACTGTTCCATTCATACCACAATACTTTAGTTTTTCTAGAAGAATTCCATTATTTACACAATCAAAAGCCTTGGAGAGATCACAAAAAATCCTAACAGTTGATTTCCGGTTATTCAGAGCATTTAATATTTCATTGGTGAAAGTATATACAGCACTTAATATTCACAGAATATATGACATCAACTGCGATTTGGCAAAGCTGAAAATGTGTACCCAGCCGGGATATTAAAATAATAACAACTGCAGGATCAGAAATGACGTCTCTTCTTTCGGAACAGACGCCACATATATATATATATATATATATATATATATATATATATATAATATGCCGGTGAAGGGCAATGATCCTATCGTTAGTGAGGAGGGGTGGGTAAGTTTTAAGCCCTTACTCTTACGGAAATTAGTTAAATAACTACGAGTTTGAGTACTGTGGGCAGGGCGAAGCTGGGAATTTGTATCTGAGGGGGGGGGGGGCGCTTAAGTAGTCCTTGCAGGTGCGGTGATCACTGTGTCCCCAGTGGTGTAGGGGTCAGCGCAAATGCCTAGAAAGCAGGAGACCTGGGTTCGAATCCCGGCTGGGTACACATTTTAAGCTTTGCCCAATCGCAGTTGATGTCATATATTCTGTAAATATTAAATAATAACAACTGCAGGATCAGAAATGACGTCTCTTCTTTCGGAACAGACGCCACATGTATATATATAATATGCCGGTGACGGGCAATGATCCTATCGTTAGTGAGGAGGGGTGGGCAAGTTTGAAGCCCTTAGTCTTACGGGAATTAGTTAAATAACTACGAGCTTGAGTACTGTGGGCAGGGCGAAGCTGGGAATTTGTATCTGACGGGGGTGTGCTTAGGTGGTCCTTGCAGGTGCGGTGATCACTGTGACCCCAGTGGTGTAGGGGTCACCGCAACTGCCTAGAAAGCAGGATACCCGGATTCGAATCCCGGCTGGGTACACATTTTCAGCTTTGCCCAATCGCAGTTGATGTCATATATTCTGTGAATATTAAATAATAACAACTGCAGGATCAGAAATGACGTCTGTTCTTTCGGTATTTCCTGTTGAAAAGCCTTTCTGAATACCAAACTGACATTTTGTTAGAACTTTATTTTTACCTATGTATGAAACTACTCTAAAATACATGAGGGTCTATAAGCAATTTTGAAGCGTTGGAGGTTTGCTAGTACACAATATGAATGCAGCGTGGTTGCTGGGAGCCAGGGTGAGGTGCGAGGGTTAAGCGAACAACGTGGCTAGTTTGCTTGTTTGAGGGCGTCGTGATGGCGCGTGCCGCGTGAGGCAATCGCGACCACCCCCGCCGCCCCAGACGCAGGCCGGACAGAGGGGGAGCGTCTGTCGCAGTCAATATTAATTTCAGCCAGGCCTGCGATATTGTCTGCGCGGTCTGACGCAGCCACTGCCGCCACACTTCCTTCCCTCGGCCGGCCTGTCCTCCACGGCTGTCCTCCTGCCGCTGCTGCGCCGCCTTTATGAATAAATCATGCCCCGTCGTAATTCCGCCGGTTCCGCGAGAGGAAGCCACCGAGACTCTCTCTCGTCTCTGCTAGCTTCCTTTTCGTTAATGGGGAGTGAAACACGGCAACAAATTTCTGTTTTTCCCTCTTTCTGGGAAGTGTAACTGAGTTTTGAATGACGCTACACGTCACACACAAATGACAACAACTTCTGTGATGAATTTGTCTGTTATTTCTACATCTACATTTACATAGATACTCTGCAAATCACATTTAAGTGCCTGGCAGAGGGTTCATTAAGCACTTTCATAACTTTTCTCTACCGTTCCATTCTCTAATAGCGCGCGGGAAGAAAGAACACGTAAATCGTTCGTTTTCGATCTGATTTCTCTAATTTTATTGGGATGGTCCTTAAGTAGGTGGGTGCTAGCAAAATATTTTCACATTCAGAAGTAAAAATCGCTGATTGAAACTTCGCAAACAGATCACGCCGCAATGCATAACGTGTTTCTTTTAATGATTTCCACCCAAATTCGTGCAACATTTCCCTGACGCTTCCCCCCCCCCTCCCTGTAACGTGATAAAACAAAACGAGCTGCCCTTCTCTGAACCTTCTCAATATCTTCCGTCAGTCCCACCTGATGAGGGTCCCGGTGCAGCTGGAACATCTTCGAAGCGTTCTGCCAATGAAATGTAATCTTTGGTTCGCCTTCCCTACAATATTTTCTATGCGTTCTCTCCAGTCTAGATTGTTCGTAATTGTAACTTCTAGGTATTTGGTAGAATTTAGGACCTTAAGGTTTGACTGATTTATCACGTAATTGACGTTCAGTGGGTTTCTTTTAGTGGTCATGTGTATTACTTCACACTTTTCATGATTTAGCGTTAATTGCCAATTTTCGCACCATGTAGAAAATTTGTCTAAATCGCTTCGTAGTTGCTTTTGATCCTCTGTTGACTTCACTAACCGATAAACGACAGCATCATCCGCGAACAGTCTAAGGGAGCTATTCAGAAGGAAGAGTAGGGGACCTATAACGCTTCCCTGGGGAAAAATGTGGAACGCTTCACGATTTGCGTGTCATCCTCACACAGGGGCCATGCTAATCAACTCTGTATCGCTCCAATTTTAGTATATTTACCGCCGAAGCGAGTACGATGATATATGGCAATCAACTCACCTTCAGGAAATTTATAAGTATTTATCGGGTTTCATGATACTGTACATTCCTGAGATTCCTGAGATATATTTTAATTTTTTATATCACCAAATATTACTGGGCATGCGGGTTTCATGATACTGTACATTACTGAGATATATTTTAATTTTTTATGTCACCAAATTTTACTGGGCATTAATTTGATATCATTATTAATCTCTCATCCGTATACCAGTAGTTTTGTGCATTTTTATAGCAATGGAGAAATCTTGCAATCGAATCCATGTTAAAAAATTCATTTATATACAGACATTTTTGTTGAACTAGTTTCAACAGGCAAATAAACTGATATAGTAGTAAAATATAGTAATTACAATTCCAGAGTTAGTAAGTGCAGACAAGTGGGAAGATTACAGAACTATCAGTTTAATAAGTCATGGTTGCAAAATACTAAAACGAATTATTTACAGACGAATGGAAAAACTTGTGGAATCCGACCTCGGGGAAGATCAGTTTGGATTTAGGAGAAATGTAGGAACACGGGAGGCAATACTCACATTACGACTTATCTTAGAAGATAGGCTAAGGAAAGGGAAACCTACGTTTTTAGCGTTTGTCGATTTCAAGAAAGTTTTTGACAATGTTGACTGGAATACACTCTTCCAAATTCTGAAGGTATCAGGTGTAAGATATAGTAATAGAGTAATAGAGACTGCAAAAGATCTGGAAGAGAAATTTAATGGGATGGAAAGTTTCTTGAATGGAAGATGTAAGATGAACATTAAAAACAGTAAAACGAAGGTAATGGAATGCATTGTCAGAAAATCAGGCGATGCTGAAGGAATTACACTAGGCAATGAGACAATAAAAGTAGTAGATGAATTTTGTTATTTGGGTAGCAAGATAACTTCTGACGGCCGAAGTAAAGAAGATATAAAATGCAGAATGATTATTGGAAATAAAGTGTTTCTAAAGAAGCGAAATTTGCTGACATCCAATATTAATTTAAATGTTAGGAAGTCCTTTCTGAAAGCATTTGTCTTGAGTGTAGCATTGTATGGGAGTGAAACGTGGACGATAACGAGTTCAGATAAAAAGATGATAGAAGCTTTTGAAATGTGGTGCTACAGACGAATGATGAAAATTAGATTGGTAGGTCACGTCACTAATGAGGAGGTGCTTAACCGAATCGGGATGAAAAGGAGTTTCTGGCATATCCTGACTAAGAGAACGGATAGATTGATTGGACACATTTGAGACATCAAGGAATTATCAGCTTAGGATTAGAAGGAAGTGTGTTGGGTAAACATCGTAAAGGGGCGAATATAGTAAGCAGATTGTAAAGGATGTTGTTTGCCGAACGTATTCTCAGGTGAAGAGACTTGCACAGGACAGTGTAGCTTAGAGAGGTGCATCAAACAATTCTGCTGACCTGAAGAGCACAACAACAACAACAACAACCGATTTCTATGAACTAAGTCATGATCATCTCAGAATTGTCTACAAAACATTGGTCATTCGCTTGGACATTTATTTGAAGTAACGTTAAATGTTCACTTGGAAATATTGCACGAAGTCCTAAAAGAAAATTAAAGTTTTCAAAATGTCTGTATTCCATCATCTGTTTTGACGCCACTATTACTGTACTTCACGCACCAGTTGTCAATAATAAAATATATATTTCAACACGACATGTTTCGGGGGCGACATTATCCCATTATCAAGCTCATAAAACGTATTTGCTGCTAGGAAGCAACATTACCCACAATAGCTGTGTATGTACATTGTCAAAAATAAAAACTTTGCGCAGTACTACATATTTCTCAGATCGCATCTGAGGGGTGAGTCGACGACTGGTTGCTGGCCGCTGGAGGTCCTGTTGAAACGTGTCCATAAAAAAAATCGTAAGGAAATGTCTAATATTGTGCCTACTATTTGGGTCGAGTAACTGGCTTGCAAGAAAATGTATAATATTGCTTCTACTGTGTGTATCAATATGTGTACCTAACTCTGTGAAGTTTCATCTTTGGCAAAGATCATGTATTGCATAGCATTGTAGCTCGCGCAGAGAGAGAGTGGGACTTGTGGTTTAGCTCGCTTAGAGAGCAGTTGAGTTGTGGTTATGGCTCCGATGTAGAGCAGAGGCTGCTGTGCCAGCAAGTTGATTTGATTGTATTTGGAATATATATTGTATTTTTATTACTATCAAAACGTTGTAGCACCGCTGGAATGAAGGTAATTGCATTTGATGTCATTAGGAAAAAGTTATATTATGTAGGTAATGTAATGGTGATTATTAATAATAAGTAACAAAGTTGACCTTTCTTTCCTGTTTCATTTACGTAATTAGAAGATTAAACTACTTCCTTCATTTGATAATTAGTTATTAGTGGATTTAAAGTGCAGCATTGATTTTGGTAATCTTGTTAAACAGATTTCGTTATTTGTGCTATAGTAAATGATTGTTATGCAACACTGCAGTCAATTGATTAGGATACTGAATTTTGATAATCAGGTACTGATCTGCATAAAATTCTCGCAGTCAAACATTAAGAAAGTGGTTTGTGGTTTTTTATTATCTTGCTCACAGTCAAATGTTTTGAGTATAGTCAGTGTCTGTTTCATATGGTGACTTGCCACAGTTGTTTTGTTAAAAGATCCGTTGCGCACATAATCAGTTTAATGGACTGTTTCCTATTTAACAGTATATACATAAATATCAGGGCCATAATTAAACCAAATTGCTGTGTTAATGAACAATTTGTTGTCTGATTTAACGATAGGTTCAACATCTACAACACACACACAGCTTTTACTGTTTATATAAAGCGCATAGAGGGCGCCCCACTTGTCACGTACTACCGACTATGAAATTTGACCAATGGGATGCCTTGTAACGTGCTGAAGAGTCCACTTCCCTCGTAATCTTGTGGGATTATGGGCAGCCCTACAGGGTGCATGGTGTAAAGCCCCTCTTGTACTAATTTAGACATTAAGTCTTCTTGAATCATCAATACTGATGGTACTGTGACTGCGGCCGGTCACGAGTACGAAGGAAGCAGGATACCAACAGCCGCATGTTTAACAGAAACATTTATTCCTTAACTACCAGTTTCGGCATTCCATTATGCCAACTTCAGGCTCCTATATCGGACTATTATATCCATTAAATATGGATCTAAACTGGTTGCGACGATATCTCGCAGTAAGAACCAACAATAACAACTTTGACAACAAGAACTTGTCGTCACAGTTGTTGTTGGTGCCGCGGCGGAGCGGCCGAGCGCATCGGGGCGCTATGCTACGATGCGCGAGGCCGTTCTCCAACGGTGATTCGAATCCCTTCTCGGGCATGGATGTTTGTGCTGTCTTTAGTATAAGGTAGTTCATAAGTAGTTTGATGACCGCCGGCCGCGGTGGCCGAGGGGACTGAGGCGCTCCAGTCGCGGTCTGCACGGCCACTGCGGTCGGGGGTTCGAATCCCCCCTCGGGCATGGATATTTGTGCCGTCCTTAGTCTTAGGTAGTTAGTAAGTAGTTTGTAAGCTTTGGGACTGATGTAACCCGTAGTTAAGTCCCATAAGTTCTACAAACATTTGATGACCCCGCAGTTAAGTCCCTTGAGCTTTAAAAACATTTGAACATTTTATTGTTGTTGGTTCTTACTGAGAGAAAGCCACGCAACCAGTTTCGATCTCCATTTAATGGATATAATACTCCGATATAGGAGCCTGAAGATGGCATAATGGAATGCCGAAACTGGTAGTTTTCGTTAAACATGCGGCTGATGGTATCCTACTTCCTACGTAATTTCGCCATTAGTTATCTAAATGGCACGTCTTGACGCTTGCTAGCTGGGGCTCGACACGATGTTAATCACGTGTACCAGTTTGATTCGCTCTTACGGTATCTATGACTCATATTAATGGGAAAAAGACATTCTCCTCCTACCTTCTTATTGCTATCAGTCTGCTGCCTTCCTCCATAGTAACATCTTGTAGTTGTCGCAATGGTAAAACACTGGTCTCTCATTCGGGAGGATTGTGATTGAAATCCTCTTACTGACGCACGGGAAAGATCACGTGGTGTGGGTCGCCGGGGTACGGATTTCATGGCCGCTCCCGCCGGGGAATCCTGTCTTGGGAATGGATGTGTTATGTTAGCATAAGTGAGTCAAAGTACCACTAACCTTAGCAGTTTGGTCCCTTGGTTTTACAAATATATTACCATTTAAAACCACCAGTTACCCACATTTAGGATTTCCCTAATTCAGTGCCGGCAGTTGCCGGTATGATTCCTTCGAAAGGACACTGAAGATTTCCGTCATCCTCCTTGCTCAAACATCCGAGCACGAACTCCGTCTGTAACCACCATACTGTCGACGGGACATGAATCCATACGTATCTTTCCTTCTTCCTCCTTACTTTGCGGATGCTGATATAAGTGATTTGCAGAAGTACATGTTAGTCTTTGACCTTAATTTTGCGCTTAATACTTGATTTATGTCATCAAGTAACCTTCCTTGTCATTTCAGACCAGATATTTTCATAATAATGTTTATTTTTATTGCAGTACTCATGGTGTTGGTATTGAATTCGCGGCAGTTTGCCATATTGACCCTATAAGAAGGCTAGACGATTGTCTTGCCTTGAGACAACGGCTTTTCGGCCTTGAGATTTTCGACCAAAACCGAAAAATTAATATCATCTCCTGTCAGATTTCTATCATGAATGTCTGCCAGTTCGGCCACACTCCCCTACAACAATCACGCACTCTTGTCTAATCGCTTACCCACTGCAACCGCATCTCCATATTATTAGGAGACACTGAAGGAGATTTATATAACGTTTTGCTGCCTAATTTCTCTCCTGCAAATTTTTCTTACTGACGTGAGCGACTAATTCCTGTCTGATGCGTATGCTACGCCCTCAAATACGGACTCTGTAAGCTTAGATCAATAATAATATATAAAAAAATATCGAAAGCTGATATTTTCAACCAGTCATTCTCTACATACTTTGGTGACCCTTGTGTGATTCTGGCCGCATTAACAACACCGGGAATCATCAGGTGACGATACTGACTGTGTACTTCTCTGTTCTATAATATCTGGCTTCAGTGAACTTTGTGACAGAACTACGTAAGCAAAAATTCCAGTAACAACCGAGTCATCGGATCAGCGAAGCCGGAAGGGATGCATAAAGAGTTTTTTTTTTTATCATTATGAACCTTTTTCCATTTCTTGAAACACACTGTTCACAACGCCGCGGTGGTGTAGCCGAGTGGTCTATAGCGTCTCTTTGCGGAGCTCACCGTTGCTCGCCGCGGAGTTTCGAGTCCTCCCTGGGGCATGGGTGTGTGTGTGTTTGTCATTAGGTTAGTTTACCTAGGTTTAAGTAGTTTGTAAGCTACGGACTGATGACCACGCAGTTTGGTCAGATAGATTTACAAACATTTGAACATTTTGGAAGATTCGAACCTCCGACGCGGGAGACCTGGCAATTCGTAACATGGCGCTCAAGACCGCTCGAATACTCCCGCACGGCTTTCGTGTTTCGGTAAGAAGCAATATTAATCTCAGATGGTGATCAATACCATCAAGCATGATGCATCTACATGATGCATCGCTTGATAATGGCATAAGCCGAAATGGTCGTTCTGAAATAAACATTTGCACGATACAAGACGATTCACATTTATTGAAACGTCTTATGTGGTGTCGCACAAGTACAAAGTGCGCGCCACTTACTTTCGCCGCGCGCCGCCATGCACGCACGGCGCGGCGTTCTCACGACGACAGCCACGAGCGCCCTCTGGGACAACGCCGCTCGTGGCCACCACTGAAGGACATCGGTCACTTCGGACTGAGATAGCAACGAGTTAGGACCTTCGTAATCCGATAGGCACGAGTGAAGACTTTGCTATTGTACAGGCACTAGGCAGGCCTCTAACAACTATGTATCAACATTCTGCAGTACTATGTAAAAGTTAAGTATTGTTACATTCTGTGCAATATATATATCTTTCTAATTTACTCTAGTGTTTATAGTTTCTGGCTGCTCCCCTCCGTACCTGCACCAGCGTGCTATTTTTGTTCCTGTGTCGGGCTCATTCCACTCGGCCACCGACACCTACGACGAGGCTGGGACACAAAAGCGGCGACGAAGTGGGGACACAAAAGTGGCGACGAGGATGGGATACAAAAGTGGCGACGAGGAGTGATAGAACCGTGGACCAGCACGCTAGCAGCAGCCAGACAGCAGCAGTCGGAGCACGCAAAAATTGCTCCCGCCCACCCACCCTTATTATAAGATTTTTGGGGGAACATATTCTGTTACGTATTTTGTGGACTTTTTTGTTGCAGAGCGTCCTCTTTCATATTGCATTTGTGTTTTGTTATAAGTTACTTGTATGCGCGGCGCCTAATCGGTCAGCATGGCCACTACCCCGAACCCAAACTTAATGGAAATTATTCAGTTACAGACGGCGCAAATAACACAACTTCTCCAGGCTGTGGCCCAGTTCACAGCGCAAGCAGCTAACCAACAACAACAGCCGCCGCTTCAGCAGCCCACACCAGCCGCCGTACCGCTCCCTACGTTCCGCCAGTACAACGAACGTGAGGAAGAATGGAGCGACTACTTCGCACAGTTTCAAGAACTCGTCGCGGCTCATCAAATTACAGGTCAGAGAGTGAAGAACCTTTTCTTATCGATTGTGGGCCCCCAGACTTCGTACTATTGCAGAAACTATTCCCTCACGCATCTCCTCGTGCTGTAGACTTTGAACAAATTGTAGATGCACTAAATGCTCATTATGAGAGAAAAGTTCTTGTAGCCGCTGCACGGTACCGATTTTTCAGACTGAAAAAATTACCTGAACAGTCACACCAAGAGTGGATCACCGAGTTGAAGGGCTTAACCCGCAACTGTAAATTTACTTGTTCTTGTGGACTTTCTTATAGTGATGTGATGTTGAGGGATGCAATTACGCAGAACATTCAGGACCCCAGAATTAGAGCAGCAATTCTAAAACAATCTGACCCTTCATTAGACAGTGTACTGCAGCTTATAGATGCGCATGATACTTTTGACTTAGCAGATGTAGAAATGCAAAGCCATAGTGTAAATTCAGTGCGCCGCAACGGACGCTTTCCTAGCCGTAGTCCTCAGTATAGCACTAGTGATTCTTATTTTTCTTCCGGCCGTGCTGAACAGACAGTGAACAGTAGCCAGTGTAAAAGTGCGACGCAAAGGTCGCCCCGTAGTGTTAGACACAGTACTTTGAATAACGGGCGCCAACGCTCATTTCAGAAAAATGTACGTAAATCTTGCCCGCAGTGTGTGTCTCGCCACAAGCGTGCTCATTGCCCTAGTCGCAACGCAATCTGTTATCAATGTGGCAAATTGGGACATGTGCAGTCTGTGTGTATGCAAATTAAAAACTCAACGAACAGTAACGTTAGAAACAGTGCTTCGCAGAGTGCGAGAACAGTTCATTCTGTAAATGTTATACGGGCTGTGGAATTGAACACTGCTTTCCTTGGATGTCAATTGCAAGGAAGTAGTTCTGCGCCTATGGCAAAACTATATAGTGCACCACGTAGCAAGCGCCAACGAGCGCGTAAAACAGTGCAACGGAAACGGGTTCGGGACAAGCAAAATGACAATGAACAGTGCATTCCTGTAGTGAAAATAGTGCCTTCTGCAACTGCTCCTTGTGATAGTGCCCAGTACTGTGTAGCTAGTGACAGTAGACTTGTTGTAGATACTGAAAGTAATTTTAGTGCAGTAGCCTCGCATTGCGCGGACGCCGATCCGGCGGTAGTACCATCTAGTGACAGTGTTGTTAATCCCCTGCGTGCCGAGTCTGCGCCGCTTCCTTCACTACGCGGCCCGCGCATACGCAGCACACAAACCGTAGCAGACGTTGCCCACATTCGCGCACCTGTCGTGCGCCAGGAGCACAAACTTTTTGTAAATCTCTCCATAGAAAATAAGACTGTGCAATTTCAGCTTGATACTGGTTCCGCTGTTACATTAATTAATAAAGACACTTATGAACTTCTGGGTTCGCCAAAATTGTCGCCGTCACAGCAAGTGCTAACAGCGTATACAGGTGAAAATATTCCCGTGCTAGGAACATGTAGCCTGCCCGCCTCTTTTCAAGGTGTAATAAAAACAGTTGCTTTTGTAGTTCTTCAGGCCAAATCGACACAGAACATTTTTGGACTAGATGCTTTTGACTTGTTTGGTTTATCGATTCAAAGAGATGTGCTTCACATTTCGTCAATAGTGCCTCAGGATAAAATCAATGCATTGTGTGACAAATATAATGATTTGTTTTCGCCGGAACTAGGTTGTGCAAAAGACTTCGTGGCACATGTAACTTTAAAAGAATCTGCAGTTCCAAAATTTCGTAAAGCTAGACCAGTGCCTATCGCATTGCGTGATACAGTTGCCGAAGAACTTAAACGTTGGCAAGATAGTGGGGTGATTTCTCCTGTTTCTGCGAGTCAGTGGGCCTCGCCTATAGTAATTATACCCAAACCGTCAGGAAAACTTCGTCTCTGTGCGGACTTCAAATCAACAGTGAACAGTCAAACAATTGTCGACACTTATCCCCTGCCCAGACCTGAGGAACTGATGGACAAATTAGGAGAGTCTCGCTTCTTTTCCAAGATTGATTTAGCAGAGGCATACTTACAACTTCCACTTGATGACGAGTCAAAAAAATTTTTCGTCATTAATACTCACATGGGCCTTTTTCAATTTCAACGCCTACCCTTTGGCAGTTCTTCCGCTCCCGCTATTTTTCAGCGTTTTTTGGAACAGCTGACAGTTTCCGTACCGTGTTGTTCGAACTATTTAGATGACATTGTGGTGTCCGGACGTACAGTTGAAGAACATTTAGCAAACCTGGAGTGCCTTTTCAAAGTGTTGACTGCAGCAGGTCTACGTTGCAATAAAGCAAAGTGTTCGTTTTTTCAAACTGAAATAGAGTACCTAGGCCATGTGATTAATGCCCAAGGAATCCATCCCTTACAGTCACATCTTCGAGCAATCAAAGACTTGCCTCCTCCTAAGAATGTGCACGAATTGCAAGCAGTAATGGGGAAGCTGAACTATTATTTCAGATTTATTCCCAATGCCTCTCAGATTGCAGCTCCACTGCATCACTTACGTAGGAAGAATGTTCCTTTTGTATGGTCTAAAGATTGTCAGGTTGCCTTTGACAAATGAAAGTCTGCACTACTCAGTGATGCATGTTTGATTCCCTTTGACCCACAGAAGCCGGTAGTGCTAGCAGTTGACGCCTCGTCGTACGGTGTGGGTGCAGTTCTGTCACATCGTATTGGATGTCATGATCGTCCTATTGCCTTTGCATCCAAGCTACTGACGCCAACGCAACAGAATTACAGTCAGATAGAAAAGGAGGCCTTAGCAATCATTTACGGCGTCACAAAGTTTCATCATTATCTCTATGGCAGAAAATTCTATTTGTTGACGGACCACAAGCCTCTCACGTCGTTGTTCTCACCCACAAAGCCGATTCCGCCACGTACGGCACAAAAGCTTCAGAGATGGTCCTTGATATTGTCTAATTATCAGTATGAGATTTTGTACCGACCTACCACTAAACACGCCAACGCGGACACACTTTCCCGACTTCCGGTTGGCCAGGATGTGTCGTTTGATTCTTCGGAAATGGCATGTTGTCAGATAGACTCCAGAGATGCTACCGCTGTCGCAGATTTCCCTTTGAACTCTCGTCGGGTTGCACAGGAAACAGCTGCGGATGCAGACTTAAGTGTGGTAGCACGTTTTGTTCGCTCAGGGTGGCCTGCCAGAGCCAAAGACATTGATCGACCTCTGGTTCGACGCTATTTTGCACAACGTCATGCATTATCTTTAAGTAAGGGTGTACTGTTGTTGCATACCGACAACGACCAAGCAAGAGTGATTGTTCCTCGTTCCCTGCAACGAGAAGTGTTACGCCTCCTGCATCAAGGACATTGGGGTATTGTTAGGACAAAGCAACTGGCCAGACGTCATTGTACCTGGGTTGGTATGGACGCTCACATAGAGAACATGACGTCACAGTGTACTGTTTGTGCGGAGCATCAGGCGGCTCCTCCGCAACGTTTCTCAGATTGGCCACGCCCCAAGGGACCATGGCAACGTTTACATATTGACTTTACCGGACCATTCTGGAATACGCGCTGGTTAATCGTTGTAGACGCTTTCAGCAAGTTTCCTTTTGTGATTGCCATGAACTCAACGACGGCGTCTAGTACAATCAGTGCCTTAACATCAGTGTTTTGCATCGAAGGTTTGCCTGAAACTATCGTCAGTGACAATGGACCTCAGTTTGTTAGTGCGGAATTTCAACAGTTTTGTCGTGTGAATGGCATTCAGCATATCACCACCGCACCTTTTCACCCTCAGTCCAATGGTGAAGCAGAACGTTTCGTTCGAACATTCAAGTCTCACATGGAGAAGATGAAAGGTCAGCACTCCAGGCAGCAAGCTCTTCAAATTTTCCTGTCTACGTATCGGTGCATGCCACGTGACGGCCCGTCTCCTGCCGAGCTGCTACGCGGCCGCCGTCACCGCACTCTCCTTCACCTGCTGCAGCCTCCCAAGCACCGAGTCGGTTCGTATGGCGCTACGCGTTTTCAGGTTTCTACGCCGGTGCTGTACAGGGTGTTTGCTGGAAACAAGAAGACATGGTTGCCGGGCAGCATTCAGCGCGTGCTCGGTAGCAATATGTGTGTTGTACGTTCTTCCACAGGGTCGGAGCTGCGGCGCCACGCAAACCAATTGCGTCTGTATAGGCCGCGCGATCCTGTCTCCGGTTTCTTGATTCCAGACCCAGTTCACCGCCAGGGAGCACAACCACATCGTTCGTACCCGGACTACGAGATCGTCCCGATGGAGATCGACGCGACGCCGCCGCTGTCGCCGCCGCAGATGACTGCGTCACCGAGAAGGACTCCGGGACCGTGCGTGCCGCCGCCGCCTGGGCCACGCACCTCAGAAGAAGATGACCTGCTCCCTCTGGGCGGGGGCGGGCGCCCTTCCCCAGGTTTCGGCGGGTTCCCTGGAGGATCTCAAGGCAGATGCCGGGGCGCGGACGGCGTCTTGATCCCAGCCTCAGCTACGACGCCCGTCCCACCAGTAACGACCCCGCCCAGGCCCTCCTCCCAGTGCCGTCGCCGTGGCCCTCAGCCCTACGCCACGACGGCGCGGCGGTTTGGGGCCGAGGGGTGTGGTGTCGCACAAGTACAAAGTGCGCGCCACTTACTTTCGTCGCGCGCCGCCATGCACGCACGGCGCGGCGTTCTCACGACGACAGCCACGAGTGCCCTCTGCTGCAACCCCGCTCGTGGCCACCACGGAAAGACACCGGTCACTTCGGACTGAGATAGCAACGAGTTAGGACCTTCGTAATCAGATAGGCACCCGTGAAGACTTTGCTATCGTACAGGCACTAGGCAGGCCTCTAACAACTATGTATCAACATTCTGCAGTACTATGTAAAAGTTAAGTATTGATACATTCTGTGCAATATATATCTCTTTCTAATTTACTCTAGTGTTTATAGTTTCTGGCTGCTCCCCCACCGACACCTACGACGAGGCTGGGACACAAAAGCGGCGACGAAGTTGGGACGCAAAAGGGACAAGCAAAATGACTATGAACAGTGCATTCCTGTAGTGAAAATAGTGCCTTCTGCAACTGCTCCTTGTAATAGTGCCCAGTACTGTGTAGCTAGTGACAGTAGACATCAAGTAGCTACTCAAAAGTGTAGTGCAGTAGTTAGTACATCTGGAGTAGCTTCGCATTGCGCGGACGCCGATCCGGCGGTAGTGTCATCTAGTGACAGTGTGGTTAATCCGCTGCGTGCCGAGTCTGCGCCGCTTACTTCACTACGCGGCCCGCGCAGACGCAGCAAACAAACCGTAGCAGACGTTGCCCACATTCGCGCACCTGTCGAGCGCCGCAAGCAAAAACTGTTTGTGACTCTCTTCGTAGAAAATAAGACGGTGCAATTTCAGCTTGATACTTGTTCCGCTGTCACATTAATAAATAAAGATACTTATGAACTTCTGGGTTCGCCAAAATTGTCGCCGTCACAGCAAGTGTTAACAGCTTATACAGGTGAAAATATTCCCGTGCTAGGAACATGTAGCCTGCCCGCCTCTTTTCAAGGTGTAACAAAAACAGTTGCTTTTGTTGTTCTTCAGGCCAAATCTACACAGAACATTTTTGGACTAGATGCTTTTGATTTGTTTGGTTTATCAATTCAAAGAGATGTGCTTCAAATTTCGTCAATAGTGCCTCAGGATAAAATCAATGCATTGTGTGACAAATACAGTGACTTGTTTTCGCCGGAACTAGGTTGTGCAAAAGACTTCGTGGCACATGTGACTTTAAAAGAATCTGCAGTTCCAAAATTTCGTAAAGCTAGACCAGTGCCTATCGCATTGCGTGATACAGTTGCCGAAGAACTTAAACGTTGGCAAGATAGTGGGGTGATTTCTCCTGTTTCTGCGAGTCAGTGGGCCTCGCCTATAGTAATTATACCCAAGCCGTCAGGAAAACTTCGTCTCTGTGCGGACTTTAAATCAACAGTGAACAGTCAAACAATTGTCGACACTTATCCCCTGCCCAGACCTGAGGAACTGTTGGACAAATTAGGACAGTCTCGTTTCTTTTCTAAGATTGATTTATCAGAGGCATACTTACAGATTCCACTTGATGACGACTCAAAAAAGTTTTTCGTCATTAATACTCACATGGGCCTTTTTCAATTTCAACGCCTACCCTTTGGCAGTTCTTCCGCTCCCGCTATTTTTCAGCGTTTTTTGGAACAGCTGACAGTTTCCGTACCGTGTTGTTCGAACTATTTAGATGACATTGTGGTGTCCGGACGTACAGTTGAAGAACATTTAGCAAACCTGGAGTGCCTTTTCAAAGTGTTGACTGCAGCAGGTCTACGTTGCAATAAAGCAAAGTGTTCGTTTTTTCAAACTGAAATAGAGTACCTAGGCCATGTGATTAATGCCCAAGGAATCCATCCCTTACAGTCACATCTTCGAGCAATCAAAGACTTGCCTCCTCCTAAGAATGTGCACGAATTGCAAGCAGTAATGGGGAAGCTGAACTATTATTTCAGATTTATTCCCAATGCCTCTCAGATTGCAGCTCCACTGCATCACTTACGTAGGAAGAATGTTCCTTTTGTATGGTCTAAAGATTGTCAGGTTGCCTTTGACAAATTAAAGTCTGCACTACTCAGTGATGCATGTTTGATTCCCTTTGACCCACAGAAGCCTGTAGTGTTAGCAGTTGACGCCTCGTCGTATGGTCTGGGCGCTGTAATCTCACATCGTATTGGATGTCACGATCGTCCTATTGCCTTTGCATCCAAGCTACTGACGCCGACGCAACAGAATTACAGTCAGATAGAAAAGGAGGCCTTAGCAATCATTTACGGCGTCGCAAAGTTTCATCATTATCTCTATGGCAGAAAATTCTATTTGTTGACAGACCACAAGCCTCTCACGTCGTTGTTCTCACCCACAAAGCCAATTCCGCCACGTACGGCACAAAAGCTTCAGAGATGGTCCTTGATATTGTCAAATTATCAGTATGAGATTTTGTACCGACCTACCACTAAACATGCCAACGCGGACACACTTTCCCGACTTCCGGTTGGCCAGGATGTATCATTTGATTCTTCAGAAATGGCATGTTGTCAGATAGACTCCAGAGATGCTTCCGCTGTCGCAGACTTTCCTTTGAACTCTCGTCGGGTTGCACAGGAAACAGCTGCGGATGCAGACCTAAGTGTGGTAGCACGTTTTGTTCGCTCAGGGTGGCCTGCCAGAGCCAAAGACATTGATCGGCCTCTGGTTCGACGTTATTTTGCACAACGTCATGCATTATCTTTAAGTCAGGGTGTACTGTTGTTGCATACCGACAACGACCAAGCAAGAGTGATTGTTCCTCGTTCCCTGCAACGAGAAGTGTTACGCCTCCTGCATCAAGGACATTGGGGCATTGTTAGGACAAAGCAATTGGCCAGACGTCATTGTACCTGGGTTGGTATGGACGCTCAGATAGAGAGCATGACGTCACAGTGTACTGTTTGTGCGGAGCATCAGGCGGCTCCTCCGCAACGTTTTTCAGACTGGCCACGCCCCAAGGGACCATGGCAACGTTTACACATTGACTTTGCCGGACCTTTCTGGAATACGCGATGGTTAATTGTTGTAGACGCTTTCAGCAAGTTTCCTTTTGTGATTGCCATGAACTCAACGACGGCGTCTAGTACAATCAGTGCCTTAACATCAGTGTTTTGCATCGAAGGCTTGCCTGAAACTATCGTCAGTGACAATGGACCTCAGTTTGTTAGTGCGGAATTTCAACAGTTTTGTCGTGTGAATGGCATTCAGCATATTACCACTGCACCTTTTCACCCTCAGTCCAATGGTGAAGCAGAACGTTTCGTTCGAACATTCAAGTCACACATGGAAAAGATGAAAGGTCAGCACTCCAGGCAGCAAGCTCTTCAAATTTTCCTGTCTACGTATCGGTGCATGCCACGTGACGGCCCGTCTCCTGCCGAGCTGCTACACGGCCGCCGTCACCGCACTCTCCTTCACCTGCTGCAGCCTCCCACGCACCGAGTCGGTTCGTATGGCGCTACGCGTTTTCAGGTTTCTACGCCGGTGCTGTACAGGGTGTTTGCTGGAAACAAGAAGACATGGTTGCCGGGCACCATTCAGCGCGTGCTCGGTAGCAATATGTATGTTGTACGTTCTTCCACAGGGTCGGAGCTGCGGCGCCACGCAAACCAATTGCGTCTGCATAGGCCGCGCGATCCTGTCTCCGGTTTCTTGATTCCAGACGCAGTTCACCGCCAGGGAGCACAACCACATCGTTCGTCAACGGGTCCAGCGTCCCCGGACTACGAGATCGTCCCGATGGAGATCGACGCGACGCCGTCGCTGTCGCCGCCGCAGATGACAGCGTCACCGAGAGGGACTCCGGGACCGTGCGTGCCGCCGCCGCCTGGGCCACGCACCTCAGAAGAAGATGACCTGCTCCCTCTGGGCGGGGGGGTGCGCCCTTTTCCAGGTTTCGGTGGGTTCCCTGGAGGATCGCAAGGCGGATACCGGGGCGCGGACGGCGTCTCGATCCCAGCCTCAGCTACGACGCCCGTCCCACCAGTAACGCCCCCGCCCAGGCCCTCCTCCCAGTGCCGTCGCCGTGGCCCTCAGCCCTACGCCACGACGGCGCGGCGGTTTGGGGGGGGGAGGGGTGTGGTGTCGCACAAGTACAAAGTGCGCGCCACTTACTTTCGCCGCGCGCCGCCATGCACGCACGGCGCGGCGTTCTCACGACGACAGCCACGAGCGCCCTCTGGGACAACGCCGCTCGTGGCCACCACTGAAGGACATCGGTCACTTCGGACTGATATAGCAACGAGTTAGGACCTTCGTAATCCGATAGGCACGAGTGAAGACTTTGCTATTGTACAGGCACTAGGCAGGCCTCTAACAACTA
Source organism: Locusta migratoria (assembly GCA_026315105.1). Lineage (NCBI taxonomy): Eukaryota > Metazoa > Arthropoda > Insecta > Orthoptera > Acrididae > Locusta > Locusta migratoria. The sequence continues at coordinate 69,638,757 of CM048748.1, read as the reverse complement.
TGTATCAACATTCTGCAGTACTATGTAAAAGTTAAGTATTGTTACATTCTGTGCAATATATATATCTTTCTAATTTACTCTAGTGTTTATAGTTTCTGGCTGCTCCCCTCCGTACCTGCACCAGCGTGCTATTTTTGTTCCTGTGTCGGGCTCATTCCACTCGGCCACCGACACCTACGACGAGGCTGGGACACAAAAGCGGCGACGAAGTGGGGACACAAAAGTGGCGACGAGGATGGGATACAAAAGTGGCGACGAGGAGTGATAGAACCGTGGACCAGCACGCTAGCAGCAGCCAGACAGCAGCAGTCGGAGCACGCAAAAATTGCTCCCGCCCACCCACCCTTATTATAAGATTTTTGGGGGAACATATTCTGTTACGTATTTTGTGGACTTTTTTGTTGCAGAGCGTCCTCTTTCATATTGCATTTGTGTTTTGTTATAAGTTACTTGTATGCGCGGCGCCTAATCGGTCAGCATGGCCACTACCCCGAAAGCGATATATCGAAATATATTTCACCGCCGTAGTTCAGTCGACAGTGTCGCAGACTACCATGCAGGGCCACGGGTTCAATTCGCGTCAGGGGACTGGGCGTTGTGTAGTTCTCATCATAATTTTCATCATTGACATGAAAGGCGCGAAGTGGTGCCAAGTAAAAAGACTTGCACTAGGCGGCCGAACAATCCCACACCGGATCTCCCAGTCAAAAATGCCGAAAGATTATTTACTTTTTTTCCGACATAATTTGCGTATGTGACTTCGTAGGATTTCCCGGCGTAATAAATTTTCAAAGTCTGTTCGGGTTTTCTGCCGGATATTGAAATCTAACTAATTCAATATTTCGACGGTTCCTGAAGATGACGGAAAGTTGTACCGTCGAAATATTGAATCAGTATGATTTCAATATCCGGCAGAAAACCCGAACAGACTTTGAAAATTCGCATGTGCTTTTCGCGCGTTTGGTACATGTTATGTCGTATGCAGTCGTTTGTTTACTGTTGATTTTGATGCTATTATTTTGCTTCTTCTTGTTGTTCTTCTTTCTTGTATAATGGCTAGTGGTAAGGATGCGAAGCTGCAAAATATGGTTGGAGTACTTTCTGAAGCTGTGGATGAAAACGATTAATAAATGCGGGAAAATAATGACAGTGTCGGTAAATTTTACTGAACTGATGCAGAAAAAATCAATTTATGACTCTAAACGGTTAACGGCGCTATTAGTCAGTGGCGGATTTTCACATTTGCCGCCACTAGGCTAATGAAATTTTGGCGGCCATACTGACCTGTAAAATTCGATACCTTATTTCACTCTCATACTAACTATAATTTTTCGTCAGTAAAATTATAGCTTTATGTTTTATGCACTGTGGTCCTAATAACACCATCTTTTTTGCGTGATTACTATGACTGAACTAGGGGATCCAAGAATCAAACCAGATTATTTTCACAAGTTAGATATTTGGTTAAGATTGCACCAGAAATAGTTTTTGTTTATATTTCTAAGCTCTGATATACTACTAATAATATTATGGTAAGTATTCCTTAATATTTCTGGGCATAATTAAATAATTTTATTACACTTACTTTACACTTACTTGCAGTTTAAAAATTTTTGCCCCAAATTTGCCTCTCGTAAAATCTGGCGTTCTAGGCTCCAGCCTTCTCAGCTTACTGATAAATCCGCCACTGCCATTAGTAGTGTCCGACTACCATTTCCTTCTTTTTCAGAAATCATCGTGTATTTTAAGACAGCAACGGTATCAAATCGTGAGTTTTCGACAAAATAGCAAGAAGTGCCCGAAATCGAGGTTTCCATTTTTTTAATGAAATAAACAACAAAATTATCAGTACTTACTTCCCGAATTGTCATCCTACAGAATATACCTGTTAAAATTTACCATTGTCAGACCACGCCAAATAGCTGATTGACTCACGTTAAAATTCTTCTGAGCTATTTTCCGCATCATGATAATAAAATCTTACCAACGTTTCGGATCCGTTACAAGATCCTTCCTCGGGGAATTCTGATTTGTTACCTCCTTGTTTTGGTCTTATAAAGCGGTACAACGGGCCCTCAGTCCGCAGATGGGTGTTCCTGACAGCGTGGCAACTTCGTCACTACCCAGGAGAACGAAGCCGACCGTTCGATTGCCGCCGTTGATGGCCAAGAGAACGCATGCATACAACTTCCTGTTTCCCACCAATAGGAGTCACCTATGCAAACACCAATAATGCGCATCTCCCTTTCCTATTTCCACCTATCAGGAACAGCAATGAAAACACCAATCGAAACTAAACTGTTAGGACAGTACACGCTTTGTAAGACCAGCAAAGAATGTCACACGGTTCTGGTGGAGCTAGGGGAAATCAATAGAGTAAACCTATCGTGGGTCCCTGGCCACTCGGGAATTAGTGGCAACGAACGTGCCGACAGATTAGCCAGGATGGGGGCAGAGACTCCATTTATTGGACCGGAATCTGTCTTGACAATCACCAAGGCAATGATCAAATTGGAGCTACGTAACTGGCTCAGAAGACAGCACGTAGAATATTGGACCAAAGTCTATCAACAAAAACATGGCAAGGTAATGATGCCAAAGCCATGTTTTAAAAGAAGCTCTGCAATCCTGGGCCTGAACAGGAGAGAGATTAGACTCATGGTTGGATTGCTGACAGGCCACGGGAATTTCAAAAAACACCTACATACAACGAGAATAACAGAAGAGGACCCTAAATGTAGGATCTGTGATGACGGTGATGAAACTGCATCACAGCTAATTTTCGAATGCATTGCATTGGAGAGTAAAAGACACAGAACATTTGGGACAACAAGACCCGAAGAAATTGTGTCTAATAAAGAACTGGTAAAGGGACTCCTTGCACTGTTCAAGGGCATTGGTTAACTTTACTAGATATACAGGGAGCGAAACCGCACAATAAACTTAGTTTCGGTGCGGGCGGTGGCGGATTGGACCAAGACTGTTTTGGCTTCCCTGAGAAAATCAAATCAAATCAAGACCAGCACAAGGAGGTAACAAGTCAGTATTCCCTAAGGAAGGATCCTGCAACGGATCCGAAACGTTGGAAAGATTTTATTATCATGACGCGGCAAATAGCTCATAAGAATTTTAACGTTAACAATAATGACCGCGAAAGCCTACGTTCGTAAACTGACTGACTCATTTATGATCAACGTCTGAAGCTGTATTATACGTGGTAGTTCGATTATGGAACGAATCGGTGTTGCATTGTTAAATGAAGACCTTTCATAAAGTACAAAGCCCACGATCGCTACATGGCAACCATTGTGTTCGGGACATTAAGATAGCTGCAGCGCTTGCGTAAATGTTGTAGGGTGTTCCAAACGCCTTGTGCGGGACCTGTCAGACACAGAGCGGTTGCTGTAAATGTGCGACGACGAGATGCAACAGGGAGCAGATAGGCGCCACAAAGGCCGCCTTTGTTGCGCGGCGTGCGTGGCAGGAGCGGCTGGCGTCGCCTGGTCTAGCGGCCGGCCCGTAACTGGATAAGCACCGCCGCCCGCATCCTGCCCCAACTTCACAACGCGATTACCCGCGCCGCCGCGGTACTTGATTACATACTTGACGTGCGAGCAGCGCTTTGCGCCAGACCTCTGCCCCGTTTTCGTGGCAGTTCCGCCGTAGCGACGTGGCTACCGCAGTGGTGCGCAGCTCAGAAGCGAGCAACAGGCTGGGATGAGGACTCTGTACTGCTCAAATCAGGCGGGGGATCAGTTGAGGTATCATACACAATATACGCGCGGTAACGCATTTTATTCAGGTAATGGTTGCAGTTGTAATTTCTGTGTGACAGAGTACGATAATTTTCTGTTTCGACTCATAAACTGAGATTTCATGGCGTTTACTTAGAGCGACGCACCGTGGGACTGCATTAACAGTGATAGGGTCAGTTTCGTTGCCCTCCAATACATTGTGTGATCACCGCGCATAGCTCAGCAGCCGTGGCCAGCGAGCGAGCGAGCTGGGATGAGGACTCTGCAGTGCTCAAAACAGGTGGGGGATCAGTTGAGGTATCATACACAATACACGCACGGTAACGCTTTATATTCAGGTAATTGTTCCAGTTGTAATTTCTGTGTGACAGTACAATATTTTTCTATCTCAATTCATAACCTAAGATTTAGTGCCGTTTACTTAGAGCGACGGACTGTGGGGCTACATTAAAAGCAAAAGGTCATTTTCGTTCCCCTCCAATGTAGTATATTATCACCTCGCATAACCAGTATAGTACAAATAAATCAATAAAAGGTGATCCCCCTTCGTACACAAAACAGATCAGGACATTGATGCAAAAGCAACGGAAAGGGCATGCTAAATTTAAACGAACACAAAATCCCCATGATTGGCGATCCTACACAGAAGCTCAAAATTTAGCGAGGACTTCAATGCAAGGTGCCTACAATACTTATCGCAACGAAACTTTCTCGAAATTTGACTGAGAACACAAAGAGATTTTGCTTATATGTCAAATATACTAGGGGCAAAACACAAACAATACCCTCACTACCCGGTAGTGATGACGATCCTGCCGATGACAGCGCTACTAAAGCAGAGTTACTAAACATAGCTTCTAGAAACTCATTCACCAAAGAGGCTGAAACCAATATTCCAGATTTCGAACTACGAAGAGAGACCATAATGAGTAACGTAAAAGTAGATATCTTTCAAGTAGTGTTGCGACTAAAATCACTTAACAACAACAAGTCTTCTGGTGCGGACTGTATACCCATTAGATTTCTATCTAATTATGCTGAAGCAATAGCTCCTTACTTAACAGCCATTTACAACTGCTCTCTCAAAGAAGGATCTGTACCAAAAGAGTGGAAAGTTGCACAGGTCACACCTATATTCAAGAAAGGCAGTAGGAGTAACCCACTAAACTACAGGCCTATTTAATTGACGTCAATTTGCAGCAGGGTTTTGGAACATATCCTGTATTCAAATATTATGAATTATCTCGAACAGAATGATCTATTGACCCAAGATCAACACGGATTTATAAAATATCGTTCTTGCGAAACACAACTAGCTCTTTATTCACACGAAGTGGTGGGTGCTATCGACAAGGGTTCGCAAATCGATTCCGTATTTCTTGATTTCCAGAAGGCTTTTGACACCGTACCTCACAAAAGGCTTTTAATCAAATTGCGTGGTTATGATATATCGCCACGAATTTGCGATTTGATAGGGGATTTCCTATCAGAGAGGACATAGTTCGCAGGAATCGATGGTAAGACTTCGACCAGAACAGAGTAGATATCGGACGTTCCACAGGGTAGTGTTATTGGTCCTCTGCTATTCCGTATTTACGTATACGACTTAGGGAAAAATCTAAGTAGCTCTGTTAGATTGTTTGCAGATGACGCCGTCATTTACCGTCTAGTAAAATCATCTGAAGATCAAAACCAACTGCAAAACTATCTGAATAAGATATCAGTATGGTGTAAAAATTGGCAATTCACTCTAAATGAATAGTTTGAAGTCGTCCACATGAGTACGAAAAGAAATCCGTTAAACTTTGTTTACAAGATAAATCAATCAAAAGTGAGGGCCGTAAACTCCACAAAATACTTAGGAATTACTGTTACTTCAGACTTAAACTGGAAAGAACACAAACCAGAGACTGCGTTTTATTAGCAGAACCCTTAAAAGATGCAACAGAACTACAAAAGAAATTACCTACACTACGCTTGTCCGTCCATTTTTGGATTATTGCTGCCCAGTGTGGAATCCTTATCAGGTGGGTTTGACGGAGGACATCGAAAGACTCCAAAGAAGGGCAGCTCGTTTCGTGTTGTCACGATACAGGGGGGACAGCGTTACGGAAATTATAGAGGATCTGGGATGGGAATCATTACAACTACGACGCTTATCGCTGCAGCGTGGCCTGCTTACGAAACTCCAATCGCCAACATTTTCCTCCGAATGCGAAAATATATTGTTGACTCCCACTTACATAGGTAGAAATTCTCATCAGAATAAAATACGAGAAGTCAGAGCTCGAACGGAGAGATTCAGGTGTTGTTTCTTCCCGCGCGCAATTCGAGATTGGAACGGAAGATAAATAGTATAACGGTGGTTCGATGAACCCTCTGCCAGGCACTTAAATGTGATTTGCAGAGTGTCCCATGTAGATGTAGGTGTAGTTGCACACCTGCGTGGCATGGTCAGTATGAGGATATCAATCACCTCCTAAGAGATATTTGACCATTCTTTCGCGAGTACAATATCCTGTTGTGCAAACGTCTGAGGTGCTTGTGTGGCAGCAATGCATCTGTCAAGTGCAACTCAGACTTGCTCAGTCGGGTTTAAATTATCGTCCACCAAAAGCAACCCAGCTCCTACGGCATCAGCGTAGGGCACAACAACATGTGCTAAACGGCAGAATATACGGCCAGTGGCGGTTTTGGGAATTTACAGGAAATTCGTACAACCTTGCTGCGCATGTTTGTGATGCCTTCGTGGAATTCTCCTGGTGTAGTTAAAACTGGTATGTTGTTTGTGGAATAAAGGTAAGGAAAATCAGGGTCGCTATAGCGATTTGGCAATTGTGAGCCAGCTAAAGGTGGTCTGTTTCAAAGCTACTCATTCAAAACTGATCTGATGTTAAATTCAGTACTAATAATTATCATTATCTGGTAGTTAACACTCACGATAACTAACTTTCCAATGAAGCTCATTAAAGATTAGTTGAGTACATTTATTATTCATTGACACTATAATTCTGTTTAGTTATGGCACTAATATTAATACCTGCACAGTTAATTAGGAAACAATGGGTGTAAACTGATTGAAAGCACAATGGATATTTTTAACACAGCAAGAAGAATACGTAGTCTGCATAAGGCTCACTGACTACAGTATAAATTTGACCGAGGGAAATCTGGAAAAACACAAACCACTTTCTAATAATGCAACTGCAAGAATTTATTTCGCTAACTGACTGATTGCAGAAATTTAGTATCTTGATCATCTGTGCAGTATTGCACAACAACCACTGTTATTATTAAATGTCACACCAATAAAGAAATACGTTAATCAAACTCAGTCAATATTATCCTTTGATTTTAATAGTCAATAACTTTCAATAAAAGGCAGAGGGTTAGCTTTTTAACTGCAAAAGTGAAACAGGGAAAGAGGTTTAACTTTCTCAAATATTATTAACAATAATGATTACATTACCTCATGATTGGAAAACAACAAAAATGTTCTCAGACTGATACATATATGAATGATACAAAAATCTTAAAGACAGAACTGTGTCAGTGAAAATCAGAGTCCAAAATTATTCCATCAGCTCGTACAAGACTTGCTGCCTCGGCAGCGAACCAAAGCACGTCCGTTCAATACCAGAGCTACACACTGAGCTACACTCTCTCTCTCTCTGTTCAGCTACTACTCTTCTACTCATATTCATAGCCTTTGACAGAGATGTTACACAACAGAGTAAACGATAGACGTAGTTACTCAAAGAAGTTCACATAACATTTTGCGTACAAATATCGATACAAGACAGGCGAAACAATATTGTTGATTTTGTACTGATTTGTTTCAAACTGAAAGCTGAGACGGCATCCAGTGACGACGAGGAACAGGCTGGTCCTTGTAGTGAGACGAAGGAATAATAAACGGCTCCCACTGCCCTACATCAGCTCTGTTTTGCTCGAGTCTATAACGAAGATATTAATTTTTGTGTAAACATATTTTATCATGAGATGTTCAAAATGTTGTGTTGTTTGATTTTTGTTTGTTTCATGTACGCCCGAGGTACTGCATTTCGTCAGAAGCGTCTTCCCAGCCGAAGCTTGAACTAAGATTTGCTGGCCAACAGTTATTCCATACCGAACACTACGAGAGGAGACGAAGAATGCTGCGCTTTGCTGATTGCAACGCTTCATCGTTCCAAGCAGCAACTAAAGAAATTGATGTGCATTATTGAAAAAATGTTTATCCAGTTAGTCTACTACTGCCTTGTCTTGAGAGAAGACATTTTTACTGGTGTTAATAAAACAACGTCTTCAAAGTTATTTGCCTGCGACTTACGTATTATGTGTTTCTATATATGTGAGAGTCAACATTATTAATTTGTGCAAATTGCAGTTTATTATTGTAAAGGAGAATAAGTTTTTTCTTTCGAGAGGACTGATTGAAATTGTATAACAGATAAGCATGCATTCCAATATTAACTGAAGTGTGAGTGATATCTAACGAGAAGAATTATCTATTTGTGTTTTGACAATCGATAAAACAGCCAGCTAAAATTCACGAAGTTGCTGTTCAGATTGTTATAGGATGTACACGACTTTAGGACAAGTTATTAGGTTTTATATCGATAGTTAATGCTTCGTACGAGGACCTTTAACTATTATTATGAGGTATTTAATTGGATTGTATCTGTGAGTGATGCGGGTATAGGATTTGAAGTTCGATTGCAGTCAACTTAAAAAGTGACACACTATAGATAGGAAGCCATTTGGAATAAATTGCTAGGCAACGTACTCATGAACTGCCAAACTGATGTATTTGAAAAAAATAAGTCGTCGAGTTTCTCGTAATCTATGTCAAATTGTTAGTAGTTGAAATGCTGTTTTCCCGTGTCCCACGGTTACCTCTTACGTCTGGGTAAAACTACCAATCACTACAAACACTATAACGCCGCATGTATCGTACTTTGGACAGATCATTTACTAAACGGGTACAAAATGCTGTGTACAAGAATTAATCAGTTTACTGAATGTTATTTATATGATCGCCAGCCGGATTAATCAATAAAATTTTCTGTTATTCATCCCTTGATTCAAATCTGTTGTAAATATTACTTTAAAACAACTAGACACCAACAATCAGAAAGCGTTAAGTTTATGGAGAGCAATATGTAAGAAAAGGCAGACTCGTTTACTACTTAAATGTAGCATTGAATATGAAAGAAGTGTTGGGACTTCATCAAACAATAAAAAAATGTTTGGACATAGGTACCCCTAGTTCAATCACTTCTGTAATGCACACATAAACTACACAAAATTATCAACCACGAATCCATATTCAACTATATTTTAATTAAGCATTGTATAAATAATTTTACCGGAACTTCCAGATTTTCTAAATATATAGTGGTAGCCCTGAAACTTTTCACGATTTTCATTAATTTTTACCCACATGAATGAAATTTGCAAATACGTTTAAGCTATGTTCATCACTTTACTGGCACTTTAAATTATTTACTGTTATTTCAATCATTTTATTATAATAGTTTTCATTAAATTCAGTTTAAAATATGAAGTGCAATCTTTGACTAGAAAGGAAACAAAATGCAACAGTCTCTCACTACTTTTCAGTTATCTACTACAAAAATGAAACTAAGAACTTCAAATTATTAATTAGCTCACTAAGACAATTTTCACCTGCTCTCATCTAGGACACTGGGATAGGACACTGGCAAGGTAAGTGATAATGATAAACAAGGGTTACCACAAATTTTTATTTCAGTTCACTGATTTTTGTTACAAGTCACTAAAATGTTCAAATGTTTGTAAATCTATGGGACTCAACTGCTTGGTTATTAGTCCCTAGCTTGCAAACTGCTTAATCTAAGGTAAACTAAGGACATCACAAACACCCAAGCCCGAGGGGGGACTCGAACCCCCGACGGCGAACGGCCACGTGTACCGCACCACGGCGCCCCAGTACGCGCGGCTAATCCGCCGAGGCATAAATCACTAGTTTTTGTCTGATCCATTGGCGCTTTAATTCTAAAAGTATCTAACCTTGTTGAATCACGTCCACTGAATGTGTGGTCGTGATCCATTATGAGTTATTCATTATTCTTAAATGTTTCTTCGCCATTAATTTTGTCATTTCTGTATGTCAATTATTTTATTCTTTTTATTAATGACGTGTTTATTAATGACATGTTTATATATGCTTCCACCCGTGTGACTGAGCTTGTGTGTTCATGTGAATGTGGAAGGTTGCTTTTAATATTTACTGACAGCCATGCTATGGCCGACAGTCGCCCCCTCGCGCTTTAGGCCTTGTTTGCTTTAATTAAGAACGCATGGTTTTGCATGCCGTCTGCATTGGCATCTGCTGGGTAGCTAGAGATAAGCTTACTTGGCAAGATGGCGAGGTGGCCTGCTCTTAGTGTAGTACCAACATTATCATGGTCGAAAGAGGTGACAAACGACACATCTCTGAAGCTCTAGAAGAGGGTATTATCTTCTTCAGGTAGAGAGGTTTGGTAGACTGTTCTGAACGCGCTCTTCATCCGGTGTGTGGTGGGGAAGGCTTCTGGTGTGGCCTTAGATTTCACTCTTGCTGTGACTGTCGAAGTAAGTACATCGTCGAATCATGCTAAGGGGATGTCATGCTGTTAGAACTTTGCTTTCTTTGTGATCAGGCAATGTTGGGTTATCAGTGATACTTTTCCTGAGTAATTCTTTTGCTATGTGAGGCTAAGTATTTCTTAATTTACAGAACTCTTGTAATTCAGTTTAAATTTAGTATTTGCATTCTCATTTCCGTGATGATTTTGTGTCCGGTTTTTCTCAAGTTAGAATACACGTGTGTGGCCTTCAGCCTTTGTGAAAACTTATTATGTTTGAATTTCCTTGCATTTTTAACTAAAATTTTCACATTGTGTCTGTATCCAAGTGTTTGCAAAATATTTCTCAGATTTTCTGGTTTGATTCCATCTTTCCTGTCTTGGTATGACCAATTGCACCACGTGCTTTCGTAATGGTCTTTATTTCGGCCTTCAGTCATGCTTTCACTAATACTAGCTTTCTTCTATATTATTTCTCACATGTGCTTTACTTGCTTATTCTAAATTAATTCCTTTTGTAAATTCTACATTATTCACCTTGGTTGCACACCACATGGTACTTAAGAATAGTATGCCACTGCCTTCCTGCACATGAGTTCGTTTGGTGCATAGTAGATATTTTAATTAGTGCTTCAAGACACCTGCCATCTTGTCAAAACGCCGCCGACACTTTGTTTCACCACTGCTATCAAGTGTTGCCGCATGAGTAATGTGTCACAAGCATTGTCTGTGATTTTATGAATGTGCTTTCCTTTAACCATTGTGTATCTGCTAATTTTCTCCCACAATTCCTCCATATCCATAAAGAGCAGTAACAATCTTATTAAGGAGAGTAACTTTATGATTTAATTCACTTTTGTACTAGGGACAACGGGGCTTGTCTTAACTCTCAGTTAAGATCTGCTTTTTCTTGGCCCAAATACACCTTCATCTTCTGGCTGTGAGCCTTCTTCCCCTCACCCGTCCATTTAGGTCTGGTGGTGCCTGTACACTTCTTGCTTGTGAGAGATAGTGGAAAGACTCCATGTAGAATGGCCTGATGGTATTGCTTTCGGTTCTCGGTTATCTGTAATGGGATCTGCAGTTCCTCTAAGTCTGATCTAACAGAGGTAATCCACTTGGCTTTGGACTATGCACCAAACGCCTGCTTATCACTGTGAGGATCTTCTTGGTTAGCCTTGAGTGATTCAGGTGGGTCATGTGCCTATAGAAGGTCAGTCACCTTTTCCTTATACGTGTGACTATGTCTTCCTGGTGTCCATACAGTTCTTCCTCTCTTATGCGTCCTAATATTCTCCTCAGGATCTTCCTCTCTTTAAGTTCTAATTTCCTGAGTGGGCTCTTTCGATTCAGCAAGAGGCACTCGGAGGCATAGGAGTACAGAGGGTCTTACTACTGAGTTGTAGTGCTTCAGTTTTAAGTTCTTGGATAGGTATTTGGAGGTATAGATATTCTTACATGAATGATAGGCTCTCTCTAACTTGGTGCACCTGGCGTCTATGGTCAAGGTTTCGCTCTCACTTGCTGAAATCCATTATCCCAAGTACTTGACTGCAGGAACTTTACAGATATTATTGTTTCCTAGTGGGATTGTAGAAGAAGCCTGCTTGATACTGGTGATGAACTCCGTCTTCTGTATGTTGATTTTCAAGCCTTTTTTACTGCAACATTGTATAGGCTCTGTAGTTGATGAGTAGCCTCCTCCATGCTGTTGGACAATAGGGTGAGATCATCAGCAAAGGTTAGACTTGGTACAATGAGGTTATCTTTCTTGTAGCCAAGCTTCAGTCCAGCTTCTGGTGACAATGTGGAAGTCCATTCTCTGGTGATTTTTTCCAGAACACAGTTGAAGAGGATGCACGAGTGGTCATCCCCCTGCCTGACTCCTGTCTGGATGGGAAAGCTCGCTGAGAGTTCACCCCTAAACTTGACTGTGGAGGTGGTGTTATTCATGGTAGCCTGGACCAGTCTGGTAGTCTTCACATCTAGGCCTAGTTCCCACAAGGAGGAGAAGAGGGTTTGTCGATCTATTGAGTCGTATGCCTTCATTTTATTGAATAGATAATCATTTAAAGTATCAACCTCTGCTTTATAATTTCATGATCCTCGTCCCATGTTTAATTATCTATCGTTTTTTATGCATTTAATTTTGTGTTAATTAAAAGGTTGGCTGCTCTCTTAATGAGTGAGCAGTTATAGAAATTTCCGTTGCGCAATTACTGTGGCCACTCGCAATGTAATTAGAGCAGCAGTGAGCCTTTTAACTTGTATTTGCAGATCACCACTGCCCGAGATCTTACTTAGAAAACTTAACAAGGTACTTTCATTGTCAAGTATTCCATGTTGCGGACGAGCAGTTGGATGATTACACAACTAGTGGCGAATCGTCACCAATCGTAACTCTTACTGTATGGCACTGTATTGTCTTCTTGGCAATGAATATATTTACATTGCCACGACAGTATGGACACTCTACCAGCATTCGAGGCCGATTTTGGAAACTATTTCTACAATTCCAAGCCTCCAGTTTGCTGTCTCATTTACGTCTCATCACATACGTGCTCATTCACTGCCTGTCTACACTCGCCTCTTTCGTTAAGCCACGCTTTCATCGCATTCTTGCCTCTTTGCTTACGTGCCTAAACTTGGCGCTTTCCACCTCAGCTACGAGGAAATAACAATGGTCTTACACTAAACATATCTTATTATATGCGCTGCGTATGGACCAGACTACAATATTTTTACAATTATAACAATAAATATTATCATAAAAATACTGTACAATCAAGATACACAAAAATGATATTTAGCTCTACAAATGTCCTATTACGTTACAAGATAACAGAAACACATCCACATCCCACGAGAATAATTCGCGATTGATACCTAAAATTTTATGTATAGATTAGAGCAAAAATATTTGGTATTAGTTCGAAATTTTTTTGGGTGTATACATTAATGTTACATCACGACAACCCTCCATCTGATGGCTAGTCCGGCAAGCTGTCAATGCTTATCTGTGACGAGAAAGCTACGTCCTACAAGACCTGGCTTCACTATCTGTTCAAATAGTAACGACTGTGAACATTCGTTCATCACAAGACAGGTTACTCTGTAACTTCATAAATTTGATCTGAAGATGGGCAACTGTCCCGAAACCGGTAATGTTCTAGAAAATAAAGCGATCTGGAGACTTATATTCAGGAATTTTGGATTAATATGAAATTCTCAACAGAGATGATATATTATTATTGAAAAGACATAGATTGGCTGGCCAGTACTTACCTTTTTGCTGTACTGCCGATAGTTACACGTAATGGTTACTATCCCTGCAACCGATCTCGCTGCAAAACCTGTTCAATGCATCCTCCCACTACGACATACTCCCGCCCCACCACAGGTAAAACCTATTCAAGGCAGGGCCACGCGCGAGAGAACATAGGTCATATATCAACTGACATGTGTCCACTGTGTAGCCTGGTATGACCACTAACAAATTGGCTGAACGGCTGAACGGACTGTTCGCCTGGGGGTCACACAATATCCTGTGGCAGAGCATGCCGTCCAGCATGACTCCATGGACCTTGGCAGGTGTTACACCACACGTGCCATTTGGATACTGCCAAGTCACACCAATCCCTCAGAGCTACGGAGGTGGGAACTTGCCCTCCAACCTATACTCTCCTCTCGCCACCCCCCCAGCCTAAATCTACGCTAACCCCTCGCCCTTTTCCATCCTCAACTCTCCTATCCATTATCCCTTCCCTACCTCTCTCTTCTCTCTCTCTCTCTCTCTCTCTCTCTCTCTCTGTGTGTGTGTGTGTGTGTGTGTGTGTGTGATCTTTCTTCTCTGGTTACATATACAGGGTGTTACAAAAAGGTACGGCCAAACTTTCAGGAAACATTCCTCACACACAACGAAAGAAAATATGTTATGTGGACATGTGTCCGGAAATGTTTAATTTCCATTCCATGCTAGAGCTCATTTTATATTTCTCTTTAAATGTAAATTGAAGTAATTGGTGCTGACAATTGTCAAATACCCAATAGTTTCGTTAGTATGTACTGTACTTCCTCGATTCACTGCCAGTTGGCCCAATTGAAGGAAGGTAATGTTGACTTCAGTGCTTTTGAAGACAAGCGACTCATTGCTCTACAGCACTAGCATCAAGCACATCAGTACGTAGCATCAACTGGTTAGTGTTTATCACGAACATGGTTTTGCAGTCAGTGCAATGTTTACAAATGCGGTGAATCGAGGACGTACAGTACATACTAACGAAACAATTGGGTATTTTGACAATTGTCTTCACGAATTATTTCAATTTACATTTAAAGAGAAATACTAAAATGAGCTCTAACACGGAAATTAAGCGTTTCCGCTAATGCTAATGTTTACAATCTTTCAGAGGACTTTAAGCCTCTCACCGCCGCCATGTTGTGACGTTGTGCGCAGGCCTTCTTCTATAGGGGGTGCTGCTACAGCCCTGAGTAATCAGTCAGGATCCTACAGTGGGCGGGTAGGCGAGGCGACCGCCAGATCCTGCGGCCGTCGCAGTGGCGTATAACTAGCCTCGCGCTGTCCCTGTCCGGCATTATGCGGCGCGCCGCGCGTCGCCGGCAACGGCCACTTGTCACGGGGCGCGCCACGCAGCACGGCAGAGCAGAATGGCATTACGCTGCCTACCCACTCAGCAGGCCCTCCGCGGGAGCAGGTGTAGCCGCCCGCTGCTGCATATGCATGCCACGGTGGCTGCGGGGCGACCGCCCACGACTGCCCGACGCCTCATCACGTCACTGTAGACACACTGCCGGCGGCAAAATAGCACAAAACATGTCAGGAGCAACTTTTCAAAACGCATTATGTCTACTGATGGACAATGAGATTGTGTCAAAACGCATTTTAACACCTCCAAAAAGAGAGCTGAAAAGTTGCAGATGCAACAAATAGCATTTCGTCTAAAAGGTTCAAAGATTTGTAGAGCTTATGGGACTTAACTACGGGGTCATCAGTCCCTAAACGTACAAACTACTTATGAACTAGCTACAACTAAGGACGGCACAAATATCCATGCCCGAGGGGGGATTCGAACCCCCGACCGTAGTGGCCGTGCAGACCGTGACTGAAGCGCCTCAGTCCCCTCGGCCACCGCGGCCGGCAGCATTTCGTCCTCTAGTATGATTGAATCAAACTGCATTAAGTCCAACAGTTGCCCTTTCTTTTGTTTTATTAAGCTATGTTAGCTGCAATGTAAGACTCGTGGACTAAAAAATGTTCAAATGTTTGTAGAGTCTATGGGACTTAACTACGGCGTCATCAGTCCCTAAAGTTACAAACTACTTATGAAGTAGCTACAACTAAGGACGGCACAAATATCCATGCCCGAGGGGGGATTCGAACCCCCGACCGTAGTGGCCGTGCAGACCGTGACTTAAGCGCCTCAGTCCCCTCGGCCACCGCGGCCGGCACTCGTGGACTAAAGCTAAACCATTTAACTGACCAACTATGATCAGTTAATATTCATTTTCAGTATTACAGCATTGTTGTGTATGAACGTTTATCATTCTGTCTGTTAGGAAGTCAGGCGTAAAATCATTGTTGTGGTAAGATGGAGAGTACTATAGTTAGTGAATGTGCGACTGTTGGAGAAGAAATGAAACGTGGAACGAGAAAACGATTGAAGAGAAAATCAAAAAGGGCAAATTGTGCAACAGAACCCAACAAAACGCACTTTGTCCATCACTAAAGTGCTCATAGCTTGAAAGTATAAAAAGCAATTTCCTTGTATTAAACACATTTGGATCAAAAGCCCTACCTTAGTATGTGGTGTAAAATTCGGAATAATTAATCGAATATTTTTTGCGGTATACGTTTTTCGCTTATCCTGAAAAAATTACTTTTTGGGACATAATGCGTTTTGAAAAGTAGCTCCTCATGTATCATTAATTATTTTGTCAAGTAGGCTCAACCACAGAGATCGTGTAAAAACACTAAAATATGACACGTTTCAAGGGTCAAGCCCTCATCATCAGATAAACTATACAAGAATCTTAAAACCTGACACAATAAAAATCTAAAACGTAATAAAAGGAAACGTGGTTACTTCCCTTGTAACCGAAAACTGTCTTGAGCAGTTAAACCGGCAACCCACGCGCAATGGAAATATTCTAGACCTTATAGCCACAAACAGGCCTGACCTTATTAACGATCTCCGTCTAAAGACAGGAATTAGTGATCATGATATCGTCATAGCGTCTACGGTGACCTAAGTTCATAAACCAATCAAGAAGGCTAGGAGCGTGTTTTTGTTGCGAAGAGCCGATAAGCAAATGTTACGATCGCACTTAGAAAATGAGTGGGCATCGTTTAATTCCGCGACTATGGATGTAGAGGAATTGTGAACTAAATTTAAGTACATTGTTAATAAAGGGTTAGAGAAATATGTGCCAGTAAAGACCATTAAGGATGGAAAAGATCCATCGTGGTATAATAATAATGTTAGAAGGCTGCTGAGAAAGAAAAGGCTGTAGCACTCTCTTTCCCTGAACCCGAAAAAATTCTGCTCCTATCTAAAATCGATAAGCGGGTCACAGCCCACTGTCCAATCACTCGTTGATCATTCCGGGGCAGTAATAGAAGAAAGCAAACGGAAAGCTGAAGTTCTAAATTTAACGTTTAAGAAATCTTTCACGCAGGAGGACCGCACAAATGTACCATCATTTCATCAACGTACTAATTCCGAAATGGGGGACATAGCAATAGGTATTTCCGGTGTAGAGCTGAGAGAGCTAAATACGAAAAAGTCTGCTGGTCCGGATGGAATACCAGTTCGGTTTTACAAAGACTATTCTGCGGCATTGGCCCCCTACTTAGCTTGCATTTATCGCGAATCTTTAATTCAGCGCAAAGTTCCTAGTGATTGGAAAAAAGCGCAGGTGACTCCCGTTTATAAAAAAGGAAAGAGAACTGACCCACACAATTACAAGCCAATATCTACATGCAAGTTTTCCAAACAAAGATGTTACGCTGAAGATCTTGCCACCGAAAACAACAAAATATTGTCAACCCCCTGATATTTACTTCTTTCGGCAATATAAACTCTATATTAGAAGGATTACTGGTTTTGTAACCACATGTGAAAGTATATGATCGTTATTTCATTGAGAAACGTCACTTCGTGATGTACAATCAATTTGCTGCACCTACGTATAATCCTATGTTACGATATGCTGGGCGAAAGCAAGGGTATGACACTGATACCAACATCATCATTTGAAAATGTAATTAGCGTGGCTTTTAATATTGGCCTGCGTGAGTGTGGCAGTGATTTGGAATGTGATAACACGGCTTTAGTGAGTTGTGCACATTGTTCTCTCCCATTTTGTTTTAACCACTTCATCGAAATCCCGCATCTGCACTTTGAGAACTAATGTAAACCTCGAGAATTAACAGAAGAGATGCGTTATTCCTTTGACTACCAATGGTTTCTGCCTGTAACGACGATTTCATTAATTATGTCCTGATGGACCAGTGGCTTTCGCCTGAAACCACCGATGCTAGTGCAAAGCAGATACATGTAGTGAGTACAGGTGAGTGTCCAGAAACACGACGTTAGTGGAGTAATTGACTCAGAAACAGGTGGGAAAAAAAACATTAGAAAGTTTTTCACTTTTGTTAGCCCAGTGAAAAATCTTCATGATCATGTGTGTATGCATCTGAGAGAAGAAAACGAGGTCCAAATGACTTGTCCGAACCAAAGATTAGAAGCCGGAAAAAATATCTGCAACGTGGAGAATACAACCAGAGACACAAAAAAGAAGGCATGTCTCATGTCTGTGTTGATATGGAAGGACATGAAGGGAATTTCATTTCTGTCTCATTTTCATGATCCACAGCAGACAACAACAGTGTCTCTAAAAAAGAAAAAGAAAAAAAGGGCATGTGTGTGTGTGTGTTGTCCTTAAGTTGGTTTACCTTAGTTTAAGTAGTTTGTGAGCTACGGACTGATGACCACGCAGTTTGGTCCGATAGATTTATAAACATTTGAACATTTGGTACCAAAGTTCCGAAAATCCCAAACCTGCTCTCGGCGTTTCCTAAATTAATTACACTGTTCTAAAAAGAATAAAAAGTGTTTCACACGTGATGAATATCATATTACTCAAATTCATGTGATTCAAGACTGCAATTTGTTTTTCCGTGTCAGGCATAGTTTTCAAGTTATAGGCAACGTTCTATTTATATCTCTATGCTGTGAATAATAAAAAGCGATGTATTACGGTTTTATTTTTTCCTCCTGTGTGTCCTGTGGTGTCCTCCCGAATGATGTTGATAGCACAAACCTGAGGGAGGATTCGAACCCCCGACGCGGGAGGCCGTGCGATCCTCCAGCAGTAGTCGGCAAACTTTGCAGCATCCATTTCCCTTCATTACGTTTTTCCAAGAACATTATGTCTTGATGGAACCTTTCACCATGTTCGTCGGTAACATCGCTACAGCTCTCAGGAAAATAGTTTAGATGTGAATCTAAGAAATGTACTTTTAATGACATGTTATATCCTAATTTCTTGAACCAATTGTTCATAGTTGTCAGCTCTTTTTCTTCCCAGAAAGTTTTCGGTTCCATTCTTAAGAGAGATCCAGACCTTTTTTTTCCTTTGGGTGAAAGGCATTCTTCAAATTGTGGGTCTTTTTGAAGTTCTCTAATCTGGGGGCCCACAAACACCCCGTCCTTTATTTTTGCTGAAGAAAGTTGAGGGAATATTTTTGTAAGGTACATAAACCCCTGTCCAGATTGATTCATGGCCTTTACAAACTTTTTAAAAAGTTCTAGCTTAATGTGAAGAGGAGTTAAAAGAACATGTTCACTGACTATCAATTTGTCATTCTGTAAAATTTTTTCCCACTTTCAAGCTCCTTTGAGGACAGCTTCTTTTAAAGTGGAAATTTGTGTCACGACTGTCCCACTCACACAGAAAACATATTTCGTGTAGCCTTGTCGCATTCCCAATATCATTGCAACAATTTTCAAGTCGCCACATATTTTCCATAGTTAATTAATTGCAGCATATTAAATTATTACATTAAATTAGACATTTATCTTCGCATAACTAAAATACTGTGCCTGATAGCGAATTTCTGATTTCAGATTTGAATTTCTCACATGGAAATCCTTTGGAAACACATATCTCCATATGAGAAAAATGACCCTTGTCGAACAGTGTTACCCACCCTGTAATAATTTACATGAATATTTATTTCCTGAGAATAGCAACCACTTTTTGTTTAATACTCACATTGTTGTACGACATAAAATATCTTGTGATTTTGAATATCGTTTTTATTATCTCCACAAAGCACATACAGTAGCATATAGTGAAAATCAAGACGTTCATAAAATATTATACGATAGAATGAGAAAATTACTTATAGGTCTACGAAACAACAGAGTGTGCATTACAGGGCCTAATTTAATTAATGAGAGTTCACTAAACTTTTGTCGTTTACAACGACGATACGATTTAATAAATTCTAGTACACAAAATCTCAGCTTGCGTTTTACGGAAGCGGATCTAAGTTAGAATTGATAATATGCCAAGGAGAGGGAAAACTTCTGAGCGGAGAGATTTGCTGATAAATAATGGCGGAACTAACTTAATACATCACCGGGAAAAGTAAAATTGTAACTCAGAGCGCTAAGTGGCATTATATAGGGAACTTGGAAATGATTCAAAGGGGATTGTTAAAAAAATAAATGAAACTGACGCTATGAAGAAGAGACAAACGCAACAATGTAGCGCTCACAATAGATTAATTTCATGTTGAAGAAGCTGGGAGACAAAATGGATGATACAAAAACTGAACAGTGGTGCGCACCTTCGGAAGGAATCTGTTGAGGGAAAATTTCATTATCTTACAAAAGAATGAGCAGTGTGGGATCACAACGTCCTAAAGTCATTCCCGTCTTACCCACTGGTGCAAGGAATCAGTTAGGGACATCATACTTCTGGGTTTACACCTTTCTGTATAGTTTCGTATGCGTTCCGAGCATTTGGAAAAAAAGGCTGTTATTGAATTCCGCACACACACGGGAGTCGCGAAATACAAACCAAGTAGAAACAGCAGCGTTTTTCGAATGAGTTATGGAGCCAAACGAATGTGATTAGCGAGCTGAGCGGATTTTAATTAGTTCCCCACACACAAACCATATTCCGAAAGCCAGCAGTAATTTACTCAGGATCGATTGCTAAGTTCTGTCACTTGGACAGATCGTTGTCTGTTGCGACGGATATTTCGACATTGAGAATGATGCTGATGAATAGTTACTGGTTATGATTGATCCGTTAAATTAATGATCCTAACGAATCATTTCTACACTTCAGTGAGAAAGTGAGGAATGAAAATGTTTGTACTCCGAAATAGGGACACAATCACCATAATTTGAAGTTGAGAGGCAGCGTATTTAAAAGGAAGCTGATAAAACAAGTGTAACATACGTACTTAGGGAGGTCTGATATCGGTTCAAGAGAAGTAACCGATGATAGGAGCATAGAAGAACCGAATGAGAGATGCTTCTATCACAGGCCAACAAAAGGCGAACATGTCCTGACCTGACACAGAGATGTAGCTGAAAGACGGTAACTTTCTCACCGACTTACCTGGCAGCATAATGTGATCCAACAAGGCATTTATTATGTCGGTCAGTATGACACTACATGCCACTGAAATTTAAGAAGGATAATTCCCCACTAAAGGATACTTACTATTACAGATGCACTGCAGTCGAGTGATCATAGCACTGGAGAATTTGGCTTAGCACGCAAAAAAGAGCGAATCCGTCAGGATTTTGGATTGCTCAATGATGAGGAATTAACGGTGTAAGGGCAGGCAGTGATGCGACCTAGCTATGACGCAGTGTTGCCAGGTTAGAATTTATTTTATCTATTTATTTATATATATATATATTTTTAAGATGCAGCTTAAAAATTTCGGAAGGTGCAGTGAAATATCGGCAGGTACACCATACTAAAAAAAAAAAAAAAAAGGGAAAAGAGAGCCCAGTTATGTATTTCAGAACTAGGGGAGTGAAAATAAGACAATTTCTTAAAATCAGTTTAACCTTTATTCATACTTAGCAAGTTTGTCTCAATAGGCGTCTAACTGACAGCGCTTTTCGTGGATTTCCCGGTCCTTGCGGCCGAACAATACCATAGTACAATGGTAGTCATCGTTAATGCGACGTTTCGTTGTCATCGCAGCCAGTGGAGGGGAGCTATGGGGCTGCATTCTCCCAAGACCAAACTTGCTTCTTCTTAACTTTTTCTGAGATAAAATAGAGAGAGGTCTTCTTAATCTACTGTTATGCGAATCAATATTCAAACTACCTTTCGACTTTTTTAAAATAAATCTGGAGCTGTTTAGAATCCTGGCTTCGCTACTGGATCGAACTAATATGGTATGTGTCATGCAGCAACATATACTACCGGCGAAGGAAGTTTGTAAAATTTCGGAAGATTCATTCGAAATTCCAGGAAGAATCGGAAAATTTCACACTGTTCAGTCAAAATTCCAGGAAGATTTGTAAAATCTCGGAAGATCCACTAGAAATTTCGTGTTTTCTGGAATAAATAAAAAAATCGGAAGTTTTTCGATTTTTCGGAGAATCTGGCAACAATGCTATGGCGGCCCTTCCTCACTTCCTCAATGCGTATATGACAACAGTGATATCAAAACAATGTACAGATCACGCACTTTTACTTGGCTCCTGAGCGGAAACTGCTGGGAACTGAAGCTTGCATTCAGCTCCTAGAGCATTGGCTGTTAGAACCAGCCCCTCCTCTTTCTCCCAGTGCCGACAGCTTACGACATGTAAGGGTTTAAAGCGCCACAGATGGAACACGAAATTAAGTATCACTTTAATGTTTAAGTAATAGAAAACTGGAACATATATCTACGAAATATGAATATTTTAAGGGACTTATTATGCGGGTGTAGCAACCCTTTCTGCCTCTTTTTATGTCGTAGAAGTGAATAACAATCGGAATTAACATCCCTTTCAAGGACAGCCTTCCTTTCTCTAAAAGAAGTCGTCGGGGTATGTGGACTTATTTTATCAAATAACGAAGTGAAAGACAATAATCGATACCAAGCACGAATCAATAATACCTTGTCGGTGTCTACGGTGTACAATGCTGTTCGAGGTAAGGTTACATTCCGTAGACACACAAACTCAACCGACTTCCGCCGATCACTGTGGGGCCATGAAAAAGTACGTGACCTGTATTACCCGTTCAGTTTACAATTGCCGATGGCAGAACGTGCAGCTAAACTTTGTTTACGGCCAGATGAGCGGAAGGCGTCCCACAATACTCGACAGTACACGATCGACGCACGTCGTTCAGCATTGTACAGTCACGTTATTGTCATAGTGCGGCTGCCTATTCTTAGCATCTGATAAAATTGGTAGGCAGCGCACAAACACACGTCATCAAAGATTAGGTTCAAATGCAGAGGTTATAATAAGGTATGTTGTTTAGTCGGACCTCCTTCGAGGGTAATCGACGAAAAAATTACAGAATTTTGGAGAAGCTTCTAAGACTTTAAAACAGAACGCATATTTTAGTATTTGCGTATTTATTTATTTGATACATTATTAGTACTGCTGACAGAAAGGTCTCAACGGGACTGTATGGTTTACAACTTTTCTGTTTAATATTCCCGAAATATTAAGTAACCCGCTCGGTTAGCCGTGGAGTCTAACGCATCGCTTTCCGAGTCGGGGAGGGGTACCGTCCCGGTTCGAAGCTGCCTGGTGGATTAACGAAGAGGGTCGGAGTGCCGGACGGTCTGGAGGCGGTTTTAGGCGATTTTAGGCGATTTTAGGCGGTTTTCCACATCCCCCTAGGCGAATACCGGACTGGTAACCAAGTCCCGACTCAGTTTCACGATTCGCAAACATTTCGTAACACTACACTTTCACACATATAACATTATACGCAGACATGTGGCGTACACATTTCCTCATGGAGGACATGGGATGGCGACAGGAACGGAATCCGGCCACCCTGTAAATATTAACACGCAAAACCCGACCCTACATGTGCAGGAACACGGCCAGAGAAAGAGAGAAATTCGCAAAATATTAAGTTGGTGCGAAAGTGGTAAAAAATAAGTAAAACTAGTATTTTGTTTCAAAACTGCAGCTTTTAGAGGGGATGGAGATCTGGCAGCGAGAGAGTGGCTGGGGACCCGGTGGCCGAGGGGACTGAGGCGCGCCAGTCACGGTATGCACGGCCACAAGGGTCGGGGGTTCGAATGACCCCTCGGGCATGAATATTTGAGCCGTCCTTAGTGTTAGCTAGTTCATAAGTAGTTTGTAAGTTTAGGGACTGATGACCCCGTAGTTAAGTCCCATAAGCTATACAAACATTTGAACATTTTTTTAAGAGTGGCTGGGGCATAAAACTGCTGTGGTCGAGTAAAACACTGCGACGGCGGTTCGTATAGAGAGCTTCTTTGGGCTGGAATAAAATTTCATGTCTCGTCTTGGAAGATGAATGACCTATGATAATTCTAAATGTAACATTGTCAATTGAGACAACCAGTCGTTAAGGAACTGCTCTTCTAATACAGTTTTGTGCATGGCTGTGAATCAGCGACTGTTAAAATTCAATTACACTTTTAAGGGGCAGCCCTCAGTCGCAAAGTACGAACATAAACGTAACCAGGTTTCAATGCCGCTATGGGCACCTTCTTCAGACGAAGATATTTTTGTATTATTTTAGATCTTGGCATATAGTTTTAACATATTCATCTTCGTCTGAAGAAGGTGCCCATAACGGCATTTAAACCTAGTTACGTTTATATTCGTACTTTGCGACTGAGGGCTGCCCCTTAAAAGTTCAATTGCTCTTCTAATAGTATTCTGCTGACTGCGTAGTTGTGTAGCTTTCCTTTGACTCAGTGATCGAAATGTTAGTACGGTGTTGAATATTCATTCAAGCTCGGAACGGCCCAACCGTCGTCACCGCCTGGTGTCAATGTTTATTGTCAACGCTAACTCTGGAAATGTCCCTTTTCTGCCCTACAGCAGTAATTTGCTGTAAAAATACTGACGGACAAGTGCAGGAAACTAAACAAACTCTCCAGGAACTAGAAAAATGGGTAAATTCTAATGCTATGAAACTGAAATTAATAAAAACGCAAATTATACATGTCAGAACAAAACAAACAATATATATATATATATATATATATATATATATATATATATATATATATATATATATATATATATATATCACAGTTCAACTAGAAGACAAAGACCTGACCCCTGGAGACACTGTTAACTTTCTAGGTGTTACTCTAAACGAAAACTTGTCACGGTCTGATCATCTGGATTACTCACTGAAGCGGTTAAACAGTGTTCTCTATGCCATAAGGGTCTTAAATAAAATTACTGACTTAGCAGTCAAGAAAACTGTTTACCATGCATATTTTTAGCAGTGATGATGTATGGTATAATTTTTCTGGAACTCGGTAGTAGGAAAGGTAAGAGAAGGAAAAGTAGTAGGTGAATATGGACTGGGAAAAAGGAATGAAAGAGGAGATCACTTGGTAGATTTTGCGCAGAGCACAATTTAATGATCACAAACACTTAGTTTAATCATCATTAAAGAAGGCTGTATACGTGGAAGAGACCAGGAGACACTGGAAGGTACCAGATTAATTTTATAATGGTAAGGAATAGATTTAGAAACCAGGTTCTAAACTGTAAGACATATCCAGGGGCAGATATAGACTCTGACCATAACTTATTGGTTATGAACTGCAGATTAAACTTAAGAGACTGCAGAAAGGTAGAAAGGTTAGGAGATGGAACATGGACAAATTGAAGGAATCAGAGGTGGTTGAGAGTTTCAGAGGGAGTACTAGGCAAGGATTGACTGAAACGGGGGAAAGTAATACAGTAGAAGAAGAATGGGTAGCTCTGAAACATAGGGAAATGAAGGCAGCAGAGGTCCATATAGGCAGAAGGACAAGGCCTAATAGAAATCCCTGTATAACACAGGATATACTGAATTGTTGAAAGGAGAAAATATAAAAATTCAGCAAGTGAAACAGGAAAAAGGGAGTACAAACGTCTGAAAAATAACATTGACAGGAAGTGCAGACTGGCTAAGCAGGAGTGGCTAGAGGACAAATGAAGAAGCGTAGAAGAATGCATAACTAGGGGAAAGATAGATACCGCCAACAGGAAAATAAAAGAGATATTTGGAGACAAGAAAAGCAGCTGTATGAATATCAAGAGCTCAGACGGAAAACCAGTACTAAGCAAAGAGGGGAAAGCTGAACTGTGGAAGAAATATGTAGAGGGCCTATTCAAAGGTAATAAACTTGAAGGTGGTATTCTAGAAATGGAAGACGAAGTGGAGCAAGATGACATAGGAGATATGATAGAGAAGATTTGACAGAGCGCAAAAAGACTTGAGTCGAAACAAGGCCCCTGGAGGAGATGATACTCCTTCTGAACTGCTGATGTCGTTAGGAGGGCCAGTCGTGAAAAAATTGTATCACCTGGTATGCAAGATATTAGAGACAGGGGAAATATCCTCCGACTTCAAGAAGAATATTGTAATTCCAATTCCAAAGTAAGCAAGTGCAGACAAGTGTGATAATTACAGAACTATCAGTTTTAATAAGTCATGGGTGCAAAATACTAACATGAATTATTTACAGACGAATGGAAAAACTTGTGGAATCTGACCTCGGGGAAGATGAGTATGGAATTAGGAGAAATGTAGGAACACAGGAGGCAATACTCACAATACGACTTATCTTAGAAGATAGGCTACGAAAGGGCAAACCTACGTTTTTGGTGTTTGTAGATTTGGAGAAAGCTTTTGACAATGTCGACTGCAATACACTCTTCCAAACTCTGAAGGTAGCAGGGGTAAAATACAGGAAGCGAAGAGTTATATTCAACCTATACAAAAACCGGACAGCAGTTATTAGAGTCAAAGGTCATGAAACGGTCCAGAGGTTGTTCAATCTGTATATTGAGCAAGCAGTCAAGAAATGGAAGGAGAAATTTGGAGAGGGTATTAAGGTTCAGGGAGAAGAAATAAAACGTTTGCGGTTTGCAGATGACATAGTAATTTTATCAGAGCCTGCAAAGGATCTGGAAGAGCGATTGAATGAAATGGACAGTGTCTTGAGAGGAAGATATAAGATGAAAGTTAACAAGAATAAAACGAAGGTAATGGAATGTAATGTCAGAAAATTAGGCGATGCTGAAGGAATTAGATTAGGTAATGAGACAATAAAAGTAGTAGATGAATTTTGTTATTTGGGTAGTAAGATAACTTCTGATGGCCGAAGTAAAGAAGATATAAAATGCAGAATGGCTAAAGAAACGAAACTTGTTAACATCCGATATTAATTTAAATGTTAGGAAGTCCTTTCTGAAAGCATTTGTCTGGAGTGTAGCATTGTATGGGAGTGAAACGTGGACGATAAGCAGTGCAGATAAATAGACGATAGAAGATTTTGAAATGTGGTGCTACAGATGAATGATGAAAATTAGATGGGTAGATCACATAACTAATGAGGAGATGGTTAACCGAATCGGGGAGAAAAGGAGTTTCTGACATATCCTGACTAAGAGAAGTGAGAGATTGGTTGGACACATTCTGAGACATCAAGGAATTGTCAACTTAGCATTTGAAGGAAGCGTGTGGGGTAAAATCCGTAGAGGGAGACCGAGGGACGAATATAGTAATCAGGTTCAAAAGGATGTAGGTTGCCGAACGTATTGTCATGAAGAGACTTGCACATGACAAGGTAGCGTGAAGAGCTGCATCAAACCAGCCTGCGACAGAAAGATATCATCAGGGCCATGACAGGAGCAGACAACAAGGAATCATACAAACTATTATGCATAAGCCTAGACTGAATGACAATTCCTTTTTTATTTATAAGATAGTTATCTTTGAGATAAAAGGACCCACAGCTTTTCGAAGGAAATTGTTTTACACATACATAACCAACAAGACATAAATCACACTATAAGTTACCTTGCCACAGACTTATATTTAAATACTCAACATTACATGGCATTAAAGATTAGAAATATGGACAAAGTTTAAGGAGTCCATCATTGACCTCACAGCAGGAAACACTGAAAAATATTTAAAAAGCAAATATTATAGTCTGGATGATTTTATGAAGGAGAATTAAGCATCTTTCAAATTCCTGTACAGTTATTAATCTTGTTTTGTTTGCAGTAACACATTGTTTATTTTTTTTTTTTTTTGTTCTTTTCTATTGTGCTCCTACATATAAGTTCTCTGTTAATGCACACTTTCAAACTGTAAAATTAAACAGAAATACTCAAAAAGAAACTATAGATCAGTAATGCAAAAATAATTAACAGATGATATGTAACATATGAAGATAGTATAGTTAATGTATTTATATATAAGCATATCCTTCTAAATGTTGTTGTACTGTATAATTATGTAGGCATACAACTGCATTGACCGACGAGTCCAACTGAATGATGGTAAATAACATGTTTGTTGTTGTTATGGCATTCAGTCCGGAGACTGGTTTGATGCAGCTCTCCACCCTACTCTATCCTGAGCAAGCCTTTTCATCTCCTCATAAGAACGGCAACACACATCCATTTGAATCTGCTTACTATACGCGTCTCTTGGTCTCCCTCTGCGATTTTTACCCCACACACTTCCCTCCAATTCTAAATTCACGTGTGACAATAAAGATTCGGTTCGATTCAAATGTGTTGCGTAACAGTAAAAACATCTACCAACATGACTGCATAAAACATTATTCCGAGGAACAGCCGAACGATTCTTCATTATCATTTGTTCGTCTTAAGCGACAAGTTCATCACTGCCTATAGCTCCTTCAGAAATTGCTCACAGTAAATTGAGAAACTTGTCATCTGGAACACTTTTCTGTATCTCTGTTGCAAACAAACTCAAAGTAATTTCATCCGCCGACCTTCACAGAAATCAAACACGCTGTAGACAGTCCTGTTTGTTCCGCAGCACCTATAGCGCTGAAGTACCGAATTGCGCTGCTTCAGTCACGGACACTGGTAATTAACCAGGAGCAGGGAAAAAGGAAGGCCACGGGCGGTGCGACGCGTCCTTAATAACGGCGGGAGTGCGGCATAATTAGCAGACGTCTCATTAGCACATCGCGGCAGGCAACAGGATTTAAGCCCGCGGAGACTGGCGCGCTTTATGACACGGCCGACTCTTCACGACAGCTGTGCAGATTTGGCTGACGTCGCTAGCGACGGATTTCACTTTGAGGGGAAAAAAGCTTACGTGAGCTATGGCAGCCTCTCGTCTGTTCGGACTGGCATGTGTAGATTTGATTTCATTAGCGTCACTATATTCCCTAACGAGAGCACACGTCACACAGACTACATTATCTGCCGCCCGCTTCTTTGGCGGTTGTGAGGCCCTCATAATTAATTTGGTGTACACCTCGTTCACTCTTTCATCAACGATTTTATGTCACGTCTGGAAGGCTGAAAGCTACCAAGGCCGGCCGCGGTGGCCGAGGGGACTGAGACGCTCCAGTCACGGTCTGCACGGCCACTACGGTCGGGGGTTCGAATCCCCCCCTCGG
Organism: Locusta migratoria; assembly: GCA_026315105.1. Lineage (NCBI taxonomy): Eukaryota > Metazoa > Arthropoda > Insecta > Orthoptera > Acrididae > Locusta > Locusta migratoria. The sequence continues at coordinate 69,609,730 of CM048748.1, read as the reverse complement.
GCATGGGTATTTGTGCCGTCTTTAGTCTTAGCTAGTTCATAAGTAGTTTGTAAGTTTAGGGACTGATGACCCCGTAGTTAAGTTCCATAAGCTATACAAACATTTGTACGTTTTTGAAAGCTACCAGGAATAGTCCAGTAACCTTGTCACGAAAAGTGGGTCCCAGTTGCATCCAGTAGGGGGGGGGGTTACGTTTCTTTTTTTATTGTATGGGATGTGACTGATATGCTAGATCCAAGTTTTCGACCCCCGATCACTTTCGAATATCCCAAAAACCGCTAAATTTTCGCACTTTTTCCAGTTCCCCCCCCCCCCCCCCCCTCATATTCGCCACGTAGGAGCACGTTTTCGACAAACATTGTTCAGTACATTTTAAAACTACATTAAATGTGCTACAATTTGAGACCAAAATGAACTCGGAAGACACAATAGTACCTGAGATACAGCTTTTCAAAAATTGGCAAATTTTCATAACTTTTTAAGATTAAGCTAATATTCATGTTTCATTTTATGCTGTCGTCTTTGCAATTGCAATAACATGTCTGAAATGATTCAGTGCCATTTTGAGGATGACCGGGGGCGAGTTTGGTGGAAGGTCGCTGTTCACAACAAGGCAACTGAAACTGAAGAAATAACAGTCCAGTAACCTAGTACATCGTACGTTGCATCAAATGGGGGTAGTAGGATTTTTATTTTTTTCCCTGATATAGGTTGTTACTGAGATGATAGGTCTAAGTTTTCGACATCGGCAGGTCCCAGGACCACTTTTTAATATCCCAAAAACCGCTAAATTTTCGCACTGTTTTTCGTTTTTTTTTCTCATTTTAGCCATGATGGAGACCGTTTTAGACAAGCATTGTTCAGTACATTTTAAAACTACCTTAAATTCGCTACAATATGAGACGAAAATGAGCTCGGAAGACAAAATAGTTCCTGAGATACAGCTTTTGAAATATTGACAAATGTTCCAGAATTTACAAATTTATGCTAATTTTCATATGCAAATATCTTTATATCCACAATACCCAGTCCTAAATGAATCAGCAAAGTAAACATTTTTTTATTTTAACATTTTGAAAGGGGAGAACATGTAGATAGAGGAATGACTACACATAATCTGGAAAAACTAAAATTCCGGGTGTGCAGACTGTCTTATGTGCCGGAGTCGGCCTAACCCGAAAAAAAAAAAAAAAAAAAAAAAAAAAAAAAAAAAAAAAAAAAAAATTCTCCTCTCCCGTCTACCCTCCTGCCCACCTTTTGCGTTCCTTTAAAAACCGCATCCTCTTGTCAGTAGACAGAAGAGGCCTGAATGATAAAGTGTGGTCGATTCAGTCGTTAGTACGCGATTCGCCCTTGACGTTCCCTCTATGTCAGAGCCGGGATCGTCCGCATGTTCTACGTGTTTCATTTGTGGTGAGAGTTTAATTGAAGGTGATGTAGTGCTCGTGAAAGGAAATTGAGTTAAAATCCTACAAGCATCCAGTGCCGCGTTGGGAAATATTGACAATGAACGCCAATTGAAGCGTGTCACTGAAATTTGTGTACATAGAACTTGCCAGAAGCGTTAGAATAATCCGAAGTTAATTAAAGCGACCATTAAACGTGGATACACAAATGTGGCAAGACCTACAAGAGCTTCCAGCGAGAAATTCAACTTCAGAGAGTAGTGTTTCCTGTGTGATGAAGTAATAACGAAAGAGTTCATTTAAACTCAGAAGAGAAAATCGACAGAAAAAAGAAATACTGTGGTCACTGTCGAGAAGGACCTGAGCTCGAACATATTGAAAACAGTTGAAGGAATAGGTGACGAATGAGCCATAAAAATAAAGGAGTGAGGAGACTGATTTAGAGACTGATTTAGTAGCGCTTGACGTGATGTACCATCTATTTTGCCGAAGGAGGCTGTATAAGGCACCACCCACAGGTCTTCCAATAGGAGGTCGTCGACAGTCTACCGTTGATGAAGCCATGGGGCTTATTTTTACCTTGAAGAGCATGCAGACGAGTGCCAGTTTCACTTTCCTAACTTATCGTCCTGATAAAAAGAAAAAATGGTACTCGAACCATAAAGAAACGGCTGTTTGAGAAGTATGGGGACGATTAATGCATTAAAAAATAAATAAATAAAATAAAATAAATAAGAAAAGTTCTTTGCTTCAAGAATACTGGTCATACGATCCTCACAAATGCGTGGCATGAATAAACCAGTAAGGTAGGTCCACAACAAGAAAGGTTATCAGTTGTGAAGGCAGCTGCTGATATTAGTCGGGAAGATATCCGATAGCAAGTTGACGACACATCTGCCTATTCACCATCAACTGACTTCTTGAATGACGCAGAATCTATAGTCCCTGAGTCGCTCAAACTTTCCCTGGAAATGTATCGTGCAAAATATGTAGCTCTGGCACATTCGATAATGTAATTGGTGCGGCCCCCTTCGTTTCTGTCTTCAGTAGTACATGGTATTGGCACGTATTTATATCACAAGTTTGGCTCAAAACATCTTGCTGATATGCTGTCATCTGTAGGGTTTTCAGCAAGTTACAAGGAAACCCCTGTGCGTTAAGCCTCAGCCATCATGCGGCCAGATAAACTTCAGTTGAAGAATGAAGCCTTCATTCAATTTAGTTTTGATAATGCTGATTTTAACGTAAAACATTGGATGGATTATGAAGTTTTCACCGATGGAAGGAGTAACATCTGTACACTGGGAAGGAAAAATTGAGCGATTGACACGTTGCTCTGCAAATAAACTTGTACAAAAGAATCCACCTCTGAAAGTACATAGGTTTCAGAATTTTGTGAACAACAAAGGTCTATTGGAAATTGTTATAAACGACATGGACAGCATTCTCCAATATCTGGAGACATGCCTCTCTATACAGATGTTGTATGGCTATATGGCAAGGGTTGCATCTTCACAGTTTACCTGGATGGAGTGGGCTTATGGAAGAGGCTACAAAAGACTTACTTTCCTAAAAACTAAAGTGGTGTGCGTACATTCATAAACCATCCCCCATCTCAGTATGACACCATACTCACTTCCGTTAGAATGGCTAACGAAAAATGCCAGACTTCCTTAAAAGCAAGATACTGCAAAAATGCAATCGTTTCTTACGTACAACCAGGTGCAACACTGACTGGGTCACAAGAAGAATCACATCGAATAGGGATCGGTTTCTACAGTCCAAGGCCTTTCCACAAAGATGATGTTGAGGGAAATAGCTCCCTCAAACCTGTTTACCATGATTTCTTGCAGTTGCAAAAAGGGATGCAGATATCCTTGCAGCTGTAGGAAAGCTGGTTTGAAGTGTTCAGTCGTCTGTGGAACCTGCAACGGACAATCATGCGAAAATCTTCCTGAAATTACTGTTGACATGTCAACACCCACGATTTGGACGAGCTCGATGACGACCACGACGACGAGATGGATAGGCTGCTCGAACAGGTCGAGGAACAATATAAGGTATACTTATAATCGTACTTCTGTTGAAAGTTACCTTTATTCCTATTACGTAATACCTACCATACGTTATTGATACCATTATTTCCATCAGTTGATACTTATTACATCTACATCTACACACATACTCTGCAATCCACTGTAAAGTGCGTGGCGGAGGGTACACTGTACCACTACTAGGCATTTCCTTTCCTATTCCACTCCCAAATAGCACGAGCAAAATAAGAATCCCTATTTGCCTCCGTACGAGTCCAAACTTCTCTTATCTTGTGATCACTACGCGAAATATAAGGAGGCGGCAACAAGATCGTACTACACTCAGCTTCAAATTCTGGCCCTCTAAATTTCCTCAACAGAAATGCACGAAAAAAAAAGTCGTCTTTTCTCCAGCGATCCCCAATTGAGTTGCCGTAGCATTGCCGTGACACTCGCGCATTGGTCGAACGTACCAGTAACAAACCTAGCTGCTCGACTCTGAACTGTTTGTATGTCTTCCTTTAAACTGATCTGCTGCGGTCCCAAACACTTGAGCAATACTCAAGACGTGGTCGTACAAGCGTTTCATATGCGGTCTCCTGAACAGATGAAATACATCTTCCCAAAATTCTCCCAATAAACCGAAGTCGGCTGTCCACCTTACTCACAACTGTCCTTACATGTTCGTTCCATTTCATATCGCTCTGCAATGTTACGCCTAAATATTTGAACGAAGTGACAGCATCAAGAAGGTCACTACTAATGCTGTATTCGAACATTATGCGATTGTTTTTCCAACTTATGCGCATCACCTTACATTTTTATACATTGAGAGCTAGCTGCCATTCTTCGCACCAACTAGAAATTTTGTCTAAGTCATCCTGTATGCTATTACAGTCAGTTAAAGACGACACCCTCCCATACACCACAGCATCATCAGCAAACAGCCGCAAATTACAAGTTACTTTGTCCATCAGAACATTCATATAGATAGAAGATAATAGCGGTCCTATCACACTCCCCTGGGGCACGCCTGACGATACACTCGTCTCTGATGAACACTCGCCGTCGAGAACAACGTACTACGTTCTATTACTTAGGAAGTCTTCCAGCCAGTCACAAATCTGTGAACCTATTACATAAGCTCGTATCTTCGTTAGCAGTCTGCAGTGTAGCACCGCATCGAACGCCTTTTTGAAGTCGAGAAAAACACAATTTGCCTTTTGCCCTTCATCCATGGCTCGTAAAATGTCATGTGAGAAAAGGGCAAGCTGCGTTTCACATGAACGATGTTTCTTAAACCCGTGCTGATTCATAGAAAGAAGCCTTTCCGTGTCAAGGAAATTTACTATATTAGAACTGAGAATAAGCTCCAAAATTCTACAGGAAACAGATGTCAACGATATTGGCCTGTAATTGTGTGGGTCAGTTATCTTTACTTTCTTATAAACGGAAATCACCTGCGCTTTTTTCCAATCACTAGAAACTTGGTGCTGAATTGAAGATTCGCGATAAATGCAAGCTAAGTAGGGGGCCAACGCCGCAGAATACTCTTTGTAAAACCGCAACGTGTGTGATGTATTTATATTAGGACTTTTCCACAACGCTTAACCTTGGGATAATCGACAAATGCATACATTCTATTTCAGTACGTCCAAGACGAAAACCATACTCAAGGATGGAGATTGGCAGATTTATTTGGCCCAGGTCAATCAAAGAGAAGAAATCGTCTTTAATTAACATTCCGTGTAGACATTCAATTCATTTACACTTTTTATACACCTGATGTAATTAATTGTCCAACAAATGTCTTGCATACACTTATTTCTTGAGTTTCACGTGCCTTGTGTACAGCGACCTTCCACCAAAAATGCCCCCAGTGACCGTCAAAATGACTAAATGAATAAATATATACCTCACTGAATCATTTCAGATATAAAGACGACAGCATAAAATGAAACACGAATATTAGCTTAAATCTTAAAAGTTGTGAAAATTTGCCAATTTTTAATAAGCCTTATCTCAGTAATAATTGTGTCTTCCGAGATCATTTTGGTCTCAAATTGTAGTAAAGTTAATGTAGTTTAATGATGTACTGAATAGTGTTTGTCAAAAACGTGCTGCTTCAGGGCGAACATGGAAAAAAAAAGAACGGAGAAAGTGCGAAAATTTAGCGATTTTTGGGATATTTAAAAGTGATCTGGGGGTCTGCCGAGGTCGAAAACTTGGATCTTGCATCTCAGTCACACCCCATGCATGAATACAACTTTCTTGTAGCAAACAGTAACAAAGGTACACTGTGTACAAAAATTTTAAATCGATTTTTTTGAATGGCATAGTTCCTGTTAATGCATAAATTCCTATAGAAAAGTATAAGTTGCATAACGAAGTTTCGCAATTCAGTTAAAGCGTAGAAGCGAATGATAATCGTTGAGCAAGGTTCCACTGTATAGTGAGTTTCTATACAATCGAATTTCTCAAAATTACTTATTGTATAGTTTTCATCCATTTCATGTATTCATTGTTATCACTGTGTATTTGTCATGAAACATCTTTCAACTCAGAATTGACAATCAACGAGGTATCGCCTAATTTGAATACAACATACATTTCACTTTCTTAGACATATGTTCTTGAATTACGGAACACCTAGTATTCAGGCTTGCTCTTGGCAGGTTGTTTTATGGTGCAAATACTACCCTTCCTCCTGTGACGTGCTTACGGATCGCGAATAGTTACAGTAAAAATGTATTAGCACATGGCTCAGTTTATTGGAAAATACTCGTTTCGTCTGAAAATATAGGACGTATAGACTTCAACAGGCGAAAAATTTTCAAATACATTCTTGTGATCGGTAATACATAGAACTCATGTGGTAACACCACCCGATTACATAAAATAATGAGTGACATATAGCATCTGTATCTGTACTGATATTTCATCTAGTGGAAAAAATGTTTTGAAATGCTGTGTATCTACAGACTGGCTTGCCCCCCCCCCCCCCCTCCATGTGTTTGAGTTAGTAACTAATATTTCAGATTGTTTCAGATCTCAGAAAAAATCATATTGATTTCACATATTTTTGGAAACATTATTGTTCCACTTATGGGAAACAGCACTCTTATTTAAATTTATATATAAAGAACAGTCTAGAGTGCAATTTTTAAAAAAATCGACTAGTTTCGGTCTTATTTAAACCATCTTCAGGAAATTAAGCTCCATTGAAGTTGTGGAGCTGGCAGGAGACTTGGAGGCGTCTAGTGCGTCACTGACGCACTAGAAGGCTCCAAGTCTCCTGCCATTTCCACGTCAATGGAGCTTAATTTCCTGAAGATGGTTTAAATAAGACCGAAACTAGTAGATAAATATAAAAAAATTACTCTAGACTGTTCTTTATATATACATTTTTATTTTGTTGTTCCTTCATTCCTCCTCGCTACCCTACAATAATTTTCAATAGCGGATACTAAATGATCAAAAATAACACAGGTTGTGGAATCTATGGTGTGGTGTCGCACAAGTACAAAGTGCGCGCCACCTACTTTCGCCGCGCGCCGCCATGCACGCACGGCGCGGCGTTCTTACGACGACAGCCACGAGCGCCCTCTGCTACAACGCCGCTCGTGGCCACCACTGAACGACATCGTCACTTGGGACTGAGTTAGGAACCAGTAAAGACTTCGGAATCCGATAGGCACCAGTGAAGACTTGGCTATCAGTTAGGCACTAGGCAGGACTCTAGCTCAACTATGTATCAACATTCTGCAGTACTATGTAAAAGTTAAGTATTGTATAAATTCTGTGCAATATATATCTCATTCTAATTTACTCTAGTGTTTCTAGTTCTGGCTGCTCCCCATCCGTACCTGCACCAGCGTGCTATCTTTATTTCTGTGTCGGTCTCATTGCACTCGGCCACCGACACCTACAACGGAACGAAACACAAAAGCGGCGACGAGGCTGGGACACAAAAGTGGCGACGAGGAGTGATAGACGATCCGTGGACCAGCCCGCTTGCAGCAGCCAGACAGCAGTAGTAGTCGGAGCACACAGAAATTGCTCCCGCCCACCCACCCTTATTATAAGATTTTTGGGGGAACATTTTCAGTTACGTGTTTGTGGACTTTTTTGTTGCAGAGCGTCCTTTTTCATATTGCATTTGTGTTTTGTTATAATTTACTTGTATGCGCGGCGCCTAATCGGTCAGCATGGCCACTACCCCGAACCCAAACTTAATGGAAATTATTCAGTTACAGACGGCGCAAATAACACAACTCCTGCAGGCTGTGGCCCAGCTCACAGCGCAAGCAGCTAACCAACAACAACAGCCGCCGCTTCAGCAGCCCACACCTGCCGCCGCAACGCTTCCTACGTTTCGCCAGTACAACGAACGTGAGGAAGAATGGAGCGACTACTTCGCACAGTTTCAAGAACTCGTCGCGGCTCATCAAATTACAGGTCAGAAAGTGAAGCATCTGCTATTATCTGTGGTGGGCACCAACACCTTCGTGTTACTGAAAAAACTTTTCCCCGACGTATCTCCTCGTGATGTAGACTTTGAAGAAATAGTAGAGGCACTAAATGCTCATTATGAGAGAAAAGTTCTTCTAGCCGCTGCAAGGTACCGATTTTTCAGACTTAAAAAATTACCGCAGCAGTCACACCAAGAGTGGATTACGGAATTGAAGGGCTTAACCCGCAAATGTAAATTTACTTGCTCTTGTGGACTTTCTTATAGTGAAGTGATGTTGAGGGATGCGATTACGCAGAACATTCAGTACCCCAGAATTAGGGCAGCAATTCTAAAACTTAAACGTTGGCAAGATAGTGGGGTGATTTCTCCTGTTTCTGCGAGTCAGTGGGCCTCGCCTTTAGTAATTATACCCAAGCCGTCAGGAAAACTTCGTCTCTGTGCGGACTTCAAATCAACAGTGAACAGTCAAACAATTGTAGACACTTATCCCTTGCCCAGACCTGACGAACTAATGGACAAATTAGGACAGTCTCGTTTCTTTTCTAAGATTGATTTAGCAGAGGCATACTTACAGATTCCACTTGATGACGAGTCAAAAAAGTTTTTCGTCATTAATACTCACATGGGCCTTTTTCAATTTCAACGCCTACCCTTTGGCAGTTCTTCCGCTCCCGCTATTTTTCAGCGTTTTTTGGAACAGCTGACAGTTTCCGTACCGTGTTGTTCGAACTATTTAGATGACATTGTGGTGTCCGGACGTACAGTTGAAGAACATTTAGCAAACCTGGAGTGCCTTTTCAAAGTGTTGACTGCAGCAGGTCTACGTTGCAATAAAGCAAAGTGTTCGTTTTTTCAAACTGAAATAGAGTACCTAGGCCATGTGATTAATGCCCAAGGAATCCATCCCTTACAGTCACATCTTCGAGCAATCAAAGACTTGCCTCCTCCTAAGAATGTGCACGAATTGCAAGCAGTAATGGGGAAGCTGAACTATTATTTCAGGTTTATTCCCAATGCCTCTCAGATTGCAGCTCCACTGCATCACTTACGTAGGAAGAATGTTCCTTTTGTATGGTCCAAAGATTGCCAGGTTGCCTTTGACAACTTAAAGTCTGCACTAATCAGTGATGCATGTTTGATTACTTTTGACCCAAAGAAGCCTGTAGTGCTAGCAGTTGATGCCTCGTCGTACGGTGTGGGTGCAGTTTTGTCACATCGTATTGGATGTCACGATCGTCCTATTGCCTTTGCATCCAAGCTACTGACGCCGACGCAACAGAATTACAGTCAGATAGAAAAGGAGGCCTTAGCAATCATTTACGGCGTCACAAAGTTTCATCATTATCTCTATGGCAGAAAATTCTATTTGTTGACAGACCACAAGCCTCTCACGGCGTTGTTCTCACCCACAAAGCAAATTCCGCCACGAACGGCACAAAAGCTTCAGAGATGGTCCTTGATATTGTCAAATTATCAGTATGAGATTTTGTACCGACCTACCACTAAACATGCCAACGCGGACACACTTTCCCGACTTCCGGTTGGCCAGGATGTATCATTTGATTCTTCAGAAATGGCATGTTGTCAGATAGACTCCAGAGATGATTCCGCTGTCGCAGACTTTCCTTTGAACTCTCGTCGGGTTGCACAGGAAACAGCTGCGGATGCAGACCTAAGTGTGGTAGCACGTTTTGTTCGCTCAGCGTGGCCTGCCAGAGCCAAAGACATTGATCGGCCTCTGGTTCGACGTTATTTTGCACAACGTCATGCATTATCTTTAAGTCAGGGCGTTCTTTTGTTACATACGGACAATGACCAAGCAAGAGTGATTGTTCCTCGTTCCCTGCAACGAGAAGTGTTACGCCTCCTGGATCAAGGACATTGGGGCATTGTTAGGACAAAGCAACTGGCCAGACGTCATTGTACCTGGGTTGGTATGGACGCTCAGATAGAGAGCATGACATCACAGTGTACAGTTTGTGCGGAGCATCAGGCGGCTCCTCCACAGCGTTTCTCAGACTGGCTACGCCCCAAGGGACCATGGCAACGTTTCCATATTGACTTTGCCGGACCTTTCTGGAATACGCGCTGGTTAATTGTTGTAGACGCTTTCAGCAAGTTTCCTTTTGTGATTGCCATGAACTCAACGACAGCTTCTAGTACAATCAGTGCCTGAAACTTTCGCCAGTGACAATGGACCTCAGTTTGTTAGTGCGGAATTTCAGCAGTTTTGTCGTGTGAATGGCATTCAGCATATTACCACTGCACCTTTTCACCCTCAGTCCAATGGTGAAGCAGAACGTTTCGTTCGAACATTCAAGTCTCACATGGAGAAGATGAAAGGTCAGCACTCCAGGCAGCAAGCTCTTCAAATTTTCCTGTCTACGTATCGGTGCATGCCATGTGACGGCCCGTCTCCTGCCGAGCTGCTACACGGCCGCCGTCACCGCACACTCCTTCACCTGCTGCAGCCTCCCACGCACCGAGTCGGTTCGTATGGCGCTACGCGTTTTCAGGTTTCTACGCCGGTGCTGTACAGGGTGTTTGCTGGTATGAAGAAGACATGGTTGCCAGGCACCATTCAGCGCGTGCTCGGTCGCAATATGTATGTTGTACGTTCATCCACAGGGTCGGAGCTGCGGCGCCATGCAAACCAATTGCGCTTGCACAGGCCGCGCGATCCTGTCTCCGGTTTCTTGATTCCAGACCCAGTTCACCGCCAGGGAGCACAGCCACATCGCTCGCCGCCGGGCCCAGCTTCCCCGGGCTACGAGCTCCCGATGGATGTCGACGCGCCTCCTACGCAGTCGGCCCCTCCGCCTCCGTCGCCGCCGCAGATGACAGCGTCACCGAGAGGGATTCCGGGACCGTGCGGCCCCCCCCCCCCCAGCTTGGGCCACGCACCTCAGAAGATGACCTGCTCCCTCTGGGCGGGGGTGTGCGCCCTTCCTCAGGTTTCGCCGGGTTTCCTGGAGGATCGCAAGGCGGATGCCGGGGCGCGGACGGCGTCTCGATCCCAGCCTCAGCTACGACGCCCGTCCCACCAGTAACGCCCCCGCCCAGGCCCTCCTCCCAGTGCCGTCGCCGTGGCCCTCAGCCCTACGCCACGACGGCGCGGCGGTTTGGGGGGAGAGGGGTGTGGTGCCGCACAATTACAAAGTGCGCGCCACCTACTTTCGCCGCGCGCCGCCATGCACGCACGGCGCGGCGTTCTTACGACGACAGCCACGAGCGCCCTCTGCTACAACGCCGCTCGTGGCCACCACTGAACGACATCGTCACTTGGGACTGAGTTAGGAACCAGTAAAGACTTCGGAATCCGATAGGCACCAGTGAAGACTTGGCTATCAGTTAGGCACTAGGCAGGACTCTAGCTCAACTATGTATCAACATTCTGCAGTACTATGTAAAAGTTAAGTATTGTATAAATTCTGTGCAATATATATCTCATTCTAATTTACTCTAGTGTTTCTAGTTCTGGCTGCTCCCCTCCGTACCTGCACCAGCGTGCTATCTTTATTTCTGTGTCGGTCTCATTCCACTCGACCACCGACACCTACAACGGAACGATACACAAAAGCGGCGACGAGGCTGGGACACAAAATATGGTATGCAGAAAATAAATGAGAATCGCGATATCTATGAAGATGGTAGAAAAAATGAAAATATTTTAGAGTTTTATTTATACTTTGCAATAGATGTTGAGGAGGTTTTAATTAACATCAGAGAATCCGACAATGCGAGTTTTGCTGTGTGCCGGTACGTCTAATGAGTCAGAAACTGTGATGTGACCGTTGAGTACTTTGCCTTTACTGAAAGCAGAGGAATTCATTATTCACTACTGCCCTAATCGTTATCGTACAACAGCGCACACTGGACGATGGACAACACTTCGAGGGCAAGCTACGATACATTTTTTTTTTAATTTTTTATTTTGGAAACGTCGGCCTACATGGACAGACGTAAAAAAGGACGGAGGAGTTTCGAGGATTTTAATGCCTTGCTCATTCGTATTTTTCCACCTGCACGGCGTCGGTACGGTCGACAGTTATCGACAGAACGTGACATACAATACGGCATGGAGCGGTGCGGACAGCGTCCCTCCAAGGAAAATCGACACGACCGCGTGTTGGGTTTTATTCCTGCCTTTTGTGTCAGTCTGCGCTTCTGACCGTATTTGTAGCACAATACAATAGGACGGATTTTCCACCGGGCGTACTCAGCAATGAGATTTTTCCTTCTTTTTCTGCCCCTGGACAGGTATTCACGCGGCAAAGTCGTTTGCATCACAATAGGAATTCGGTGGCACGCTGTATTTTAAAATATTGCGCGATGGAAAACCTAGTTGTAGCGCGAGGTGGACTGGAACAGGTATTGCCGCTACTGAGTTTCACGAACAGTGACCTCGGTGACGTAATGTCTTTTTTCTTTCTTTTGAATTTTGGAATAGTTTTTTCTTCGTTGTGTCAATACATCGTAGTGGGAATCTGCTACTTTATGCTAATAATCGAAGAGCAGTACTGTGCAATTGTTTTTGGAGGTTAATTCGCGGACAAGTAATGTTTTCGATTCATTGACGTCGACTGGGTGACTCCAGCTCATCTTTAAAATGATGCGGCGTGAAAAACGCATCCAAGCATTTGCAGTTTGAATGATAGGATGATACTAATGAAAAAAATACTCAAATGAAAACGCCGGTAGGACAATTTCGATGTAAACACGTGAAAATGTCATGAAAATTGATTTCCTATATTTTAACTAATTAGACAATGAAATATTTGTATTGATTATCCAAACAAAACAAAACAAAATGTTCATAATATAACAGCAAAACCAGAGTGAGTAAAACGAATTACTGTAAAATGCAGCGAATAAAAACCACAAGAAAATAAATTTGTATGGTTTTAAAAGAAAATTGGGAAACAATCTAGAGAAAATATTTTGAATGAGGGAACTGTAAATAATAATTGATTATCGGCAACACCTCAGTGAAAAACTTTAAACGTTGCAGACGTAAGTCTATTTGAAAGCGTACAAGAAAGTATACTAACGTTAAGAAACGGGTCAAATTGATGGATCCTTAAGTAAAAGGAACATTAAAGTGAAATTGAATTACGTCGTAACGCTATAAAGAGAAGGGGAAAAAGGAAAGAAGTGTTGTTTGTCATGCACAATTGACATGAAAAAATGTTCAAATGTTTGTTAAGCTTATGGGACTTAACTACGGGGTCATCAGTCCCTAAACTTACAAACTACTTATGAACTACTTACGAACTAGGACGGCACAAATATCCATGCCCGAGGGGGGATTCGAACCCCCGACCGTAGTGGCCGTGCTGACCGTGACTGGAGCGCCTCAGTCACCTCGGCCACCGCGGCCGGCAATTGACATGATAATTATATATTTCCACAAGACAGTGTTTAGTGTATTTAAGTTCGTCACTTCATTCTTCTTACATTTTCTAGTCGGTAATCAAGATGACAGTTAGTAACTGATTCCACTGTCACCTACGCCAACAGTAAGCAAGAGTGTCCATGTAACATAATAGAGAAGCTCAAATTCTTTAGTCTTTTCGTTACGCTGGTTCTCTACGTCCTGTATGCTTATTAAATTCCAGTAAATTTATAATATGAAGAAATGAGTCAAGTTCGCCGAAAACGTACACTTCATTTCCTTAAGGGTGACCAATTTTATAGTTGCGTCATGTTACCATAAAATCCATTTGTCTCAACTCCAACTTGACGCAAAGCGGTCAGATGATGACTTGATGTAAGATCGAAACCACAATAAGTTCTGCAAACTTGACTGATTTTTTTCATATTAAAACATGTTATCAGCTTGCCGTCTATCGAAAAGAAAAAAAAACTAATTAGTTATTGTATGCTAAATTAATAATGGAAATGGTCCAGTAATATCCGTGTTTTTTATTCCTTACTGAAATATTTATCGATTTTAAACATATCTTGTCAAAAATTGCAGCAATCGTACTATATTTATAATCATTGTAGAATAAAGCAGCCTAACAAGTTGACTTTGTTTAGATACTTGATCTAGATTTTGGCATCAACTATGGGTACATTCATCAGAAGATTTAAATTATTAAAATTATTACCTAAAAATGAATTATTGAGTAAATTATTGAGTAAACTAAGAAACATTAGTATGAAACACTTTATACAAATATTTTAAATATACAAAGCCATATGCAGAAATATGTACATGAGACTTGAAATTATGAGCGATATGCTCAAGTCCAAGAGATAAATAACATTAGAACACATGCTAGAAAGAAGCTAGTAAGTCACATTTACTAAAGAGCGGCTAGCTGTTATCGGGCTGTGCGCGGATCTATGACGACCGTAACAGATCATACTGGTCCTTCAGTTCCAGTAAGTAGCAGATGCAAAGCATTAGGCTAGTAGAAGGCCAGGTCCCAAATCGCTGAATCAGCGGTCCCATATTAAACACATACATCCTTAACACACTTCTATTCCGGGAATTCTGAGATAACACTCAAATCAAGACTCAAATTCTGAGGATTCCGGTATATGATAGCACTCGCATACGTCAATGACATCCTACTTTCGCTTCCGTCATCAACATGTTCAGATGTTTGTTAAGTTTAAGGTACTTAACTGCGCGGTCATCAGTCCCTAAACTTACGAACTGCTTATGAAGTTTATCCATCAGGAAAATGTCACAAAAAAGTAAGCGAATAGGTGAATGTCTTGTCGTAAGCTCATAAGAATTGGCTAAGAAATAATTGTTTCTATGGTATTACGTATGTAAGGACATCTGCGAGAGAAAAATTTGTATGGGTTTAAAAAGTTCTCTGAAACGTGGCCGGTTAATATCAGGTGAAGTTGCGATATCATATCCTGCAATGGCAGGTAATAATTCGTTTTGGTCTCTTTCAGTGTTTGACACTATAAGATCTAATCTGCTGGCTTCTGAATTCGGCATTAGCAATATTGAATAACACGTTTACTTGTGGAAAAGACAGAAAAATGTCAGTGCAATTTTGAAAACTCTTGTGTACTTTTAACTGCATTTTATTTCCACTAGTGTATGATGTAAATCGTAACTCTGAGTAAACTACATACTGTCACACTTTTACAATGCAAGACTATGTACAAGACAGACTGTGGCATTTGGCAAAGACTATTACGAGTCAAAAAAAGATATTTGAGACGCTAATATTTCATACCAACACCTATGAAAAAAATCAGATTTTCTTCTGAAACTTACTTTATAAAAACCAACTGAGTAACATTGTTGAAATAATAATCATAATTAAAAAAAAAAACTAAGCGAAATGAAACTCTAAAAATCTTCTTCTTTCTCAAAGAAAGTGTACGTTTTGTTAAAAAGTTTCGGCATCCGTTCTTCATCCCAGACATTGAGTGCCTCCGCTAAAAGCTTTTGGTGTGGTTGTATTATTAGTCATTATTTGTGTCGGTTGAGTACCGTTCAGCAGTGCAATCACATCCAGTTGTATGTATTATATCATCTCGGAAGCAATGTATGACGTGTTTCTAGAGTGTCAAAGGTTTTTGCACTACTGGCAAAATCAGTTAACATTTCAGCTCATGTGTAATGCACTAAATGCAGTTGTTGCTTCTGGTGGCAGAATTTTGCAATGATTTATTATACTATCAGAAAAATAATTAATGAAAAATCACATAGCAACACTGCGGGTTGAGCTGGTGTGCTTGTGGAGACTGACCTTGATGATATGCTCCCAGCTATTCTAATTTAATTATGAGACATTCGGAAGGGTTTACTAAGGTTAATTAGATTAAAAACTTGTTACCCGAATACAATGTGCATAATATTAAGGACAGCAGCTGCCATTACCAACAGTGTGGCGAGAGAATTGGGGTATTGATTATATCGTTAGTTGTAAAAGACCAATGAGTGGAACACACTGCTGTTAAAACTATGTAAATCTCTACCTTGATGGATAGAAATATGGTGCTCAAATATGGTGATAACTTTCTGCTACATAGAGACCATCTACTTCATACGTCAGTGCAGAATTACAGCTTTACACAAGTTTTCTCACATTTCTTACTCTGTGTGTAATTAAAATAATAAAATGACCATACCTCTCATAATAAACTGACTATGCGTTTCAGCATTCATTGTGGAGCATAGTCCCACTTATAAAATTGCTCCATAGTCCCTTATTCAATGCTAACACTGATACCTCATCGGATGATACACCTGTTGCTTCAAAGTCAATCCTGACCGATTCTGTGGTGTCGCACAAGTACAAAGTGCGCGCCACCTACTTTCGCCGCGCGCCGCCATGCACGCACGGCGCGGCGTTCTTACGACGACAGCCACGAGCGCCCTCTGCGACAACGCCGCTCGTGGCCACCACTGAAGGACATCGTTCACTTCGGAGATAGCAACCAGTTAGGACCTTCGTAATCAGATAGGCACCATTGAAGACTTTGCTATCGTACAGGCACTAGGCAGGCCTCTAACAACTATGTATCAACATTCTGCAGTACTATGTAAAAGTTAAGTATTGTTACATTCTGTGCAATATATATCTCTTTCTAATTTACTCTAGTGTTTATAGTTTCTGGCTGCTCCCCTCCGTACCTGCACCAGCGTGCTATCTTATTCCTGTGTCGGTCTCATCCACTCGGCCACCGACACCTACGACGAGGCTGGGACACAAAAGCGGCGACGAAGTTGGGACACAAAAGATTCCAATTACTTTCTCCTTGGTTTATCTCAACCTCACCTTCACTCTACTGCTACATCAATGAGTTTCTTAGGTAATCTTACTTCTCTCGTGCGTATAACATGATCCCACCATACAAGCCTGTTTGCTCAAATTGCTTCGTCTATGGTGTTCATTCCCACTTTACCTTTGGCATTGACCACTGAACGTTTACAGCATTAGTTCTGCTACACCTTAACTCCAGTTCTCTCACAATGCTAATATGAGTAAATACATTGTAAGTACCCGAAACGGTCCCCTGCTCGAACTTTGTTCTATTTGGTACTAATCCCGATTAAATCTATTTCCCACAGACAGTTCTTTGATTTTGGAGATGCTGATCCTCATGCCATAACAGTTACATCGCTGATGTAGCTCTGAAACATTAGATTGTAACCTTTTCGTCGAATCTGCCTTCACAACTAAGACGTCCATATATGCGAGACTTATAATTTTTCATGTATTTTAATATCACCCTACCAGTCTACCGTTTTCAAAATAATATGCAGAAATAATGTGAACAACAGTGGTGAAATGTTAAATCTTATCTTACCCTTAAAACTACCGTGAACCATGAACTCAATTTAACATCAACTGTAACTGCTGCTTGATGATCTACGTAAATAGCTCCAATTGCCTGATATATCTCTCTACATATAATAAGACCTTTATTCTGAAGTATATAAACAATTACCAAGACAACTTGGGTGGGGTACACAGCCGTATAACATGTTACTTATAGTAACCGAATGGCCTTCCAATCGTACAAATAACCAGCCTATGCAATATGGAACCCTACCTTACTACCTAACAAGAAATCCACGTTGCAAAAAAGAAAACTTATTCTATTACCGTAAACACATCCTGTGGGGGTTGCCCTGAGCATCTTTATATTTTCTCAAAAATACTATTTCAACCGAAATACTACCTGTGACAGTAAACCCTACTGAACATTTATGTGGTTATATAACACAATTTCAATAAAAGCAGCCATATAGGACTACGTTACCAGGTAAAGCCGAAGAGCATATTGATATTTGATGATGTTGCAGTACGAAACTGGAGCTTTTTATTTTAATTATATATTTACTTTTTTTTTATTTCACTGAACCAGTGAACACACAGGGCACGCCGCCACTGGTGCTGACATTGGGGAAATATCTCCTGCAAAGTGCGACTTTGGTGGCTTCAATGCAACTATGAGACAATATATCACAGGCATTGCCTTACGTGGGAAAATAAACACATTTATGACAAAGATAGAAACAGAGGAAAACCCGCCGGCCGCGGTGGCCGAGGGGATTGAGGCGCTCCAGTCACGGTCCGCACGGCCACTACGGTCGGGGGTTCGAATCCCCTCTCGGGCATGGATATTTGTGCCGTCCTTAGTTGTAAGTAGTTCATAAGTAGTTTGTAAGTTTAGGGACTGATGACCCGGTAGTTAAGTCCCATAGACTCTACAAACATTTGAACATTTTTAGGAAAACCCATCACTTCGCGACCCCTTAGACCAGGGATGGGCACTAGAGCGGCTCGCGCGGCTGCCCGCGAGCAGCGAGAGCCGCGAGGGCAGCGCTGAGCGGCCTTGAGAGCCAGCAGGGCGGGTAGCAGGGCTGTGCACAGTGCACGGGGGCAACTGTGCAGCTGTCAGGGCGCTTTGTTGAGTAAGGACAAGCTGAAATACTTACTGTACGTAGAAAACACACAAGGTCGTTTCAAGCTGATGCGGCTTCCGTGAAAAGGGCACCGGACCAATCATATCTGCCACAGCATGTGTGAGTGGGAAGTAAGTGTTAATAGTGCTTACCCGAAAATTGTGTATCCTGTACCATGCAACGGTTGCTCATGTAAGGATGAAACACAGTTTCGAACCACTGTAAAACCTACTTCCGTGGCCACAAATAGGACATAGACGTAAAGAATTAAGATAAGACTCTTATTTTAAATTTTACCTTATATTTTCACAGAATTGTGTAGATTATTTTTTTTTTTTTTTTTTTTTTTTTTTTTACAAAATGTAACAAAACTGGACTTTCAGCAACTAAAAACCTGCTTCATTACAATGACGAGAAACTGGGTAGTCGGTCAGAAGGTAACAATTATTATGGATCATTACATCCTTAGGAAAGGATGAAAACTGACACCATTCTGAAGGGGAAAAAAATTCCAGAAATCAAGACCTGAGAGCAATGGTAAAAGTTCTCTGCCTATGTCAGTGGTACCACAACGACGTTGTCGTGGTACGATAAAGAACTTCTCAAAAATAACCAAATAAGTACATGGGAAAATTTGTCAGCTAAAGGAAAACAAAATATCCCTACTGCGGGAAGCAAAAACCTTCTCCCTGGAGGAAGAAAAGGGATAACTAAACTTAACTCCTATGATATATAGAGAACATAAAGGGGAAGAAACTCTGTGATCAGAAAGCCTATCAGTTTCCTGTCAAGATAAACAACAAGGTGACATACACATAAAAGAATTGTCACTTCAGAGGAGAGGTACTACGAACAAAAAAGAAATAAGCATTAATTTACATCATTCTGGATTTATTTAAAATGATTTTGAACCAACATCTCGAAGTTAGCGAGAACGAGTGGTTGCGCGTGGTGTAGTGAGGTGCGCGGCTAGTCGAGTGTGAGTGGGGGGCACTGGTGGCTGGCGGAGTGGGGGGGAGCCGCGAGCAGGCCGTGTGAGCCGCTGACAGCGCTCGCGCTCGCGAAACGGCATTTGCCCAGCCCTGCCTTAGACCATATCCATTGGAAATACTTATCACTGGGCGTTTTCATAAATAATTTATAGACATTGTTGTTTACCAGTAATAACCCTGGTCGCCTTGCTGTTCATTATTGTGCGTACCTGAGGCATTACGAGAGGCCAGATAGAACGCGGTCCAGTGTGGAACGTTTACGACCGCCTTTTCTCTCTGGGACTGGAATTTCTGAATTACTCACCTGTTTTATGACAACTTCAAACAAACAAAATACATTACGTATAGGAGAAAGAGGGCAAATTTCACAGATTTTTTATTCTGTAATGTAGTGCTCTAAAGGCAATCAATTCAAGTAAATACCCACGGATCACATCTACAACCGACTTATATTTGTCAAAAGTGAACCAAAAACTGAATTTTTTTGGCAGAACACTTAGAAGATGTAAAGTAACTTTTTCACAAGTGTTGTGAGTACTAAGAGAATTGTCATTGATGCCTAATCGACCTCTTGACTATAGCAAAAAAAAAAAACAAAAAAAAAAAAAAAAAAAAAAAAAAAAAAAAAAAAAAAAAAAAACTTCATCTTTGCAGAACTGTCAGTCGTCCTTTAAGTGAGGTAAGATGTCATTCACTTTAAGGGGAAGATATTCAGTTCTATTTGTGAGTTACTTCCCACCATGTCGTTTAAGTCGTTTGATGTGATCTACTGCTGATTCTGGAATCTTGAAACAGCGACCAACCATAGCTGAATCGAACCATAATCTCCCAAGTGGTGAAATTATACCTTCTGGTATAAAAAATATTCACTATTTAAATACATTTATAGGATGACCTGTAAAATGCGTTATGTTGTACGCTAACAAAAATTCATTTAACCCGTAACTGGTACACCTGAGTTCCAAATAAAATTTCAGTTTTCCAACTGTGTGATGTGTGTCATAGGTCTTACTCCCCTCTTCCTGTTCTCTACTAGCATTCATTTGGCTACCAGTCCACAACATAATTTCTATGAAGGTGTTCGGGTCCCGAATACCCATGTGTACGTTCACTAAAGTCTTTTTTCAATGTTCAACCGGATACAGTATTGTTTGACCACGGTAAGATGATTCGTGCGCTGACTGATGGCAACGGCAAGAGGCCTGTTCAAATGTTTGTGAAGCTTAAGGAACTTCACTTCGGGGTCATCAGTGCCTGTTTACAAATTACTTATGAACTAACTTATACCAAAGAAGTCACAAACAACCATGCCCGTGGGGTATTCGAACCTCCGACGGGGAGCGGCCTCGCGCATCGTAGCATAACGCCTCAATGCGCTTGGCCACTCCGCCGCGGCAAGTATATTTTGTGACATTGCGTTTAGTACCTTCAGTTTATGGTACAACGCTTCAGAAAAGTGAACGAAGAAGATATTAAAGATACTCTGAACGAATTAATGGCGTATGGCTGTATTCCACACTAGGCTAGATATAGCTGGTATAAATGCTTTTGTTATGTGCTATAGGAAAGAAGGCACTGATGTTGTGACACGTAAATAATTCATCACGGACGCTATTCGTATGTGATTATATATATATATATATATATATATATATATATATATATATATATATATATATATATATATAATTGAAAACTAAAATCTTGTCACAGTTACTCCTATTGTATACTATTTTCATAAAACACGTTGTCATTCGGCTGAAAATGCCATACTAAATATTTTCCAAAAGTTAAGCCGGTAGAAATTGTTATATTGCTTTTTTGAACTTTTCTTCTTGTTTAAAGTTGTGAAGCGTAGTCTATTTTGTGTTTAAACGAGAAATTTCAGTTGTGTTTCTTATTATATGTAACTGATGTGTAGGACTATGGAAAAGTGTGTGTTTCACATTTTATATTTTATGTGCTGTATTGTATCTTTTCGTAACGTCTTTAAATATGACAATAAATGAGGAATGTATATTTAGAAGAGCAGTAATATCTAAATTTCAACTGTTTTCACCTAAACAGGCTCAAACCTTATATGGGTTCTGATCACCCAGGTGAACCTTATGAGTTACAATTTTTAGGTGTACCAGTTATGGGTTAAAACACAGATGAAAAATCTAAAAAAAAATTAAAAAATTACTTTTGATTTTAGATAGGAGCGTTCATCGGGTCCAATATTAGGTTTCTTAATATGTCAGATTTTGGAATAGAGTCCTGATAAGGATTATGTGTCAAACATCCAGTTGATCTGAGACTACTATTTGGCTGGTGTGTAATATTACAATGATTTCATACCTGAACGACCAATGTAGTACTCAATCAGCCTGTTTAATTGTACTCTTATGATGATGAATAATATCCGAAACAGGTAAAATTCTAAATACAATAAACAGCTGATGGTGTACTATGTATTTTTTTTTTTAATTTAAGGCTCCAGTCATTCCTAACTATCTCCCGATGATTGTGCAGACATTAGAAATCATTAAAAGAAAGACGTTATTCATTGCGGCGTGATCTGTTTGCGAAGTTTCAATCACCGACTTTTAGTTCTGAATGTGAAAATATTTTGCTAGCACCCACCTACTTAGGGAGACATGACCATCCCAATAAAAGAAGAGAAATCAGATCGAAAACGGAACGATTTAGGTGTTCTTTCTTCCCGCGCGCTATTAGAGAATGGAACGGTAGAGAAAAGTTATGAAGGTGGTTAATGAACCCTCTGCCAGGCACTTAAATGTGATTTGCAGAGTATCGATGTAGATGTAGATGTAGACTACCTCATGCTAACTAATGGGAAGCAGAAAGGCAAACATGTTGCTTTTCGTAGTGTGGATATTGTGGTGCGTCTTCATTTGCAGTAATATGGACAACATATATAAATTAGAAGGTTTTAGACTTCATTGTCCCACTTCACAGCAGAAATGCGACGAGTTACGATGTTAAAAGGAGAAATCCACGGGACGGCAAGACGTTGCACAACTCCGATTCTGTTCGAAGACCACGTAATTATTCGTCAGAAATACAGTTCCTTCTTACTATTTGAATCAACGACCTTTAACAATAGCGACGATACATGAATTCTTATTCAACATGTGACACTTTTGAGAAAAAACTTTCTGCATCTGGCGGGGAAATTTGACAAGAACAAAGATGTTATTTTTAGATTTGAGAAGAATTGCCATAAAGTCACTCTTGATTAAAGGACAACTGATTGCTTGGCACTAGAATCATGATTGTTAATTGGCACCTTTCGGATTAAAGAGTAACTTTATTAGACTGAGTCCTCGTTAGACAGTTTCGCGTGATTTGCTTTATGTTCACTTTTGCAGCAAGTTTCGCAAAGTTCACAGTGAAAATTGCATCAGAAGAGTAAATTTATTAAGGGGGAATATTATGGTGTATAACTGTAGGGCCACAGTCACTTTGCAATAATGTTGTTTTTGCTCAGCGATGATTCCTTCACTGTAATGATACAAAGCTCAGGGAAACACATTTATGCCAAAGGATTAAAGATAATCGATAAATTTTGCCAAGAAAAATAAAGTATTAATTATGAAACTCTCTGCTTCTCTCAAAAGCTGCTCAGAACTTCCATATGTCTGGCCGGGGAGCATGTTCGGGTGGCCAAGTGGTTAAGGCGACCGGTCGCGATAAGCGGGAGACCCGGGTTCGAGTCCCGGTCCGGCACAAATTTTATTGTCTTGCAAAAGCATAGACCACCTAAAGAATAACAACTAAAGTCGGAAATTCTCGCAAATTGCGAATTAATATTTGTATAATTAACATTTATAGCTGCAGACCATCGGCAATTCTGGTCCTTTAAACGTATCATTGTATAAGTATGAAGTTACCAAATAATTCGATACTTTGTCAGTATTACCATTATTTTAACATATTGTTGATGGTGCAATAGCATTTAAGACTTTTTAGTCACTTCAGACCTGGCCTAAGCCGTTTCATTTTACGTGCCGCTGGCCTCTCTTCCAATTTGTATTGCACGCAAGGATTGATCTGAAATGTTTCGCACCCTAAAACGGTGGCTGTGCAGGTGGAACAAATCTACTGTCACACGCAGGCTCAGACATCAGGAAACAGTGCACGTTTCAGTCCAAGACAGATAAGAGGTTCTTAACTGTACTTAGTACTTAGAATGAACGGAGCGACCACTCCTGCAACCAAAAAAAAAAAAAAAAAAAAAAAAAAAAAAAAAAAAAAAAAAAAAAAAGACCTTAAATGACCTTAAAAGGCTACAGGAGTATGGTATTAAGCAGCGTCTCATGTAAAAAGAAAACGCTGTTATACTGAGAGTAGAAATTTAGTTTACTGTTTAAAAGTCGGAAAATCAAACGCAATTAAAGTTGGAATAAATTAAATAATGAAATTAATAATAAAGGACAGGGTTCGAAAGTTAACCGCAAATATAAACAATCACAGTTATCAAAAGAAATATAGCTATCAGAGTGTTGCTGAAGCCACGCCTACACTTGACTTTACAATTACAAAAATCAACAAACAGACGCGGTTCTGTTCGTGCACATAAAAATGGTTTGTAAGGAGGTCAGCAATTTTTGACTCCTTACACTGTACAACACTTAAGGGATTTCGTATTTCCTTACTGTCCCAGTAGTTGCTAGATGAGATAAATGTAAACGTAAAAGAAGGGATTTGTTGTAATATTCGATTCGAACGACTTCAGTGGTTTGAAAAAAAAAAATGAATAACTTTATGTCACACCTTATCATTCAAATTATTGAATGGAATGAGACGTAAAATTAAGTGAATCTATCAGTTTAACTGTGTGATAACCGCCGACCGCGGTGCCCAAGCGGTCTGCGGCGCGCCAATCGCGGTCTGCACGGCCACTACGGTCGGGGGTTCGAATCCCCCCTCGGGCATGGATATTTGTGCCGTCCTTAGTATTAACTAGTTCATAAGTAGTTTGTACGTTTAGGGACTGATGACCCCGTATTTAAGTCCCATAAGCTCTACAAACATTCGAACTCACAGAGTTACCAAACGTAATTCAGAAATGATGCCATTTCTCCATTAGCGGCAGGCATAATATGTTTGCTCGGCGTCCGTGTTCGTCGCGCAGTCTAGTGCTGACTGAGATCGCGGTTTGGAATGCGCGGCGTGCAGCCTGGTACTGTGTTGACTGAGAAGAGAAATACATAGGTGTGACGCATGAAGGCTTGAATTTGCCTTTATAGTGGTGGATTTTATAGGAACGCATGTCCAAAGTAATATTGAAATCATATTGTTTAGCGATAGCTGTACATATCTACATGGAATACTCTGCAGATCACATTTAAGTGCCTGACAGAGTAATGAGTAATGTACTGGCTTATTTAAAAAACAGAAACAGATAATACAGGCTCACCATGAAAAATCTCTTTTGCTGAAAATACCTTATTCTTATGTTTTTAGGGCGGAAAATCCAAATATGATACGTAAAAAACTGTATCCCCCAACATTTTTTCACATTTTACAGTTAAATTTATTAAATTAGGTGATTTTTAAAGAATTTAACAGCTTTTATATAGTTAAAATAACTTAAAAATGACGTGTAATGATTGTAATGTAGATGCCATTGGTAGCACTGCTGAAAAACATTTGCTGGCGAAAAAACGGTCGACTTTATTTCTGTGTTAACAGTTGGTTTTTTGTTTACTTTCAAACGTAATCTCACTTTCCTGTTTCCTGTACTTGGTCTCAGTAGACGTTTTGTGAAAAAGGCTTATCTATCATACTTGGGATCTAAACTTGGCGATGAAGATAAGTGTTGAACGCCGAATAAGGTATGTTATATGTGCGTTGAAGATCTGAGAAAATAGCCCGAAAAGGAGAAAAAACCTTTGGATTTGATATTTCTATGATCAAGAAATCATTCCGATGATTGCAACGTTTGCACTGTTGATATTACTTAGCATAATTCGAAAAACAAGAAGGTAATAAGCTAACGTAACCTTCCGTCCACCATCCTACCAGTAGGGCATGGTGTAGATTTCCCCGTTCCTAAACCACCAGATGATTTAAATTCTATTCCAACGGAAGTATTTTCAGATGCACCATCAGATTTAGGTGAACCAGACGACGATGAATTCCATTGTAATACAAAAATTCTAGAGCCTAAATTGTTTACTCAGACCGAACTTAACGATATGGTTTAGCAAAAGCAGAATTGCTTGGCACTCGATTAAAAGAAAAGACCTCACTGGCAGTTGGAACCAGCATATACAATATACATGTGTAGAATGAGAAAGCAGCAATTTCTAAGTTTTTTCAACAAGAATGTGATTTAGTGTTCTGCTCAGAAATTTCCGGTCTAATGAATGAGTTTGGTATTGAACACAAACAGGAATACTGGAGGCTGTTTATTGATTCATCCAAAACTAGTTGTAAGGCTGTTTTATTACACAATAGTAGCATGTATGCAACTATACCTATTGTACATACTGTGCATATGAAAGAGAGCTATGAAAACCTAGAAATAGTGCTCCATCTCACAGGTTATTCTGCTCATGGTTGGATGATGTGACTCAATCTAAAAGTAACATGCATGATCCTTTGTCAGCAAGGTGGCTTTACGAAATGCCCATGTTTCTTGTGTGAATGGGACAGTAGAGCTAGTGATCATCACTGGTGCAGGAAGAACTGGTATATGAGGGAGTCTTT
The DNA here is from genome assembly GCA_026315105.1 of Locusta migratoria. NCBI lineage: Eukaryota > Metazoa > Arthropoda > Insecta > Orthoptera > Acrididae > Locusta > Locusta migratoria. Next base: position 69,583,712 of record CM048748.1, on the reverse strand, counting down.
AAAACCTGGTGAGAAGAACATTCTCCGCAAAAACCTGATAGATCCAAAACACGTACTCGTACCATGTCTACATATAAAGTTAGGCCTAATGAAACAGTTTGTAAAGGCTTTGCCTAAAACTGGACCATGTTTTAAATATCTCTGCCAAACGTTTCCACACCTTTCAGAAGCTAAACGAAAAGAAGACATTAGAAAACTGATGTTTGATGTTAACTTCTAATCCTCAATTTCCTTAAATGAAAAATAAGTATATCAATCAAGCAAGTCGTTCTAAAGTTCTTAGGACATGAAACACAACAACAACATTTATCTATTGTAGCTAAAGTGTTAAAGAAGTTTAAAACTTTAGGATGTTTAATCAGCCTATAAATTTCACTGTTTGAACAGACACCTTGATTAGTTCCAGGACAATATGGGAGATATTAGTGAGGAGTGAAGAGAGCGTTTTCACCAGGACATTAAAGTGATGGAGAAACGCTACCAACGCCGCTGGAACACCAACTGTGCGTTACTTCACCGAGAAGTTCAGCAAGCGACCTATCGTAGAAAAAGCTACACAAAAAGCTTCAAAGAAAAAAGAGAAAGAAAATACAAACCAATTCTAACTGACAAGTCAAACCTCTATTAACACTTACTGTCAATACAAAACAAGCTTATGTTGTAACAAAGCGTTTCATTGACTTACCCGTTTGTCGTTTAGCATAGGGTTTTTATACTATATAATAAAAAACATATTGTTGGAAAACTATGGGTGATGAAAGTCAAGAGGGTTGAGGTCAGGAGAGCGTGGAGGCCATGGTATTGGTCCGCCTCTACCAATCCATCGGTCACCGAATCTGTTGTTGAGAAGCGTACGAACACGTTGCCTGAAATGTGCAGGAGCTCCATCGTGCATGAACCACATGTTGTGTCGTACTTGTAAAGGTACATGTTGTAGCAGCACAGGTAGATTATCGCGTATCAAATCATGATAACGTGCTCCAATGAGCGTAGGTGGAAGAACATGAGGTCCAATCAAGACATCACCAACAATTCCTGCCCAAACGTTCACAGAAAATCTGTCTTGATGACGTGATTACACAACTGCGTGCGGTTTCTCGTCAGCCCAAAGATGTTGATTGTGAATATTTACAATTTTATTACGTTGTAATGAAGCCTCATTCGTACTAAAATGAGCTCTAACATGGAAATTAAGCGTTTCCGGACCCATGTCCAGATAACATATTTTCTTTCTTTGTGTGTGAGGAATGTTTCCTGAAAGTTTGGCCGTATCTTTTGTAACACCCTGTATATGTAATTAGGCTTTGCGAGCTCTTGTTTATCGTCCAGGTTCTTTAGGCGAACATGTTCGAATCGTTCCACACTCCTGTGTACAGTTGAGCGCCACTCTAATCGGTGCAATGCATGCAGAGTGGTGCTCTAATATACACAAGCGTGTGCAACAATTCGAGCACGTTCGCCTAAAGAACCTGCTTGATAGTAGATGAGAGCTCCGCGAAGCCTAATTACATCTGTACGTATAACTCCATTGGGCAACTGTATTGCACTTCGTGCGACCGGATCTTCAAAGCTAAGCTCGGTTTTGCGGTGTAAGTGTCAACAGTGAATGTATACGTTGCCTCTTCATTAAAGTCTCGGCTACAGCTACAGCTACCTGGATAACGTCACGAGTGTCGTTCCTCCCCGAAGCGCCGCCACCGCCCACGCCAGGCAGTAGCGTCATCGACGCAGCTGGCGCCACTGATATACGCTCCGGCGTGCCATGTACAGCGGCCGCGTCATGCATCACACGCGACCGCCGCCGACCACCCGACCTGGCGCTGGCACCGAGACAAACACACACACACACACACACACATACACACACAAAGTATCATTCTTCGTTTGGTTTTTCTATCAGATGATTTTGTATCGACAAGGATACGCAAATCGATTCCATATTTCTTGATTTCCAGAAGGCTTTTGCCACCGTACCTCACAAACGGATTTTAATCAAACTGCTTCGTTATGGTATATCGCCCCAAATTTGCGATTGGATAGGGGAATTCCTGTCAGAGAGGACACGGTTCGTAGTAATCGATGGTAAGGCTAAACAGAGGTGATACCGGACGTTCCACAGGGTAGTGTTATTGGTCCTCTGCTGTTCCTTATTTACGTAAACGATTTAGGGGAAAATCTAAGTAGCTCTCTTACATTGTCTGCAGATGACGCCGTCATTTACCGTCTAGTGAAATCATCTGAAGATAAAAACGAACTGCAGAACGATCTGAATATCAATATGGTGTAAAAATTGGCAATTGACTCTAAATAATGAGAAGTGTGAAGTCGTCCACATGAGTACGAAAAGAAATCCGTTAAACTTTATTTACAAGATAAATCAATGAAAAGTGAAGGCCGTAAACTCCAACTTCAGACTTAAATAGGAAAGAACACGTAATGTCGTGGGAAAGGCGAACCAGACACTGCGTTTTATTGGCAGAACCCTTAAAAGATTCAACTGAACTACAAAAGAAAGTGCACACACTACGCTTGTCCCTCCAATTTTGGACTATTGCTGCCCAGTGTGGGATCCTTATTAGATGGGTTCGACGGAGGACATGTAAAGAGTCCAGAGAAGTGCAGCTCGTTTCGTATTGCCACAATACAGGGGAGATAGCGTTACGGAAATGATACAGGATCTGGGATGGGAATCATTACAACAACGGCGCTTATCGCTGCGGCGTGGGCTTCTTACGAAACTCCAATCGCCAAGATTCTCCTCCGAATGCGAAAATATATAGGTGTTCTTTCTTCCCGCGCGCTATTCGAGAATGGAATGGGCGATAAATAGTATAATGGTGGTTCGATGAACCCTCTGCCAGGCACTTAAATGTGATTTGCGGAGTATCGGATGTAAATGTAGATGTACATGTAGATGTAAAGAAAGCTGCAAGTTTAGGACAACCTTGACACAATACTTAGTTGGCACTGATCCTTCCTCTGTGATCAAACGGGTGTTTATGATGAATGACGAACATAGTGTGGGGCCATCTTTTTGTGACTGAATAGGAATCACGACAAAATCTGAGGTCCTGGTACTCGAAGACCAGTCCATTTTTTAATCGAAGTGATATTGTGGCATATGTCAATGACATAATCAGCTTACAATAAGTTTCAAAAAGTTTTAATGAGCACATAAAAAACGGAGCACTGGTTATGATTCTGCCTATCGTTACCAAGACACAAAGTAAGTAAGGAATTCACAATATATATGTGTATATATATCCAGCCGCCCCGGGCTAGTCGCCATTTGGCGCCCTTTACTACATAAACACCGAACCTTGCTGTGCTTTGCCACAGGGTATGTAACTGTTTTCTAGAGATCGTTCTAAATATTTAATTATGCCATGCTCAAAAAAGTGGCGTTTTCCTCGTGTTTTATTTTAAAAAGAAAAATCGGAAATGAAAACCAAATGATGTGAATTCACGCTGAGATGCATCCATTTGAGTATTGTCTTATCTTTGACGTCACTGTCCAGCTTGCTGCTAATGTCGGAACACTCGGTAGGCGCTCGTAGATCCTAAATAAGATAGCGATCGCTTCGTTTGTTTATTTATGATAGGGTCATTTTGATGTTGTGTTAGTGCACTGTTTATTATCATGCTCTGCAACTGCAAATTTTAAAGTTTTATTGTTTTTATAGTAGTAAGCCTGTGTTTAGATTTGCAAAACAGTTATTTTCGATATGAAAATCACCTGTCAGTAGATGTAACTAGAAAAAAAGACCTTGACCTAAAAAACCACAGGATTTTCCGACTTGCCAGAAAATTAAAATGTAGCTGATAAACACACGACACTTGGTCCAATTACTATTATTCAGCCACGAAAATATGAGCCTTGCCTCTGACTATTACCAACAATTACTTGCATGTGAGTGTAAATCGTTGTGCTGCCAACATATGCAGTGTAACAAACATTGCATGGCGTTGTATTATTCCAGTGCCTTAGCGGAGTATTCTCCATGAATGCAGTACATGCACTGCATGAACTATTAATTGCTACAGATCAGTCATTAAGTCAAAATATTAGATATAAATCCATTCGTATTAATGAAAGCATAATTAATGCCCGTATTTTCTTTCATTTGTACCGGCAGTTAGTTTCTGTGGTGAATGAGTGAATTTTCAACTGCAACAAGACACGCACTGTAATACGTAGTCTCGAGTGCGAAACATGGATGGATGCAGGCAGTAGAAAGACTGCATTCAGCACGTTTTCTTCAGCTGCCCTGAATTCAGTGCGCAGTCGTAAGATTAGCGACGGAATAATATTTTAGTTCCGAAAAATGGGTGCTTGTACATTTATTTTTATTTTATTTATTTATTTATTTATTTGACATGCGTTCGTGCCCCAGAGTCTTGGCACCCTGCTTATTAGGACGGAAGCGAGCGTTCGACTGCGGCGGAATAGCCGTGCGAGCTAAGGCGCCTTGTTAGGGTGCGCACGGCCTTTCGCCGTTAGAGGTTCGAGTCCTCCATCGGGCATGATTGAGTATGTTGTTCTTACAATACGTTAGTTTGACTTAACAAACATTTGCACGTTTTAAAGGTTTCAAACATCGGATGAGCACAAACTGTTAAATTTGCCCGTTGATTTAGTTAAAAATCCACTGCCAGCTAATGTCAGAAATTCAGTTGTTTGTTAATAGTATCATTTATTTTTATGGTCATCAGCGAAATTATTATCATTAAAAATAATACTTTATTATTCTCATTTTAGTCGGGACGAAGTATATTTCTCCGTTGAATTCATACAAAGGGTACTTAACAGTACAGAGAATGATTCTTACTAACATTCGAGAAGCAGAAAAAGTTGTATGATCAGTCAAACATCCATATAGAAAACAAACCGCAATTTATTTTTCGTGTGAAACCTGTAATGTGTTCAAGTGTGCGTGATCTTTTGTTCTGGACTGTAATTATATCATAAACTAACTTGTCTAGGTAAGACATTAATTTTACAGTGTTTTCTAGCAGTTTACAGATTACTCTTTGCCATGGTTAAAGTGCAGTTTATGCAGCAGCGGCTAGCCGTCGCACTCGCTAGGTTTGGGACGGCAGAGCAGCCAATCAGGAGTCGAGTTATGCCAGCCAATAAGATTGCGTTTTTCATGACGAGTAAATTTGGCGTCAATTTCGAAGTTTATTCGAGGACTTCGGTGCGGCGTTTGTTTGATTGTAATTGATTTTCCATTTATAAGAGATTTTCAGGTAATTGTCGTATTACGGTCATACGTGACCTATTATTAATGCATCACAGCAGTCAAACCATAGAGTAGGTACGGTATAGAATGTTTCATTTATTTTATGATCTTTACGAAACAGTGATCATCGTAAGTGAAAGTTAAGTTAGTTATAGCTTAAACGAGAAATGTTTTTTGGTAGTATGTGAGGGCGTGTAGCGCCCGAATCTCCGTTTCAGAAACACTCAATCGATTTACATTTGTACGCTCGATATATAGATCACCAGACAAGGGTACATACAAGAACCTGTCAACCATAAAGCAGGTATAGCATGTCTTATTTATTTTATGATATGTTCGAAACAGTGATCGAGTGACATCCATACTGATAGCAACTGTAACTTGTTGATCGTCAAAAACTTTTGCATACACGGCATCGATTTGTTTACATAGTACAATTGTAACGCTCTTTCCTATTGGCTGCGGCATCGAGACTCTTGATTGGCTGCTCTGCCGTTCCTAACCTAGCGAGCGCGAGGCGCATAAACTGCATTTTTACCCTTTGCCATTGCTATTTTAAATTATCGTACTGAATTAGTAGGTTAGCAGTGTTATTATTCATCTTTAATTGAGCCGGCCGCGGTGGCCGAGGGAACTAAGGCACTCCAGTCACGGTCTGCACGGCCACTACGGTCGGGGGTTCGAATCTCCCCTCGGGCATGGATATTTGTGCCGTCCTAGTTCGTAAGTAGTTCATAAGTAGTTTGTAAGTTTAGGGACTGATGACCCCGTAGTTAAGTCCCATTGACTATACAAACATTTGAACATCTTTAATTGACTTAACAACTATACTGGCGATTGTATTGTATTCGTTGATTTTTGTTTTCGTAAGTTCTTAGAATATCCCTCGCTGTACATAAAATTCCCCACTCCATTTCAAGTTTTTACACGTCCTTTTGGTTTTGCAATCAATTGATATATCAGCAGTCGTACCTCAGGTGTAGTATTTGCATTTAACGTTTAATGACCGATTGCCATGCTAGCTGCATTTCTGTGTCTTGATGTCCAATACGGGGATCCGAGCGTCACTACCATCGAATGTTAGTCTCGTATCTTAATCACTGTGACACCTCGGTCGTTGGCAAATATCACTGATGGTGATAGCATCAGTAGAAAAAAAAGTTGACTGTTGATACTGTGTGATCTCAATTACGCAGGATAAACGATACTCTGTCATTGCCCATTTACCGCGATGGCTGCTGCTGCCGTGTTGTGTGTGTGTGTGTGTGTGTGTGTGTGTGTGTGTAGTGGGTGAGTGCACGCGCATACACATTTGAATGCAACCCCGACGCGAGGAGCGGGTTGGATGTATCGTGGGCGGACTGGCCGTAAAACGGACCAGATAGGGAGCAGTGCGCCGTTAAACTTTATCACCTATGACGCACGACTGGTGACAAAGGTCTTGATACCGCCTCACCATGCAAACGGTTGTGTATCCATGCCGTATGCCTCTTCGTTCTGCGCAGATACGCATAGAAATCCATTTTCGCCTACGCCGCCATGCGCTCCCCCCCCCCCCCCCTTCCAAAAGAAAACTACATCCCCTGCTGGCGGCAGCGGTGGCATCCTGAAAAAGCTGCTAAATAACACACAGATAAAACTCGCTTTACACTGCTCTGTTTTATTTGCCTTTGACCAGTAAAGTTTTGTTGCTTACAGTTCATGCCTGAATGAAGTTATTTTTGGAACCTGCTGTACTGTAACTGAAAGTACTCAGATATTGACAACGTATACCTATAGAAATACTTTCTGCAAATACTTTTTGCGCACACTATGCCTAATCTGTTTTCAGTGTCGTGAGTACCTTTGTTTGCAGGTATCGGTGTTATTATTACATCTTTAAGCATGCCTGTTGAAACAGCAACCGTTCGTGAAGGATTAACATTCAGAAATAAAGCTCATCGGTTGCAAACTTACAGGTTAATTACTTAACCATGGTTTCGGCGTCAACTAAGGAAGCTCTCATCAGAAGTAAAAAGTATTTTTGTTGCATGAAATGGACAAAGGTTCTTGAAAACAGAGCTCACGTTCAAGTTACTAATGTAAAGTTACAAGCGTCAAGATTAAAACGAACACATATCATGTAATTAACACGTGCCGCTATGTGTGCGTGTTAATTAAATGAAATGTGTTCGGTAAAGTTGCAACCGATGAGCTATATTTTTGAATGTTTATCGGTGCTATGTTGTTTGTAGGACGGATGGCTCATGGCCATATCTAATGATATAATAAGGAATACAAGTGTATTATAAGCCACAGTTGCTTCTTAAAAAAGGAAATTTTTAATACTTCATGTGTAATGCACAACCAGTTTCGATGCACTATGGCATCATTTTCAACTGCTCCTCAGTAAAGAAATGTTTTTCAAAAGTACAAAGTAAAGACAAAAATTAAGATACATTATAATTTTGGAAATGATCAGAAGAGTGTTATAATATATGATCTTATATGTATCATTTTTGCCTGCAGCTGTTTTAGGACCAAGTTGTACAGAAGCCTGTGCTTGAGAGAGATGGTCAGTCCAATTAAACGTAAAAATAAAATAAATTGTGTACTATATTTCTATTATTTAACTGGTAATGCCCAGTCATATTTTAGAAAGTTATTACCTCCCCTTTTTATATATATTTATAAAAGTGGATAAAAGTCAAAAATTTATAATTACCTAGAAGTCAGATTGTTCCAATCAAGGAAAATAGTCAAGCAACTTTCTTCAAATTGATAGTTCTGTGTAAGGAGCTCCATATGTCTATCTGTAATTAAGTTCAGAATACTATTTAAAATGCTGAGAGTAACTAATATATCTCATTTTAGCATGTGAATTTACTTTCATACCTGAGCAGGCTGAACATACAATCAACAGTAATTGTAACACAGTGTAAAACCACACTGTGTTTAGCTCATGAGTAAGATCATTGCAACAGTTAGTAGAAGACTGACCAGATAATTTGCGGCTATACCTCATATTTACAATATGTCATCAGATAGCACCATCGTTCTACAAGCTTTTGTTGACAATGCACTTCTGCTTTTAAACTCTAGTTGCTAAGAAATTTCATAGCTATTAGATCACGTCATAGGTGGAATGGGTGGGAAAAAATGAAATATGGTGTAACATATAACATTCCCATGAGAAATTGCGCCAATGTTGTCTAGACGTATTCTTATTGGCTGTCACCACCTCCGTATGAGACCACCTAATAAATACTAGATAAACTGTTGCATAAATATTCTGTAATTAATGTGCTGACATAAAGATTCAGATGTTCAGATGTTTGTAAATCTATCGGACCAAACTGCGTGGTCATCAGTCCGTAGCTTACAAAAAACTATTTAAACCTAGGTAAACTAACCTAAGGACAAACACACACACACCCATACTCCAGGAAGGACTCGAACCTCCACGGCGAGCAACCGCGCGCTCCGCAGCGAGACGCTTAAGACCGCTCGGGTACTCCACCGCGACACACAAAGATTCCTATGGTATGTTTGGTTCATGTAATTATACTCTAGGTGTAAAAAAAATAAAATAAAATATAATAAAAACAGTTGAATGTAAAAGTTCTAGAAAGTGCTCTTGGCGCCATAGTTGATGGTACGCGGGACCAGCACTGCCGAGTTGCAGGCAGTCCAGCACAGACGGCTCCCGCGTTAACAGCCATGACAGTCACGCTCTCAAAATAGTCTGCCAGGCAGTTAAAGCTTTATATTTATCAACTACTGTAATTACAATAAACTGTACTAAGTTCATGGACATTGTTACATATGTCGTTTGTTATCTCACAACACACAAATGTTATGAAACAACGGGCAACCATTCTTATTTGAAAAGTAACCACAGTATTAAATGTTCCACTGGACCTCATTTCAAGATAGGATGAACGACCTATGCGCTGCTTCTGCGTCAAGACAACAACAGAAAAGAAGAAGCCAGGTTCGTGAACAGAAAGTCGGAAACTTTAACTTTACGCACTGATGACGCATGTAGTTCTACGATCCTCACGTGCAGTGCTAACGTAATTAAATCTTCCGACATTGCCACGCGCGGGGTGTTAACACCTCAGAGGGAAAGTGTCAGAGAAAATGTTAGAGTGACAGATAAATTATATAACATTTCAATCACTTTTATCAAACTCTCCATCCACGTAACATCCCCGACCGACCCGCATGTTCCATCCGGCAGAACAGATGTTGGAACTGTCTCTCTACTACGACAGAGATGTAAGCTTTCCGACGGCATTTTCCTTTCAGCTGTAACAATAGTAAACAAATAAATGTTTGTGATGTGTCATCGGTGGAAACTGCTTCTAATTTCTTTAAATTATAATATCGAAACGTTATTACATACACTTCGTCTGATGAGTTTGTAATGTACTACCTGCTGCCTGAATCATGAGGCTATGTGGAGAGAAAAAAGAAAATATTCCTCTGCGTAGCCCTTGTGCGTATCTCGTACGCTGTAATGTGCCAAGACCGTTGGTAGACCAGTCATCTACAAACGACATTAAACATTTCCCAAATATATTTAGTGTAGACAGCCAGTGGCGATTAATGTAAAGGTAAATTAAAAATTTTTTTAGTAGATGCACCATGATATTTTGTTTCAGTTATGTATCAACTTTACTGACATCAAGCTTTTTTTACATTAAATCATAAGAAAGTATGACAGGCAAATAATGTCCTCCTACATCATTTACTGAAATAATTCAGATAACGTACTTATTATTTTTTTCTTTATATTCATTATTTCGAAGTGGGGGTGGGGGCGCAAGCCACTGTAGAGATCAACCATCCAGACGGAAGTAGAAGACCTAACGCAGTATCGTAAAATTCCACTATGCATTATTCTGTTTCAGATCTCTTGCTGACATATATGAACGCTAATTATAATTCTTTCTTCTATATGTTGGCCACGTGGTCTGAGACGTAATGTCATGGATCAAGCGGTCACTCTTGAAGAAGTTTCGAGTTCTCCCTTGGGCATGTGTGTGTGTATGTGTGTGTGTGTATGTGTGTGTTATCCTTAACGTAAGTTAGTTAGTTTAAGTAGTTTCTACGACTAGGAACCGACGACTTCAACAGGTTGGACCCTTAGGATTACAAACATTTGATTATTTCTTATGACTCTTGTACAGAATCCACGAGGTCAACCAGAAAAACATCTGTCGGCAACTTTCTTAAAATTTTGCCATTGCTTACACACAGTAGGGGAAAGGAGACAGCCGGCCGCGGTAGCCGAGGGGACGCCGGGCGCCGTGGCTCAGCGCGCCCGGTCAGGGGGCTAAGTGCCCTCTGTAATAAAAAAGCTGAGCCAACACTTCAACGAACAACCACGAGCAAACTGAAAGAACGACCGCGAACCATAGATGTTATATATATATATATATATATATATATATATATATATATATATATATATATATATATAAGGGACTGAGGCGCTCTAGTCACGGTCTGCACGGCCACTACGGTCATGGGTTGCAATGCCCCCTGGGGCATGATATTTGTGCCGTCCTTAGTTAGTTCATAAGTAGTTTGTAAGTTCAGGGTCTGATGACCCCGTAGTTAAGTTCCTTAAGCAAACAGTTGTAACAGCAAATCTAGGCATACTGATGATGCGAGTGTAATGTAATGTAATGTCAGAAAATCAGGCGATGCTGAAGGAATTAGATTAGGTAATGAGACAATAAAAGTAGTTGATGAGTTCTGTTATTTGGGTAGCAAGATGACTTCTGACGGCCGAAGTAAAGAAGATGGGAAGAAAAGCGTTTCTAAAAAAGCAGTGGACGATGAGAAGCTTTTGAAATGTGTTGCTACAGACGAATAATGAAAATTAAGTGCGTAGATCACATAAGTAATGAGGAGGTGCTTAACCGAATTGGGGAGAAAGAGAACGGATAGATTGGTGGGACACATTCTGAGATATCAAGGAATTGTCAGCTTCGCATTGGAAGGAAGTGTGTGGAGTAAGAATCATAGAGGGAGACCGAGTGTCGAATACAGTAAGCAGATTCAAAACGATGTTGGTTGCCGAAGCTATTCTCAGATGAAGAAAGTTGCACAGGACAGGGTAGTTTAGAAAGCTACATCAAACCAGTACGCAGACTGAAGACCACAACAACAACATTGACGATGCGATTCGAGGAGACAAACACAGATTAATGGGAGCAGTAGCCAAACGGTTTTTATTATTTTTTTATTATTATTTTTCAGCTCGTTTTCATACCTGTGTTCAACGATGCCACCAAAGTATATACTGCACGGAGACTATGTTAAAGAATAGTGTTTTGTAGATGACACTTCAGAATGTGGTCCTTACTAATCCCACTGTTGTATCTTCATTATTAAATTTCTGTTGCAAGGCATTACTTTTTCATCCACTTACATATAGTTTTGACTGAATAAAATTTGACGGCAGGTCATTTCCAGAATACTTTGGTACTCAGGTTTTAGTAATTAAGTATATGTAAGATATTGCAATGAAGTTTTGGCTTCAGTAGATGTAAAATCGTAAACACGTAAATTCAGTCTTCAGGCTCTAGTGTCACCACATCTAAGAAAATCATCGAGTCAATGTTTATTGTTTCAGATTAGAGTTTCGGTTAGCCACAAAATTATAAACAGTGAACGTACGTACCGGTAAACAGAGTGAAAACTCTGGATATCACTGTGTTTTCTCAGTCATTTCTACTTAAAAACCTGTCTGACAGGTGTGCAAACATACAGGTTACCTTCAGTGAAGTTTAGATATTAGTAGTGCGGTAAATCGAACGTCTCCCTGAATAACTCCCACAATGCAGTAAAATTAAATAAAAATGTAATGGAAGTATAAGGGACTAGTCTGGTAGGAACATTTGATTCAAGGGATTGATGTAATAACACATCAGTTTACACAATTACCACATGCAAGTTAGTTTTATTTAGTAAAAGATTTGGAAAACAATAATCTGTCAGGACCAATTTGACTGGGCACAGACGCGACTCAGCGTCTGCCAAGGCGGGAGCTGCCTGCATGTCTTCTCGCTTCTCCAGGATGGACGAAGTTGCTTCTTCGACGGAAGCCCCCCCTCCCTCTCCAGCTACAGCTTCTCATCGAATTTTGCTATTCTTTGTGATTGGTGGGTTGGTTTTGCAATGCCATCCAATAGCTGATCGCCGTTTTCACGACCACGCCTCTGTCGCCGGTGGAAATTTTCTGTGGACTGAGTCTCGCGAACTGACGTCTTTCCCATATGTGTGTTGTCTTTATCTTCTGCACTTTTTGGTTCTAAACAAACACTTCTTTGTGGCAGCTGTCTGTGTAAGGTCTGTCTGGTATGCCATTTATCAGGTTCTTTCACCCTGGTCAGAATCATTGTTTTGGTGGAACCACTTTATGTATACTGCCAGCCCAGCTCTCTTACACTTACGCACGTGTACACTGTAGGGGTCTGCTTGTCTTCTTCCCGTCTGCAGGGGTCTACGGATTATCTACGATGCCGTCACTGTATTTTGGAAACGACTCATCTGGTATCTGCAGATAACGGCTTTCTCTGCCGTGCTGTTGTGTCCATTTAGTTGTAAGGACACCACTCCCTTGTGTCCGTTGTCGCCATTTTCAACTGAAAATGCTATATATACCTTCACTCATGAAATATTAAATGCTTTGAATAACTGGACATCACCAGTTGGGATTTTTTTTTTTTTTTTTTTTTTTTTTTTTTTTTTTTTTTTTTTGGATCTCTCAAAGGCTCTTGATTGTGTAAATCATGGGATTCTTCTAGATAAGCTTAAGTATTTATGATATGAGAGGGACAGCGTACAAATGGTTTATATCATACTTAACTAGAAGAGTACAGAAAGTTGAAATAAGCAGTTCACATGATATAGATGAAACAATTAATTCCTCTAACTCGGGAGTTATCAAAATTGTGATCCCACAAGGTTCGGTCTAGGGTCCTTTGCTGTTTTTAATGTATATTGATGACTTGCCATTCTAAATTCACGACGATGCTAAGCTAGTACTTTTTGCTGATGATACAAGTATAGCTATCACACCTGACAAAAAGGAATTAACTGATGAAATTGTAAATCATATCTTTCAGAAAGTTAAGTGGTTCTCTACAAATGGACTCTCAATAAACTTTGATAAAACCCAGTATATACAGTCTCATACAGTTGATGACATGACACCATAAATAAATTTAGACTTTGAACATAAATCTGTAGCTAAGGTAGAATATTCAAAATTTTTAGGTGTTTGCATTGCTGAGGGACTGAATTGGAAGAAACATATTGAAGATCTCCTGAAACGTTTGAGTTCAGCTACTTATGCTATCATAGTCATTGCAACGATTGGTGATATACATCTCAGTATATTGGCATACTACGCCAATTTCATTCACTGCTTTCGAATGGGGTCATATTCTGTGGCAATTCAACATTGAGTAAAAAAGTATTCATTGCACAAAAGCGTGTAATCAGAATAATTCCTGGAGCCCACCCAAGAGCATCCTGCAGACGTTTATTTAGGGATCTAGGGATCTTCACTGTAGCTTCACAATATATATACTCACTCATGAAATTTGTTATTAACAATCCGATCCAATTCAAAAGTAATAGCAGTGTGCATAGCTACAACACTAGGAGAAAGGATTAGATTCACTCTTCGAGGTTAAATCTAACTATAGCTCAGAAAAGGGTGAATTATGTTGCCACAAAAGTCTTTGGTCACTTCCCAAGTAGCATCAAAAGTCTGACAGATAACCAACTAGCATTTAAAAAGTAATAAAGGGAATTTCTGAATGCAACTCCTTCTACAATGTAGATGAACTTTTAGATAAAACTTCAAAAATACAAAAAAAAAAAAAAAAAAAAAAAAATGGAAAAAATAAATAAAAAATGTAATAAAAATCCTTAAAATAAAGATTGTCAAGTGTAGACAACATTTACTAAAATGACACGTTCCACATCATTGCGAAATGTCGTATATATGATCTGTGGAACAAGTATTAATCTAATCTAATCGTTGTCTGCACGCTCCTAAAGTCAGACTGGGATGGTGAAAGTGAAAGCTGGGGCGCCTCCTGGCCTCCTGCTGGCTCCGACCGGCTGCCCAGGCCAGCTTCACGCTGGTCTGGAGTGCTCTAGGCTGACGTGGCGTGCGTGAATGCGAACATCGGTAACGGCTCTCAACAAAAGCGTCCCTGGCCAAAATTTTACAGTAGAGAGTTACTGGCTGCAGAAAAACTGAGAGAGAGGACCGAGATTCGAACGCTACTAAGCGATTGAGAGTAGTTTATTCGGCCAAACGCTAGACCAATTACAAGAAATGGTTCAGCAACTGCGAATATTAATCAGTGTCGGCTGTACAATTTCATGGTGACATACGACAATATTTGCCTGATCAGGGCACGAACCCGGATTACTCGCGTTTCCCGAGCGGTCGCCTAAACCAGTAAGCTGTTCGGGCGCGCCACACAGATCGACGGAACCTTCCACGTAACACACACTGCCTACTGCCCATGAGTGCTCGTACATTTCATGCAGTAAGTCCCGCACAGGGAGAGACGTTTACTACAGAAAAGAAGCTTTCGGAATTACATTAGATAACGAATCAATATAGGTGGTAGATGAGTTTTGTTACTGGGCAGTAGAACAAAATATGATTGATGTAGTACAGATTATATAAAATGCAGAATAGCAATGGCAAAAAACATTTTGGGAAAAAAGAAATTTGTTAACATCGAATATTAATTTGAGTGTCAGGAATTTTCCGACGGCATATCTGTTGGAGAGATCCGTTGTAAGGAGGTGAAACATCGACGATTACTAGTTCAGACAGGAAGAGGATAGAACTTTTAAAATGTGGTTCTGCACACGAATGCTGAAAAGAAGGTGGGTAGATCGCGTAACTAATGATGTTCTATGCAGAATTGGCGAGAAGAGAAATTTCTGGCACACCTTGTATAAAAGAAGGGGGCGATTGATAAGACACAGACGTAGACATCAAGGAATAGCGAAATTAGCATTGGAGGTAAGACTTGAGGGAAAAAATCGCAGAGGGAAACCAACAAACTAATACAGTAAGCACTTTCAAACAGACGTTGGTTGCCCTTCTTATGAGGGGCTGAAGAGGTTGTAACACTCCCCCCACTAACCGGTTGATTAATCCTGTGACAGATTAATGTTAAAATTGACCCGTGTGTTGCCTACAAAATAAAGTTGGACAAGGCTATCTTTACCGAAAAATTATTGTGCAAATGAAAACCAACTAGTGAGTGAATGCTGCCACAACGAACTACCACACCAGATAGCCCGTTCCTCCTACTCTACTAATTACTAATTGAACTATTTTAATTATGGAACAATCTCGCTCACACACGTATGTATTGCAAATTATACGAAGTAACAAACAATGAAACAGTAAAAAAAATCATTAATAAATTAACACGGTCGCCAGCCCAATGGGGCTGTGTGTGTTGTAATTAACCACGACAATTATGAATGGGTAATCACACACGTTAGTGTTGTACAACACAAGGTTGGCAAATACTTTTGCAATCGATAACTTTTACGAAAAATGGTGTTTTGATTTTATCAGTTTATAACAAGAAAGAAAAAAAAACACGTAATTATTATTTGATTAAACTGAATTAGTTCGGAAACAGTGTTGGATCGGAGACCAATGTTGCACTTAATTAGCAACGTCCCTTCACTGACACTCACCTGCATGAGTATTACACAGTAGGCAGCAAAACACTCGGTTGGCAGAATAATTAATGTTAAGATTACCAGGAAGAAATTACTCAAACTGACCTGCAACAAGATCACAGATGGACAACCCCGAAATACGAACCAACGTAGCAAATCAACTTTACACATAAGTTTTACACCAATGTAATATTAAATAGTAATGAACCAATTAATTTAGAATTAGTATATAATTTTGTTTAGTAACTTAATTGTGCCAACTTTGTTTTAAAGACAGCAATTGTTTATGTCCATAATTGTAATATGTTGAAATTAACTTTAAAATTTAAACTTTAATTATTTAAATTTTATAGTTTGGCATTGAATTTAATTTTTTTCACTTTTCAACGACACTCGGGAGACTTCTGGAAAGGTTAGGACCCTAGTTGGTAACAATGTCTTAGGACAATGACGTGGTAGAAGTTCTTTAAAATTTTCGTTATTATTAGGAAAAATAGTTTCTCAAGCACGAAAACTGGGTAATGCCTTACAAAATGTCTAAACTCTGTGTGGTCGGAAATTATTTGAGCGATCTTACGTTGCGTCCTCGTTGTTAAAGAGCAGGATGCGCCAACTCCGACAATGCTGCAGGTCACAGTACATACACAAATCCAATCCAGTGATCAATTTGAAGGCGAAATCTTGACATATTCAGATGAACTGCCGTTTGCCCCCGCTCATATTGGAAACATCTGCGCTAATTATGGATCTCCGCCAACAAGGCCTGGTGACTGCAAAGAGCGAGGCGCTGCACGCTCCCGCGCACTTGCTAGCGACCGTACTGTTCTAACGACTGAGCTCGCCTCCCCTCTCCGACTCCACAGCTACTACTACTGCTCCCTCTCTGTTGCTCCAAGGACCACATACTACGCACACCAGAGATGTTTCCTACTTCCCTATCGGCGATTATCCAGATACACAGATAATAAATTACATAAATTCACAAAAAGAAGTTAAACAAAACTACAATATACATTAGTTATGGTAAAAGCTGTAACAGAACCTACATACATTTAAAATTTAATACATATTTAAAATACACATCTGGATGCTAACGTCACAAGGGGTGCTCAGGATAATGTGAAGAGCTGCAACAAACCATTCTCCGGATTGAAGACCTAAACAACACGCAACAGTGTTACGATTTTAACTAATGTTGGTGTAAAATAACAGGAAAATAGCTCGTTGTTCATAACGGAATGCTTACAGTAATTCTCTCCGTTGAAGATTCCAGGTAATTTCGCGTATTCCGGCAGGTCAGCTGGGTCGGCGTTCATTATGGGCCGCTTCCTCTGGGATAATGAAAGCTCAGCACCGCGAAATGCAGGTCGCAAATTACTCTGCGATTTCGGTGAAGTGGACGCTGGCCACGACCATAATTAATTACTTCCTGCTACCTCAAAGAACTCGGGCTTTTAGCAAGCTGCTCCTCTTGTTACACGGCTATAGTCACGTAAACAGAATATTATTCATCCTGCGCTGTAATTTTACGCATGTAGGAGAGTAAAGGTGCGCAAAAAATAAAGCTTTTAAGAAATTAGACGCGGAGCCTCATTAGGACGAATTTGGCCAGAGGAACCTCACGTGGAATGCGTTGCTGATACTTTAATGCCATAGTACTGCAACTAATGCCTAAAAACGTGACACGGTGTTTAACCACATTATAATTATTTTTGGGTTCACAGGTAGTTAGATACTTGGCTGGCAGGATGAAAAGCGTGTTGTAGTACCCTTTCTGGACAAATGAGCTTGGTGGCAGGAAAACATCCGAGAAGCTGTGTCCCCTTTTTGTATCCCTTTCAACTGAGTCTCATTAAAACACATGTTTACAGGTCTCTGGACACACTCGTTCTCTATGCTTCCTACAGATCCAGCATTTGTTTGTTTCCTTCGTCTTCTATTTTCCTTTGCTAACACAGTTTGTTTTGGTTCTAGAACAACTTCTTGGTTCTAGCCGATATATTAACACTATCGAATCAGGCAATGCTTTGTAGTTGCTAAGTTATCCTTAATTTACAATCGACGCGTGTTCTTGCTTTTCTAATGCTTATTAATAGCTTAACTACGTCTACATATTTAACATCAGGAAGGAAATTTATTAATCACTGGTTGACCATGAAAAGATAAAGCCCTGTACCCAGCCCTCAATTTCCACAGTCAAAATTCTCCAAACAATGACTTACCATTGTGCGATAAGAAATTTGAATGAAAGATTTACGATTTCCTCCCTCATAGTTAACTGACTACATTTTTTCTGAAGTACACCTACATCGCTTCGTATTAACATGCAGCATCTTGGCAAACAGGTGAAGAGCACAGCGACAAATTGTCCTGTGTTCTTCACTTACCACTTTAAAGCACTTGATCAGTGTATGACTAAAATTCGATACATCCTTTCGTGATGGTGTGAAGTCTGTAAATGTGTTGCTTCGCCTTGGTTCCAAGGCAGTGGCGACGCGTACTGAGTATTCACTGGTTCAGTGAACCCCGGAAAAAAATTGTCGTGAAAAAAAAGAAAATAAATTAAAAAAAGCGTTTTTAAACTATTATTATACGTTTCCTTCTTCTATGACATTATTTTATGTGCCCATTCAAAGTATGTTTACCGCATGAGAATCGTTTTACATCCCGGAGGCAGCACGTACGCCTATAAGAGTGGCAAAAAAAAAAAAAATGGGAAACCTTATTCTTCTAATTCTCCACTCCGAGGAGTGGAGCGGCTGTTTGAGATCCGGCCTATAAAGAGTCGCGGTTCTATGCAGCCAATTATCAGACAAGCTGATAGTGGGGCAAAGGGGGATCCCAATTGGGAATAAGTGGGAGGGGCTTACCAGTTCCGGCATACGCCTTACAACCAAGGAAAACATCCCGAAACTTTGGTCGGAGCCGGAGGATTGGGACCAAGTTAACTTATCGCTGGGACGTTGCCCCAGACTAAAAATGGAGCCGCGGACGACTGGCCAAGCGCACTGAGGTGCTATGCTACGATGCGCGAGGCCGCTCCCCGTCGGGGGTTCGAATCCCCTCTCGGGCATGGAAGTTTGTGTCGTCTTCAGTATAAGCTAATTGATAAGTAAAGTTAATGGACTGATGACCTCGCAGTTAAGTCCCTTAAGCTTAACAAACATTAAAACTAAAAATGGATTATCGGGAGAGCACGAATGTACTCATGACAATCAAAGATCGAACGCCCGTGTTACTCTCATAAACTCGTAGAGATCAGCTCGACCAACAGTGGACAAGCGTCTCCCTAGAGGAAGCGCACCCGGGAGCGCGGTATCCTCTGCGTCGATCGTGCGTATACGAGTAGTAGCGCGGCCGCTTAATATAGGCGGCAGTGGCCACAGCATTGCAATGCGCATGCGCGGCTGAGGTTCCCTTTCTGTTCTGAACCCTCTGTAAGCAGCATGTTGGCGCTCCCGCGGCAGGAACGGATTGAGAGGACGTCGCTTTTAACACTGGCGTTGGAGCTAGTATAGACACCAACTCATGGCTACTCAAGCTCTGGCGGTTACGCACGAATGGTCCCAAAGCAAAGGCAATGCAGCTACTGCGCACCTCCTCTTGCGCATACGCATATCTTCCATGAAGGCAACATCCGCCCTTCATATTTGTTTTTGGCGCATCGTTCATCAAAAACACGTCATATTTGGTAAAATATCTTATAACTATAAATTAAAGACGCATCAAGTGTAAATGCCCTCCGAATAATAATGAAGTCACTACTCAGCACGTAACAAGAATAGCCGAGTAGTTAGCGGCATTGCTCTGTGCTATCGAAGGTGGTGGGTTCGAGGCGACTGCAAAAAACTTCTTTAAAACCCAGTTTTCTTTTTAACAATAATGACTTTTATATTGTTACTTGTCAGATATGCTTTGCACGTTTTCGCAATTGTGTCGCGATTCTGAGGGTAAATGACATTAATACTCTTGGCTGTAACAAATATTTAACTGTTTGAAAAGATGTGGGGAGAACAGAATTTGCGAATTTGTAGGGTTAAGATAGGGTGCTGCTTACAGTGTCACGTGACCCGAAGGTAACTTGTCTCTTCATCGTTCAGTATCTTTTAGAAACAAATAACTCAGCTTTAAGGTTGGAAGCGAAGTGTGAAATATAGAAGCTTGGTAGATCAAAACCTCAGCGGCCTCAGGGTGGGGAAAAACCGGAGCGCTTTCCATGAACAACGGAACGTTACTGTTTATGTACTCATATCTCATGAACTACGTGTCGTACAGTGTTACAATTTAAAGGATACATTCAAATATATGTGGGTATGCTGTCTCTAAAAGTTCCTGCGGCTACAATTTGTAGTAGTAGTGTACAAATTATAAAGTGTAACCTCATACCGAATGCCATAGTTGTACTCCATAAACAGCGGAAAAGTAGTAAACGAGAAACTTTTTCCTTTCATCATTTTACTATGGTTGCCAGCGAGAAAAAGCTTTTAAAGGTTTGAAATTATGTTTAAAGTTTGTTGCAAATCGCTAAGTACTGTCATTCTCATACAATGTATTTCGAAAGTCTCGCCGCATTATAAGGCTTTTTTGCGATTTCTATTGGTTATGACGTAATATCTTTTGAACCACGTGCCGTATGTTTTTCTTAACCATGCAGCAATTGTTACCTCACGGTAAGGAATGTGTGTAGCAAATTTGGTTGAAATCGGTCCACTGGTTTAGGAGAAAATGAGCAGCATTGTCGCAAAATGCAGCAGTTTTTCGCGCATGTCATTGTGACGTCATATCTCGTGAACTATACATCGTATGTGATTCTAACATTTACGGCGACCGTCCTCATGGATTGAAGCTTACGTGTACAAAATTTCAAAAGATTGGAACAAAATTGTAGATTTGTATACAACACGTACAAACATACGGACACTCTATATATTAGACTACCTGAAAACCCAGCGTTGTCCGGGTATTTATTTATTTATTCCTGCCATTTTTCGGGTGTATATTTATTTGTATAAGGGCTGTGTGTAAAATCTCTTGGGAATACAATTAGTAGTGATGGGGCGGTTTTCCATGAACGTTATTGTTTATGTGCTCATATCTCGTGAACTACGTCTCGTACTGTCATACAATGACACTCAAGTGTAGTGTATGAATTATAAATTGTAACGTCATCCGAATGCCGTAGTTTTAGTCCATAAACAGCGGAACGTTAGTATTTATGTGCTCATATCTCATTAATTATGTGACGTACTGTGATGCAAATTAGATCGTACATTCAAATATATGTGTGTATACTATCTGTAAAATTTCCTGCGGCTACAATTAGTAGTGTACAAATTATAAATTGTAACGTCATACCGAATGCCGTAGTTTACTCCATAAACAGCGAAAAAGTAGTTTACTATGGGTGTCAGCGAGAAAAAGTTTAATAAAGGATTGAAATTATGTTTAAAGTTTGTTGCAAGTCGTTAAGTACTCTTATTCTCATATAGCGTATTTATAAAGTCTCGCCGCATTATGAGGCAGTTTTCTGCGATTCCTATTGTTTACGACGTTATATCTCCTGCACCACGTGTCGTATGTGGTTCGTACTCGTACAGCAACTGTTATCTCAGGTAAGGAATATGTGTACCAAATTTGGCTGAAATCGATCCAGTGGTTTAGGAGAAATGAGCAGCATTGACGCTAAATGCAGCAGTTTTAGACACATTTCATTGTTTACAACGTCATATATCGTGAACTATATATTGTATGTGATTCTTATACTTACGGCGACCGTCCTCATGGTTTGAAGCTTACGTGTCCAAAATTTCATAAAGTTTGGAACAATACTGTAGATTTGTATGCAACACGTACAAATATACGGACACTCTGCTTTATATATTAGAAGATGCTCCCTCTACTACACGTACTCTTTCTTCAACAGCGAATTTTTTCGAAGCTATTTCCTTGAATCATTTCTTTCAAATATATAAATTTGATTTTTTTCACCTGCCCTATTGTATCTTACTAATATTGTTATTATTGTTTCTGTTTGTCACATGTTTCGTCTTTAGTACATAAATTCATAAACCTGAATTATGGCTGTTTCTTCTAGAAGATTGGTTCTTATTTTCGCATTAGTTGGATTTCCAGAAAGAATGCCATAAACATCCGAAAAATATTTCTATGCCTATATTCCCAGTCGTCAATCTATTTGGCGATAGCTTATAAATGTACAGCTTTTATCACCATTCTCTTAATAGTATCTTTTTGCCTTACATCTGTGTATATGTCGGATATCTGAGATATTTTCGCCGGCCGCGGTGGCCAAGGAGACTGAGGCGCTCCATTCACGGTCTGCACGGCCACTACGGTCGGGGGTTCGAATCCCCCCTCGGGCATGGATATTTGTGCCGTCCTTAGTCTTAGCTAGTTCATAGGTCGTTTGTAAGCTTAGGGACTGATGACCCCGTAGTTAAGTCCCATAAGTTCTACAAACATTTGAAACATTTTTTTTTTTTTTTTGAGATATTTTCCCTCGAAGCTTCATCCTTGATGCGGTAAGCGTTTCACTAATAGGGGCCGAACGGAATGGCAGCATGGTCTACGGCGTCATGCTACGGTGTGGGTGGCAGTTCCCGTCGAAGATTCGAATCATCCTTCTGGAATGCGTGTATGTGTTGCTCTTAGCGGCAGTTAGTTTCAGTAGTTTGTAAGTCTAGGGCAGTTTGGTCCAACAAGTTTACAAAATATAACTAATAGGGTTCAGATTTAATGACTTGACTATCAGCTCTCCGCGCAGTAACAAATTCTCATGTGATGTATCTATATTCATTCTGTGACCTTCGTCAGAAAAAAGAAAAAAACATAAATTCACGCAGTCACTTAACAATACAAACACAACTATCATGCCCGGCCACTCCAGAAACACGAGCTAGACTGTGAGTGAGGTGGGGAGTGGATGGGGAAGGATTCTGGGGAAAGGTGGGGATGGGAAGTTCCGAATTGCGTGATGGATTTTAAAGGCTACGATCAGGCAGTTCGGAACTTTCCATCCCCACGTTTCCCCAGCATCCTCACTCACAGTCTAGCTTGTGTTGCTGGTGTGGCCGGACATGATAGTTGTGTGAAAGTAATTATTTTCGTGTCTGTCAGGAGCTCAACGAGCCTTTCTTATATTTTTCAGTGATTGCGTTACCGGTTTCAATCTTTGCTCATTTTCAAGCGGTACCTATAAAACAAGCTGTTATCAGTGCATAAATCTATACCAAATACATAAGTGTAATATTAGGCCTCAGTATAGGTTTTACTTACGAAATGATATGGTAAATATTAATAATTAATTACTTGAAGTTATATATTATCAGTTGCTTCTCAAAGACCTTCGTTTTATTTATGAAATACCTGTTGCGTGTAATTATAAATAATTTTACTACATTTTTAAATGGAATAATTCAGCACTGATTGTTGCCAGCATCATATTTAAGTACCTGGGAAGCAGGTTCCTAGCCTTGCTTGCCCAGGGTCTCACTGGGTTTTTCTCTAATGGTTGAGGGATTAACCGGTGGAGTTGTTAGTCATTGTCGTCCGAGCACAAAGGTGGCCACAACACAGAATATGTCTGAGATGCCCAACCTTATTCCAGAGTAACTGTTATCCCGTCAGGACCACTTCCTTTTCCACTCATACGTTGCCCGTGGTTCGTGAACTAGGACATGACTACAGGAACCTACACCACGAACCAGGGGATCATGGAGGAATTTTATTAGAGGCACTATACTCCAGACTGAACGCTGAAAGGCATAATCAGTCTCTAATGATGTGATGGTGATGGAATAATTCAATATTCATTTTACAATTCATGATATTAAAGCGCTAAATACTACTGTCGTTACATTACAAAATAAGGCGAAATTGTAAGCTGTGTAAAGATTACAAGTACTCGTTGTAAAAACCAGAAACCTCTTTCTCCATGGAGTATAGCTATTGCCCTACGGTATGTATACAAACAACAATTCATCCTATCAACAAACGAACCCTGCTCTTCTCATCAGCGTGAAAGTAAAGTGAGCTACAGCCTTTTTTTCTGACTTATGTCAAAGTGCTGCACTTTTAACCTTACAAGGAGACCATATGGCTATCGGATTTTAGAAATTCCTTATATTTATGGTATGTGGAGTTAAACACTTAAATAACAATCAGCCAAAGCTATTCGACGTAACTCTCGAAAATTCTCGAGAAAATCGTTTTTCAGGTATTTCAAAGTACACGGAAGTATCAATAATACAAAACAAATGCAGCATCTGTCGGTATAGCTCAGGTAGTAGCTTTTGCCTCACAGCCATAGTGTCAGTGGTTCGAAATCCGCTGTAACGAATTTTTTAATTTTATTTATTTATGTTTTTTGTTTTTGAATTTAGTTACATAAAACATTTTGGGATCTCTAATTAAACGTGTCGAGTAAGTTTTTGTTTATGTGTATGTAGACGAGCTGAATATCTGGTCGTCACGTAAAACGATGGTTGAGTAGGTTAGTTGCTTGTAAGCCATTAGTAGCTATGGAGATGACTTTCCCAAAACAGTGTCGTAGTTCATTACAAACTGAACAATCGAAGACTACCGTCGTGAAATAATAGTGAAGCCAATACTGTAAAAAATATAACTTATGTTTTCTTTTATTGAAACCATCATTGTTAACAACCTGTAGCAAGCTTCTATAAAACATGAACAAAAGTACGTGCACTTTTCGTAAAAATTACTATTAAATATGAAAATTCTGTAAGTATTCGAACACAACGAAAAAAATATTTAAAAAAGTCATGAGAGGATTCGAACCACCGACCCTATTGTTGTGAGGGCACAACGCTACCACCAGAGGTACACCGTCAGATGCTGCGACTTATTTACCGATTGGCACTTACGTTTACTTGCAAAATTCAAAGTCGATTTTTTCGTTAATTTTTAAGAGTTGTGTCTATTGGCTTTGGCTGATTGTTATTTAAGTTCCGAACTTTTCGTTGTTGGGTCTTCAGTCCGGAGACTGGTTTGATGCAGCTCTCCACAATACCCTATCCTGAGCAAGCCACATAAGAACGGCAACCTACATCTGAATCTGCTTACTATACCCATCTCTTTGTCTTTTCTGCGGTGTTTATCCCACACACGTCCCTCCAACACTAAATTCACAATTCCTTGATGTCTAACAATGTGTCCTACCAATCGATCCCTTCTTTTAGTCAAGGTGTGCCAAAAATTTCTTTTCTCCCCAATTCTGTTCAGTACCTCCTCATTAGTTACGCGATCCACCCACCTAATCTTCAGCATTCTTCTGTAGCACCACATTTCAAAAGCCTCAGTCCTCTTCCTGTCCGCACTGTTTATCGTTCATGTTTCACTCCCATACAAGGCAACACTCCATACAAATGCCTTCAGAAAGGACTTCCGTAGGCTTAAATCAATATTCGATGTTAAAATTTCTCCCTTTCAAGAACGCATTTGTACCCATTGCCATGTACTGCGACCATCATTTGCAATTTTACTGCCCAAGTAACAAAACTCATATACCTCCTTTATTGTTTCGTTACCCAATCTAATTCCTTCACCATCGCCTGATTTTCTTAGACTGCACTCCATTACCCTAGTTTTGCTCTTGTTAATGTTAATCTTATATGCACCTTTCAACATACTGTCCATTCCGTTCAACTGCTCTTCCAGGTCGTTTGCTGTCTCTGACAGAATTACAATGTCATCGGCAAAACGCATTGTTTTTAATTCTTCACCCTAAAGTTTAATTCCTTCTCCAAATTTTTCCTTTCTTTATAGCTTGCTCAATGTACAAACTGAATAACATTGGAGAAAGGCTACAACCCTGTCTTCCTCCCTTCCCAATCACTGAATCCCTTTCGTGCCCATCATCTCGGACAACCGCTGTCTGGTTTTTGTACAAGTTGTAAATAACCTTGCTCTCTTTATACTTTACTTCAGCTTGCTTCAGAACTTGAGTTTATTGCAATCAACATTGTGAAAACCCTTCTCCAAAACTTCAAAAGCTAGATATGTAGGTTTCCCTTTTCTTAATCTATCTTCTAGGATAAGCCGTAAAGTGAGTATTGCCTCCCTTGTTCCTATATTTCTCCTGAACTGAAACTGATCATCCCAGAGGTCAGCTTCTACCATCTTTTCCATCCTTCTGTAAATAATTCGTGTTAATATTTTGCAACCATCACTTATTAAACTAATATTTCTGTAGTTTTCACACCTGTCTGCGCCTGCTTTCTTTGGAAAGGGGATTATTACATTTTTCTTAAAGTCTGAAGGTACTTCGCCTGTCTCATACAACTTACACACCAGGTGAAACAGTTTTGTCAAGGCTGGTTCTCCCAGGGCCTTCAGTAGCTCTGAGGGAATGTCATCTACTCCAAGGGCCTTGTTTCGTCTTAGTGCTCTGTCAAATTCATCTATCAGTGTAGTATCTCCTATTTCATCATCTATTTCTTCTCCCCTTCCTACAATATTGGCTCTAAGTTCATTTCCTTCGTAGAGCGTGTCTATACACTCTTTCCACCTTTCAGCTTTCTCTTCTTTGCTGAGAACCGGTTTTCCATCTGTGTTCCTGATAATCATACAGCTGTTTTTCTTATCTCCAAATATATCTTTTATTTTCCTGTAGGCTGTGTCTATTTTCCCCTAGTTATTCCTCCCTCTACATCTTTGCATTTGCGTTCCAGTCACTCCTGCTTAGCCAATTTGCACTTCTAAGAGAGTAAAACAAAGTTTATTGAAAGAATACGGAAATAACGTGGTACGTCTTTTAAGATGGGTAGCGTGGTGCAATGCTGCCCAGTTGCTTCTTAAACTGTTACTGATAAACACTATGTATCAATAATTGTAATTATAAGTCTTAGAATAATATTATTACAGTACAGAAATTTGTCAGCTTTGTATCTGTAAAGGATATTGAAATTGTAATTTCAGTGTTTGATTCTCCCAAGTCTCCTGAATCCTTTCATATAATTATATTTGCCATATGATCACTCCCTGGTTTTATATGGATTTTTAGAATAGTGTTTGTGGCTGTATTGTATTTCAGTTGCAATCTGGAATAGCCGCCCTCGCTCAGCCAATTTCTGAGCACATTAGAGAAACCTTACTACTACCTGTCTATTCACTAGGTTCAAATTGTTAGCCAGCCAGCTGGGGAACCCACCAGCCTGGTAAACTCCGCCTTTCACATGGAAATAAACAGCTTCCCCCTGTATCCGTAATATCACATGCTTAGAGAAATTGGATCACGCCGCGCATAAATATTCTGACTTGGGAGTGACATTTAACAAACACCCTTGACGTATAGGACTACTTCAAACACGTGAAGTCTCATCCTAAACTGAATTTCCGACACCTGGAGGTCTCCTCGTTACAGTACTAGCATGCGGATGGCGCAAGTTCCAGGTTCCAGTCTCGTTTCAGTGTAGAGTTTTATAATCCGCACACGTTGCGCTTAGGGTTGCCAGTTTGAATTCGAGGCAGGCCCGGAGACCAGACGTGCCCCCCTCCCCCTTGGACAATGTCGCACCCCCCCCCCCCCAACTGCGACCAACGCCCCCCCCCAACCAGAATCACACGTAAATTAAAAAAAAAAAAAAAAAAAAAAAAAAAAAAAAAAAAAAAATTAATCATCTTCTCCCTCCCTGCAAGTATCCCCCTCCCCCCCCCCACCGGTGGAGCATAGCTAGGGGTGGCCTTCATATGCCGCAGCTGACCGGCCAGGCCGCCAGTTGCTGTGAATCAACAATCGGCACACTTCAATCGGCGTGGCAGCAGAAGTCGCGGCAGCATCAAAGCTGCTCTCATCAACAGTTGCGCCAGAAGAGTTGCCGCTTGCGTCTCCGCGCGCCACCAAGAAGAGCTTGTCACTGGCTCCATGTGAAGAGAAGGGGCACAGTTACCGTCTGCTGCCTGTTACGACCACTTGCTGCCGCATAAAGAAGTAAACTTGAGGGCATAAAATGATTAAACGTAATAGTGCTGTCCTTTCTATGAGAGATATGTTGTGTTCGTCCTTAGATTAAGTTCGATGTAGATCGTCGCTACATGAGCATAGTACTTAAAAAGCGTAGTAAAAAAAAGTTAAGATGAAGGTTACATTCAAGCCCGGAGATGAGAGTCATTGGCCCGTAGACCCGGAGTATTCATTCCAAACCCGGGCACTCCGGGCGGCGCCCGGAGATCTGGCAACCCTAGTTGCGCTGCTCCGCTGCGCGTGCAGAATGAACGCTGCAGTGGCAGATGCCGCGCGCGGCCCCGCGCCGGCTGCAGGCCGCGGCAGCCGCGGCTAGCACCCAGCCCCGCTGCAGTCGCGTCTTCCGCGCCATCGCTCGCCGCGCTAATTGGGTGCGCCGCTATTGTTTCCACTGGCGCGGCGCCATTGTTGCTGCCAGCCGGCCGATAAAATGCACCGCCCGGCTGCACAATATCGCGCCGCACCTCGACCGTATAATCGCTCGACTTTTGTTTGTCCGCTGACGAGCGGAACGCACCATATTCTCGTATGTTGCATTTTATATGCACTTCTCGAAACACAAAACGAGTCTTTTGTAACTTTGGTCAATGGATAAATTGAGTCACCTCGATAAACTCACAAAAACGCAGGTCACCTTTGAGCACTGTGCATACTGTCAATAAAATTCTTCTGGGTATTTGATCGTATCGTCAATATGTCACAATCCATGGACGTTTCGCCTACTGTTGCTAACACCTTCTTCTGGGTGCCGTGTGACTAAACACGACACTCTGAAACGTCGGGGGACTTTATATATTGACAACGCGCTCCAGTGGCGAGAATAATTTATTCCAACAGCCGCAGAAGCATGCTATTGAAACAGGGTTTAAGAAATTTGGAGGACCCCTGCGAAGTCCTTTCCAGAACGTAATTTTGAATAGACTTTCTTTATTTTTTACAAAATTATATTCGAAGTATGGCCACAAAGTAAGTTCCGTTTGGTTATATAAAACAAAAGTGTACAGATACAGAAAAAATATTTATTGTACAAAAATATACAACTATTAAACTACTTTTCTAGATAGCTTCCGAAATTTTGTAGGCATTTGTCATAGCGTGGCAAAAGTCTTTGTATGCCTTCTTCGTAGAAGGTTGCCGTCTGTGTATTCAACCATGTGGTAACATATTCTTTCAGCTCGTCATCATCACTGAAGTGTTGACCACCATGGACAAGTTTTAGGTGTAAGAAGAAAGTCGCTAGGAGCGAGACTGTACGGAGGATGATCAAACACGTCCCAGTGAAATTCCCGTAAGAGTTGTTTGGTCACATTCGCCTTGTGAGGTCGGGCGGCAACGTGAAGGGAAGAAGAAGACTCCTTTCATCTCTTCTTACACCTAAAATCTGTCTTTGGTGATCAACCCTTCAATGATGATGAGCTAAAAGAACATGATTGCCACATGGTTGAATATACTGGCGGCAACCTTCTATAAAGAAGGCACAGAAAAACTTGTCCTACGCTATGACAAGTGCCTACAAAATTTCGGAAGTTATGTGGAAAAGTAGTTGAATAGTTGCAGATTTTCATACAATAAATATTTTTTCTGTAGCTGTATAGCTGTTTTACTCTTGTTAATGTTCATCTTATATCTTCCTTTCAAGACATTGTCCATTCCATCCAATTGCTCTTCCAGATCTTTTGCGATTTCTGACAGAATGACTATGTCATCGGTAAAACCGCAATGTTTTTATTTCTTCTCCCTGCACTTTAATGTTCTCTCCAAATTTCTCCTTCCATTCCTTCACTGCCTGCTCACAGATTGAACAACATTAGTGAAAGGCTACAATGCTGTCTTACTCCTTTCCCAACATCTGCGTCCCTTTCTTGCCCTTCGACTCTAATAACTGCTGTCTGGTTTTTATAGGTTGAATATAACCCTTCCCTCCCTATATTTTACCCCTGCTACTTTCAAAATTTGAACGAGTGTATTCTAGTCGACTTTGTCGAAAAGCTTTCTCCAAATCTAAGAACTCCAAAAACGTAGGTTTCCCTTTCCTTAGCCTATCTTGTAAGAAAAGTCTTAATGTGAATATTGCCTCCCGTGTTTCTACATTTCTCTTAAATCCAAACTGATCTTTCCCGAGGTCGGATTCCATTCGTCTGTAAATAATTCCATTCGTCTGTAAATAATTCGTGTTCGTATTTTGCAACCATGACTTATTAAACTTAATAACTGTAATTTTCACACTTGTTTGCACTTCATTTCTTTTGAATTAGAATTACGATATTCTTCTTGAAGTCGGAGGGTATTTTCCCTGTCTCATACATCTTGCATACCAGATGATACATTTTTATCGCGACTGGCTAATGATACCAGCAGTTCAGACGATGACTTCTTTCACCAGCTTTTCTCCAGTCGGTGGCGTTGGTTTAGAGCCCAGTAGTGCCTGACGAGGCGTTACTACTGTGGCCGAGTCGGGCGGCACGAAAATCGCTGGCCTCGCTGTGGTAGCAACAGTTGCCCCGGCACTGATGACGCGCATAAGCTCCGGTACTGTGCCCTGAGACTCAGCAGCGCACAGTGGCGCTAACGTAGCAAGGTCAACTTGCAGACGAGTGGCACGGACACGACGTCGTGCTGCTGTAACAGCTGCAGACCCCCTCTTAGTCGGGGACCCACTACTATTTATACTGCTTTTTCGGGCGCCTGTGTACCTACTAATTTGGTTTTTGGTGACGCCGGGACTAGAGCGGCCGAGTGACGCAGGTGGCTGCCTCGCGCGTTTGTGTTGGCTACTTCCACTCCTGACAAAATCACACCGTCCCACTTTCTGTACCTACCTCTGCTCTATCTCTGCTGATTACTTCAAGCCTAAAATGTTCAAATGTTTGTAGAGCTTATGGGACTTAACTACAGGGTCATCAGTACCTAAACTTACAAACTACTTATGAACTAGGTTGTGTAGACTTTCCCGGCGTAATAACTGATAATATTCATCTCCAGTTTGCAGCCGGATACCATCGCCAACTAAACACAATATTTCGGCAGACCAACTGGCTGCCATCTTCAGGTGAGTGCGCTGATTACATTTACTCGCCGGAAAAACTCAGAACAGTATCAGCGGCCCCTTCATACACCGCTGACCACCCACCGCGCGTGCGCGAAATCAAAGTAGAGGCCCTCTAGGCGCAAGAGAACTAGTAACGCGCCGGTGAAGAAAATTGGCGAAACGATCGGTCGAAAACAAGACTAGTTAAAAGAAACAGCAGTTCGAAATGAAGACCGTTGTTGCTTAACATCATATCAGATTGGGTTCCAAGTTTTACTTAGAGGGGAGCCTTTGTCCCTATTAATAATATTATCGGCCATACGAATTTCTATGGATTATTTAAGAACACATTCCCAGTAGCGGGAAGCAGGAGCAATCAGTTTTGTTTCTTCATATAACATCTTGTGTCCCTCATTCAGACAATATTCAGCAACAGCTGACTTTTCAGGTTGCAGTAAACGAGTATGACGGTGATGTTCCACGCACCGATCTTGATCTGTGCGGCCGATGTAAGTCTTACCACAATAATATGGAATTCTATAAACACCGGGTTTCCTTAAATCATCTTTGACTGACCCAAGGAGGGCCCTAGTCTTTGGTGATGGCTTAAAAACACTTTTAATGTCAAATCTTCTTAAAATTCTTGAAATTTTCGAGGAAATATTCCCGACGAAAGGCAAAAAGGCAATAGACTTGTAGCTGTCCTCTAGTGGTTCACCTTTTGGACCAAATTGAAACGCACGATAGATTTGTCGAGCAGTGTAACTATTCTGTTTAAACACAACTTTGAGATGCTCCAGTTCTTCACCCAGGTGTTCAGCATCAGAGATGGCGTACGCTCTTTTCACTAGAGTACGAAAGACCCCCATACGTTGGTGTGGCGGATGACAGTTCGTCGATTTGCTCCACCGGCGGGCTACTAGTTCTATTGCGCCTAGAGGACCTCTACTTTGGTTTCGCAAACGCGCGGTGGGTTGTCAGCGGTGTGTAAAGGGGCCGCTGTTTCTGTTCTGCCTCAGTTTCTGGCGAGTAAGTGTATCAACGCACTCACCTGAAGATGGCAGCCAGTTCGTCTGCCGAAATATTGTGTTCAGTTGATGATGGTAGCCGGCTGCAAACCCGAGATGAATATTATTACTTATGAACTAGCTTATACTAAAGACGGCACAAACATCCATGTCCGAAGGGGGATTCGAACCTCTGACCACAGCGGCCGTGCAGACCGTGACTGACACGCCGCAGACCGCTCGGCCACTGCGGCTGCCTCTAGTTTAACTATATACCTTTGTCCACTACAGTATCATCTACAACTCATTTTTCACATATAACACTTTCGCTGCGGCTAATAAGCGTCAAAACAAGCCATGAGTCAGTACGGCTGACGCTTATAAGCGTCCGCGCTCACTGCCGGATTACTCAGTCTAGTTGCAGCGTCTAAGCTAGCATCAAAGCGTGTAAACTTTTGTTTTGTGTGGTCAGTTATCGAACGTATATAGTTCAAAATGGCGGCTTATGAAGCCACACCTAGACTTCCCAATGTAAAAAGGAGTAGGAAAATTGGCAATAGTCAAACTGTAGAGAAGTGACTACCAACTGAGTATATACATAGCGCAGTATCTGTGTAATACACGATTTATCTCCTAACAACACTCAGACGCTTGCCACTATCACGGCGGCCGGCCGAAGGTTCAAATTATCCCTCGGCAGTAGCGCCGTAAGGGAGTCTAGGTATTTTTACAAGCTCTTTGGTCGGATCAGAGCTCTCTTACCTTCCGCACAATGAGCTTGAATTAGAGTGGCGATAGGTCCGCCATGTTTGAGGCAAACTGAACTGGCATCCGCCATGTTGTTTGGGGTATCGGCTGACAGCTGGTATGCCACACCCATTCGGGAATTTTACCTACCTACAGTTCCACGTTTTAAATAAAGATTAACTATTGAATACGGATGTTTCGTCAGACTTTTTCGGAACTGCGAATTGACGGGTCTAGTAGTAAATTTCCAAAAAATGCGGAAATGAAATATCACCAACCTGGTAGTATTACAGTTCCATTTCGAACTATAACACTTAGCTAAGATTTGCCGCTTCGAAAATATCTGTGTTGATTTTAATGCAAGTAGATGATCTAAACGAGCTGCTAAACATACAGTAGTTCTTATGACGAGCAATCATTACCGTGTAACTTCCTAGCAGATTAAAATTGTGTGCCGGAACCGGGACTCGAACCTGGGACCTTTGCCTTTCGCGGGCAAGCGCTCTACCGACTAAGCTATCCCGACACGACTCGCGATGCCGCCCCCCAACTTTACTTCCGCCAGTACCTCGCCTCCCGGTTCCGGCACACAATTTTAATCTGCCAGGAAGTTTCATATCAGCGCACACTCCGCTGCAGAGTGAAAGTTTCATTCATGACCATGGATCTTCATCTGCTGTTAATGTATTTAACTGACTTCATAAAGTCTAGTATACACTCATCTGTGTTTACTAAACCTATTAAGTCTAACAAAATTGCTGTTAAAGAGTTCTGTTGTAAACTTTGGTGGATGAAATTTGAGTAAAAAGACGAATGTGACAGCAAAAAACTGCAATTAAAAATGCGCCTAAAAAATGCGCCTACCAAAAAAGATTCCACGTCGAAATAAGGCGTCGTTAATAACTTTCCTTGTTGCCATGCTGAAACAAGTAATATTTGGTACGTGAAATTTCAGTACAAAGATCAAAGTGACAACAGAATATTACAATAAACATGTGCCTTGGTCGGTTGTCACAAAAGCATTCCACACCGAAACAATGTATCCTTAATTAGTTTCGTTGATGCCACACTGAAATAAGTACATATTTGTTGTAAAGAACACAGACATATATAATTCTGACTGTTACTACCGCTTCCACACTTTGCACTGGCTGCATGTCAACCATGCTCGATCAGGTGTTGTCAACAACAAATGAAAATATATTTTAAAGAAAGTGTAGACACTCAAAAGTATGGATTCATCAACCACAGGAGCGATAGAAGAAGCAATATCTCAAAAACACGCCAACACTAGGTAGAAAAGTAAACTTTTTTTATGGTGTGTACTTCAAAAGAATTTCAGGATAGGTCGTCTGAAGCTTCACTCTTGGGGCAGCTAAGTGCCATTAGTCAGGAACTTTGTTTAAGTATAGACAGATTGAGATCAAACACGGCAAAACATTTGGTGTTCTTGCACAAAGTATTTGTCGTTGTATCACTTCGATTTGTGGTTTTAAATGCTGAACAGACTTTAGAAATATTTCAGCAGCAAAAAAAGTACAGGCAATGCACACTAAATACAGTATATCCTACGTACAACACTTCAAGCTCAACAACAACATACGATAGACAGACTACTGTAAAATCTACTGAGTTTCCGCAGGTTTCCGCAAAGAGCGCTGTAACTCATGTGTTAGCCTCTCTGTGAAATTTAAGCTCGTTGCTTCGGCACGTGTCAAGAGATATAGTCGCCAACCAAGGAGGTTAGAATAAAGGGAAATGGCATTATCTATGCCGAGCACATAGGTCAGTTGAAGCATTCCGCCACCTTGGTCAGTTTTGGAATGCTATTTCTCCGTTAGAACTATGCGTTAAGTCGACCCTCATACTGTTAATGCATTGAGCATTCTTGAATAAATAGTAGTCTAATAAATCCTCTTCATAATATATTTGAAAACTTAATTTTAACGGCTTATTTGCACTCTTTTAACACGTTGTACATCACGGCAAAGCTGTCGGACGTTTTAGTCCTTTTTTAAGTGACATAAAACGGTAGCTCAGCATACGAACACTTATCCAATACAATATGTCGGAGGCAGGCTTCACTTTTTCTGCGAATGGGCGTCTCCCTGTATTCTAACCTCCTTGTCGCCAACCGGGCCAATTATCGCCACCCGCGAGACAAGTGACGAACGAAAAACTAGCCGCGTCACCCACGTTGAACTAATGAAGAGATATCGATAAGCGAGTACGAGCGACTGGTAATTGGCGCAAGTACACAGAAGAGCAAAAACAACGAAACCGAGCCACCACGGCTTACCAGTATTTCAAAAAATGAAATATTTCTGATTTGCCTCTAATTTTCAAGAACAGGCCCCGCATTATTAAATATCAACGAGGTATGTAACCCAGTGACGGTCGTAAAACGGAGCTGTGATTGAGAGGATATATTTCATTCATAACATGCGCATGATGTGAAACTCACTATGTTATTCGTGCTGCTACAAGAGCCACTGTGCCCCAGATGACGGCAGCGACTGCGAATAACAGCGAAATCACAGATGAAGTACATGTACATTCTTGTAACAATTCATAATAAATACCTGCAAGTAATGAAGCATGGCTGCGTACCAATCAACAGATTTATCTGGAAAAATTGATGAATGCTGAATAATAAATAGATATATGTGCTGTCTGTTCTTTCGACATGCCTCTTACGGGAATTACCGCGAATGTATGAATTGTTAGATCATTTTCCTTACAAACTGCTTAGCGTAGGCGTCCAAAGTATAGGCTCTCTGGTTTACTTACAACGAACACTTTTTCATCCGAAGATGGCTTTTAAATCTTGACCCCAGGACTTTTGTCATCTTAGATTGTCAATCAAAGAGTGTGACCTGGCTATGGTGTACTCCACACCTAAGGACTACACATCGAGTACATATCCGTGAATACCATCTGGAAAAATGTTACCTGAGCGAAAACTAAAAAAAATATACGAATTCAAATGCAAATGAAATTTTAGAATATAGGAAAAAATATGAAGGCAGGAATAAAATGGAATCAATGTTTAGTGACGTCGACTGGGATGTACTATGGCAAAATAACACCCGCAGCGTGCTTTCATCTAAAGGTAATACAGTGAACAACATTATGAGCACAATTGAAAGACTATATAAATAGGGCAACCTAGTGGACACTGTCGCACACAGATTCACGTGTGGAGGTCGAGTTCAACTTTGGAAGTGGAGTACTATGTTGAACCAACAGTATTGTATAGATCAAACAAACTTTACTACCCACAATGGAAAACTTATGCCATTATGTGGCTAGTAGGTCTATACAACAGTTCGTTATAAATAAACTCGGCGATGACAGTGTTATAGAGTTTGTCACACATGGAAACAGAGTATATCACGATATGTTAGTATGAGGATCACAAGAATAAATTTTAAAATACACTTCATACACAACTGGCCATTGAAATTGCTACACCAAGAAAAAATGCAGATGATAAACGGGTATTCATTCGACAAATCTATTATACTAGATCTGACATGAGATTACATTTTCACGCAAGTTGGGTCCATAGATACTGAGAAATCAGTACCTGGAACAACCACCTCTGGCCGCAATAACGGCCTTGATACTCCCGGGCATTGAGTCAAACAGAGCTTGGATGGCGTGTGCAGGTACAGATGTCCATGCAGCTTCAACACCACAGTTCATCAAGAGTGGTGATTGGCGTATTGTAACGAGCCAGTTACTCGGCCAGCAATTGACCAGACGTTTTCAATTGGTGACAGATCTGGAGAATGTGATGGCTGGGGCAAAAGTCGAACATTTTCCGTATCCAGAAAGGTGCCATACAGGACCTGCAACTTGCGGTCTTGTATTATCCCGATGAAATGTAGGGTTTCGCAGGGATCGAATGAAGGGTAGAGCCACGAGTCATAACAAATCTGAAACGTAATGGCCACTGTTCAAACTGCCGTAGATGCGAACAAGAGGTGACCGAGACGTGTAACCAAAGGCACCCCATACCATCACGCCGGGTGATACGCCAGTATGGCGATGACAAATACAAGCTTCCAATGTGCGTTCGCCGCGATGTTGCCAAACACGGATGCGATCATCATGATGCTGTAAACGGAACATGGATACATCCGAAAAAATACGTTTTGTAATTCGTGCATCCAGATTCGTCCATGTGTACACCATCGTAGGCGCTCTTGTCTCTGATGCAGCGTCATGGGTAACCGCAGCCGTGGTCTCTGAGCTGATAGTCCATGCTGCTGCAAACGTCGTCGAACTGTTCGTGCAGTTGGTTGTTGTGTTGCAAACGTCCCCATCTGTTGACTCAGGGATCGAGACGTGGCAGAATGATCCGTTACAGCCATGCGTATAAGATGCCTGTCGTTTCGACTGCTAGTGATACGGGGCTGTTAGGTTCCAGCATGGCATTCAGTATTGCCCTCCTGAAACCACCGATTGTATATTCTGCTAACAGTCATTGAATCGCGACCAACGCGAGCATCAATGTCGCGATACGATACACCGCAATCGCGATATGATACAATCCGATCTTTATTAAAGTCGGAAACGTGATGGTACGCAACTATCCTCCTTACGTGAGGCATCACAACAACGTTTCACCAGGTAACACTGCGCCGCTCAACTGTTGTTTGTGTATGAGAAATCTGTTGGAAACTTTCCTCATGTCAGCACGTTGTAGGTGTCGCCACCGGCGCCAATCTTCTGTGAATGCTCTGAAAAGCTAATGATTTGCATACCACAGCATCTTTTTCCTGTCAGTTAAATTTCGCGTCTGTAGCACGTCAATTTCGTGGTGTAGCAATTTAATGGCCAGGCGTGTGTAACATTCAACAGGACAGGCATAGGCTAGTGGTCCGTCAAATAGTAGAAACATAGATGTCTAGAAAATCTGTCCGGTTTCGGGACAGATGCCCATCCTCAGATCAAATTTTTTAAGTAACAGAGTAATCTGTCCTGTGATGAACGAATGTTCACAGTCGTTCATCACAGGACAGGTTACTCTGTTACTTCAAAAATTTGATCTGAAGATGGGCAGCTGTCCCAAAACCGGTCATGCTTTAGAAAATAAAAACGATCTGGAGACTGATATTCAAGAATTTTATTCATATGACGATCGCAGAAACTCCCTCGGGAGCCATAAGTCTTGCTGTAACATACCTGATCACTATTTTCGGGTGCGGTGGGGACGACGACCTCGAAGCTGCAGTGGCGCACGCCACTCCTACTGTGTGGCCCAAACCTGAGACATAAAGAAGGACATCTGAATTAAGAAAACACTCTAAAAAGGAAAAATGTAAAGCAATAGGATAAATTGGAATGAGCATATGAGTAGTTTCTTTTCTCCGTGTGAAATGTGAACGAACGTATTGTTGCTATTGCTGTAACAGAAGTAAGATATTAATAATTGAAAAACCTGCAAATGCTTAACAATGAAAGTAACAAAATTTGTGGAGAAAACTAGGCATATACACCCCCATGTCAGACCTCGTGGTTCAGAAGGAAGGAAGCAAGCTTGCGGCCTAAGTACCGTTGACAGCATGGTCTGTTCCATATTTCAGTCCATTACTAGGCATTGAGTACTGCCACATTGCTTTCCAACACTAAAAGGGCAACGTAACCTCGTTAATTTTATTACATTATTCGTAGGTAATCGATTTAATAACTTGTGGCGAAAGAGAAATATTCTGTTACTTGGTTGTGTGAGGCCTGTAGCAAGGGGGGCAAACACGCAATCAGAGCTAAATGGCAGACCGGTGGCCAGCACGAGGGTGGCTGTTATTCGGAGGGGCAGCGGTTCCCGGAAGAAACTTTACGGCCGAGATCCACAGCAGCTAGGACTGAGGCATGAGCCTCCCAAGTATTTTTACACAAGTTACCACAATCTGGCTGGCGACACCGATGCTGGCGTCGTCTAGGCGGGAGCGTCTGCAGCAATACAATATGTCTCCAAGAGCTGTGTACAGTGCTTTGCGAGGGGAAAGCTGGGGCGTCTGGCGCCGAGTTGGCGAACGCCAGGGTGACACCGCTAGCTCATTATACTTCACTCACGCCACACTTGCAGTGTTTTCGACGGTGCCTGAAGGCCAACCGCCGCTACCGTGAGAACGCTAGACGTAAGGGCGAGGCCCTACCACGGAATCGTGGTAGAGCTGGCCATCGGCTGCTGTTTTATAGTAAGGGGGTTCGTCTGTCCGACTCCCGAACGCAAGCCGTGATTGGCTGTACTTTGGCGCCTGGCTGTGGATTGGCGTTTCAATAGACATAGGTGGAGTCTGGAGGCCTTGCAGAGAGGAAAGGGATATTTTAGAAATGAGAGGAAACGTGTTTTGGGAGCCAAGGAGAGCAGACGCTTCTCTTCTGCTCTCAGTTTATACTTGCCTTCCAGAAGCTGTTCTTAGAGTCTGTGGTATAACTTTTGGAGTTTCTCCAAAATTTGTACTAATAGCGCTAAGTATTGGCAAGCCGAGAGCAAGGTCAGCCTGCCTGATATTAGACGCACCGACGCGCTAATTGCGGTAATCACAGTTCTGTTATCACCTCTACCTAAAGTACATTCGTGTATCACATGTAAATTGTCTGAAGTAGCACAATGTAGCCGAACGAATGAGATCATGGGCACTGAGGTCCGCCGAGGTCGAAGTTGGCTGATATTAGTTAAATATCGCTTCTGGAGTACGAAGCAGAATTATCTCCGGGTCCGCGACTTGCAGCTATCGATGCACACAGCCGCCGCCCAGCCGTCGTGTTGCTGACATCGCCAGCCAGCACTGTTCTTGTGCAGTAGCGCATGCATTTGCTAGTGTTTCAAGGGGTATTCACGTTTTTGGACTATCGCAAACGTTAGGTAAACTCACAGAAATCTGGTATCGGAATATTCCTCTCGATTACACCACGGTTTCCAGTTGAATGTGGGTTGTCACAAGTGCTTAGAATCAAATACAATTATCATCGACTTACCAGTCACTTGCTTTAGGAGTGTATACTCAGTTTTGTAAATTATGTTCGTTATATTTGATCTGTGTTGATTTGTATTAACTTTTGCTTTCAACACTGACGTTCATTTGACTTCAGAGAACAAAACGAGTCAAAACAAATTTCTTTACTGAAATAATTCAAGTTAGTTAGCCCCTTTACACAATTTTGGATGGGATTCATTAACTGATTAACACACCCACGATAAAATATACCTTTCAACATGAAGATGATGTAATCACAACATTTTTCAAACTTAAAGTCCTAGAAACGACAAATTGTTTCATGCAACACTTTACCAAAATAGGATCATCTGTTCACCGACAGAATAGGATTTGGAATTTCTAAGGTTTATACAAAGGTTCCTAACAGTATCGATATTTGGCTAAACTTTCCACAGTTCGTTCCTTTTTACTTCTTTATTCCGTATGTCATTATCTACTGAGGAAAAAATATCTCTCAAGGAAAGAGATCTGTGACGTGACATAAATTTAGATACTACAGGGCGATAGAATCCTTTCTGGCAGTACATATAAACTCACATCAGTTATTAATTTTTTTAAAGGAATTACTTATGCTGAACTAAATATGTAAGTAATGATTTACCACTTTTCCTACTGAATTCTGATGCAGAAGTAAAGAAACCTTCAGAAAAGTACGGAGATCATCTACTTGACCATTTTGTAGGAAGTAGGTGTTGAAATATCAGTTAACTGCTAGTTGCAATGGACAGTGCACATTAACAGTGTCTTTAGACAAATCATCTCTGTAGAATCGTTTAAGAAACTAAGTGTTTCACTCACAAACAAAATACGTCTCCCACTTGGTATTTGAGAAGCACAGGGAATAATACTTTTAATAAATAATTTCAATGTGAAACACTTTTAGTTAATATTCCTTAGCATAGACTTATATTACCCCGCACGATCCTGAAGATGGGCGGTGAAATTTAATGTAAATGCTAACCTTTACGATAGTGAGGTTATTTGTTGCAGAATATACATCATATATTCAAAATAAATTTTAAGAATAATGTATGATTTGTGTATTACACTTTCCTTAATAAGAAAACATTAAATGTGTTGCTGATTTACAAGATATAATGCAAAATAACGAAATATCTTATCTTGCTGTTGCGACAACACTTCCCGTCCTATCGAATGTCATTTTCAGAACAGTATAACGCAAACATTTGGAACCATAAACGAATCAGCAACAATCTGGATTGGCCGGCACGACCGTCGCTCTCCAGAGAAGTGAAAAAAGAGCCGGGAAATTCAAAAATGTTCAAATGTTTGTAAAGTCTATGGGACTTAACTACGGGGTCATCAGTCCCTAAACTTACAAACTACTTATGAACTACTTACAAACTAGGACGGCACAAATATCCATGCCCGAGGGGGGATTCGAACCCCCGACCGTAGTGGCCGTGGAGACCCTGACTGGAGCGCCTTAGTCTCCTCGGCCACCGCGGCCGGCCCGGGAAATTCATTTGACACACTGGCGTACACATTCGTGTGAGTCATGGCTGAGAAGTTTAACTCAAAAACATTACCGAGACCATTAGTAAGGTTACAGACCTTGTCACACGGTATTTCCATGTTTTCCTGTGTAAATCTGTGCTTTATGTTAAACTAGGGATTTCGTATCAATTTGCTTTTTAGACTGCACAATATGTTGGTAAAAATGGAACATAGGATCACTTCGTTTTTGCTATAAAGTAGTCAAATATAAATAACACCTACCGCAAAGGAATTTAGTTAAGATATTACTTCAGAAAACAATTTGAAGATTTCCGTATATCCTAGTCATGTAAATTCAATGTTAGTTTCTATCTGTTAAGATAACGGTGTGTCACTTCAATTTGTTTTTTACTTAAACTTCAAAACGTTCATTCGCCGAAAATGTAGCATTACCATCTGTTGGTTCTTTTCTGTACTACATGATTAACAGCATATCACCAGCTATTGGTTCTTTAGTGTACACCTAAAACGTTAAATTACGATAGCATTTCTTCAACAAGTTTTGCAAATTTGAGGAATTGGTTCAGAATTAGTGTGATGAAACAGACAGATAGGTAGGAAGCTTCCATATAAAGTTTTAAGTCACTGTATTTTCTTTTCTCACGTTCGAATTGTGCTGAAACAATAGTCACCTGCGAAAACCCTATTAAAAGTCGCTGAGTAATTTCTGAGATTACGTGTGATCAGACAGATTGAGGACAGACACAGTAGTTTCATAATTTTATTAGGACAATGCCTATAAGCCCGTGCTTCGTAACAAAAGGTAAGAAAAGGCTTGGCATCCTTTTTTCAAGATTATTTGGTGTGCTAGGCATTCTGCTAATCAGTGGTGATACGTGAAGTATTCCGATATTTTTATATTGATCTCTTCCGATTTTGATTGAATAAATACAACATGTCACCCAGAACTACGCTCAATTTACTAGTAGAAAACCCATCTCTTATTTTCAGAGATTATGTGCTTCACACAAACAGACAGTTACGACGGATAAGAAAAATTTCTCAATGACGTCCACCTCCCCCCCAATCCGATTCAATGAAATGAAACCGTAATGTCGCCCCAACATTTACTCATGTTACCCGTAAAAATCACATAAAACGAATCTAGTAGTATTGCAAATAAGCTTGACCAAACAAGCGAAGAAACACTCTGGATGGTTTAGATACAATATTTTAAACTACGAGAGCTTTTGTTTCGGACTCCCGATTGCGAATATTGGTGTATTAAATCAGGGAAAGAGGCAGTATCTTATCAGATACAATAGGCAGTTATGATATTTTGTTTTGCACGATCTGATTTTGTTGAAATAAGGCCTGAATTCAGCTTCAACCAGTAATCAATTTACCTGTGAACACCCCATGGAAATTTGTATACAAATGTGGAGAGAAGGGCGTTCAAACAGAACAACGACAGGCATGTGGCTTTACAGTTTTGATATAGACGTGAGTATTGGTTGCATAGCACAAAGAACGGCGTCAAGCCAGGTACCAAGCACCGTGGCTCAGCGCGCACTGTCAGGAGGCGAACCAACCTTTGTAATAAAAAAGCTGAGCCCAATATTCCACTAACAACCAAGAACGAACTGAACCAACGACCGCAAAGCGTAGATCTATCTGAAGGAATCCGTTTTAACCTATCCTTCACCTCTCAACAATGTGGGGAGTCACCAGAAACGACACGTGGTTA
The DNA here is from genome assembly GCA_026315105.1 of Locusta migratoria. Taxonomy (NCBI): domain Eukaryota; kingdom Metazoa; phylum Arthropoda; class Insecta; order Orthoptera; family Acrididae; genus Locusta; species Locusta migratoria. The sequence continues at coordinate 69,540,740 of CM048748.1, read as the reverse complement.
GGATTCCACGTTAAGCTGTTAAGCTCCCTTTCCCCGGTTGGATAACTGGGGTAGGCTAGGAACACGCAAGTCACCCAAGCGGCGTCCAATTGAAAGACTTGCAGCAGTCCAATGAGCCACACGCAATTATTTATTTTTATTACAAAGAACGGCTTCGGACGTTAGTGTTATTCTTTGCGTCTTTGATTCTCATATTGTCATTGTTTTCACCCCAAGTCATCTATGGACTTTCTTACAAACTTGAAATTCCAACGTTGCTTTTCATAGCAATCCATTAATTTTGCTTACCAATATAATGTAAACAGAACTTCTGAACCATAGTCTGAAACTCGACCGCAACAAATTTTCACTGTAGTGAAACTCAGTGGCAGTACTTGTTTCCAAATAAATGAATTTCTAACCAGTTAATCAAAGCTTAGTTCAACTATCACGTGTCTAAATATGAATAAATGTTAAATTGTTCAATAGCATTCCTTTTTGAGGTGATCCGGTGTTTTAAAGTCAGCTTCGAGACAACAGCATTCATTTCGCTTTTTTGAAAAAACCGATTCAGATTTTATCATCTTTTTCTCTTCTCTTGTACGGTATGTCATGTGCTTCGAACATTGTATTTATTTCACAAACGATATTTTCTTGAGCGCTATTAGTTACACATAAGAAATATTTATATTGGAATGTAGACCATCATCAGTGGCGTTTGATACAAGGACAAACAGACAAATGCATTAAAACTATTTTCCATTACAAAAGACTATTGTATATATGCTGAGGCATAAAACGTAAGAATCCGAATATAACGTCCAAAAGCCTGTCCCGTAAGTATCAAGACATTGCTACGTTTAAAACTAAAGCAAATCTCGACAACATGGAGCAGCGCAGATGTTTAAAACGTAACTATAGGCTGTCGTAGCATCGGCTACGTAACCAATATAGAGTTCATTATCTGCCTTACCTCTGTGTTTCACAAATCTTAGTGTTTTCTATTAACTGGTGCGAAACGCTAAACACTCTTCATAACAGACTGCTCTCACAGTAGGTAAGCATCGCACTGCTGGTCTCTTATCACCTTTGAGACCATACCTACATGTATCTGTGATCACACTGACAATTTACGTTAAGCATTACATATGGACAAAGAGTATATAACAGTAGGATACATTAATGAACAACAGTTGAGGTCAACAGTTACAAATAAGGTTTACTGAAATGTATTTAAATGCTTGTCACTTACGAAACATAACTGTCAAATTAGATCTAAGAATGTAGTGTACTAACATATCTCGTAAAAGTAGTAAAATTGCTATGAACTAAAAAGGACAGTACCCTACCTAAATCTATCTGGCTAATAGTAAATGAAATCCTTCGTCCGGTTGTTTAAATCTGTTTGTTCTACAATAATCAAATAATACAACATCTTATCTCCTGGAAACAATGGTGATACTTTTAGCGATGTCATTACCACAATGCTTGCTTGATCTTTCTGAAATGAACTCTAAATTAAGAAGCCTTTTATTCAATAATATCAGTTTTTCGTCATGTCGTTTTTTATAAATTCATACCAGTTGACACAACGTGAAACTTTACACAGTCACTACAGTTTAACACATTCCATATTTGTTTTTAAGCGCGTTACGAATATTGCATGACCGAAACGTGATTTCAGTTAGGAAGCCAGTTTGCAGCCTAGTTTTCTGAAGGAAACTACATTTGTTATTGTATGACTCCAGAACGGTAAAAACAAATGTCCTATAGAGGACGCCACACCAATATACCTATATATCTCTGCGACTGTGGCGTCAGTTTCATTACTTCACCGACGTTGCGGTAACGTCGTTCCACCTTGTGGAACACGGTATTGCGAGCAGAAGAGGACTTTGAACGATAGGAGTGATGGGAATTTAGGGCGAACAGAAGGCATTGTCGGATGTCCCAGAGCTATGTTCGAATCCTGGTCCGTCACGATTTTTCACTTCTCACGGTTCAGTTGTTTCACTGTCCTAATAGAGTCAAAGAGAATCCTTTCCTTCCTTTTCCTGTTCCTTCGCTCCATAGGTTTTTATAGGAGTCTGCGAAACCACTTGTGAAATACAACCGCTGACGATGAAGTTCGGTGAATTAAGTCAGAACGCTCGATTGGGCAACATATGAGAGTCACAACGCTGCAACTGCGTAGCGATCGGGGTTGACAACCTGCCCCACCGCAGTTCAAAACTGTTGAGCTCTTTATAATTCTATGGGACCAGACTACTGTGGTCATCAGTCCCTAGGCTTACATACTACATAAACTAAGTTAAACGAACCTAAGAATAAAACATTATTTTTCAAAACAGATAGATTGGCTGGCCAGTATTTACCTTTGTGCAGTATCGCCGATAGTGAGACAAATAAAGAAAAAAAGAAAAGGACGAAGAAGGGCAACCTTTCGGAACACAGTTCCTCCTTCAGGTGGGAGAGAAGGGAAGAAAGAAGGATGGGAACGGAAGGGAAAGGTAATTCACGACCTAGGTCATTAGTGTGGTGTTTGAGGAGTTTTGAAGTGAGAGATACTGCATATTAGTACTGAGCCACGCCAGAGAGGATATATATAGCTAAAGAGGAAATGTGTTGTTGTGTGTGTTATGGTCTTCAGTCCGGAGACTGATTTGATGCAGCTCTCCACCCTACTCTATCCTGAGCAAGTCTTTTCATCTCCTCATAAGAACGGCAACCCACATCCACTTGAATCTGCTTACTATACGCGTCTCTTGGTCTCCCTCTGCGATTTTTACCCCACACATGCTAAATTTACGATTCCTCGATGTCTAAGAATGTGTCCTACCAAGCGATCCCTTCTTTTGGTCAGGGTATGCCAAAAATTCCTTTTCTCACCAATTCTGTTAAGTACCTCTTCATTAGTTATGCGATCTACCCACCTAATCTTCAGCATTCTTCTGTAGCATCTCATTTCAAAAGCCTCTATTCTCTTCTTGTCCGCACTGCTTATCGTCCATGTTTCACTCCCGTATAAGGCAACACTCCAAACAAATGCCTTCAGAAAAGACTTCCTTACACTTAAATTAATATTCGATGTTAGCAAATTTCTCTTTTTTAAAAATGATTTTCTTACCATTGCCATTTTGCATTTTATATTCTCTGTACTGCGACCATCGCATGTTATTTTACTACCCAAGTAACAAAACTCATCTACCACCTTCAGTGTTTCGTCACCTAATCGAATTCCTTCAGCATCGCCTGATTTTCTAAGACCGCATTCCATTATTTTTGTTTTGCTCTTCTTAATGTTCATTTTATACGCTTTCTTCAACACACTGTCCATTCCATTCAACTGCTCTTCCAGGTCCTTTGCTGTCTCTGACAGAATTACAATGTCATCAGCAAAACGCAATGTTTTTATTTCTTCCCCCTGAACTTTAATCCCTATTCCAAATTTTTCCTTGCTTTCCTTCACCGCCTGCTCGATGTACAAATTGAATAACACCGGAGAAAGACTGCAACCCTGTCTTACTCCCTTCCCAACTGACGCTTCCCTTTCATGCCCTTCGAGTCTAATAACTGCGGTCTGGCTTTTGTACAAGTTGTAAATAACTCTCCTTTCCCTGTATTTTACCCCTGCTGACTTCAGAATTTGAAAGAGTGTATTCCAGTCAACATTGTCAAACGCTTTCTCCAAATCTACAAAAGTTAAAATAGAGGAAATATCAAGCAGTAAAGAGACGATGAGTGAACTGAATGATGCTGAGGGGTGTAGGAGTGGCGGGGGGTTGTCTAAAACGTTTTTGATTAACAGGGAAAGATGGACACGCACACACACACACACACACACACACACACACAGAGAGAGAGAGAGAGAGAGAGAGAGAGAGAGAGAGGGGGGGGGGTAAGGAAGGGATAATGAATAGGGGAGCTGAGGATGGAGGAAGGAGACGGGTTAGCGTAGATTTAGTCCAGGGGGACGGTCGGGGGTTCGAATCCCCCCTCGGGCATGGATATTTGTGCCGTCCTAGTTAGTAAGTAGTTCAGAAGTAGTTTGTAAGCTTAGGGACTGATAACCCCGTAGTTAAGTCCCATAAGCTATACAAACACTTGAACATTTGAAGTCCAGGAGGGTGGGGGGTGGCGGTGCGACTCTAACGTCCGGCGTGAGCACCGTAGTTTACTTGAGCATCGTTTGTGCTCCGTGTTAGATCTGTTGGACGGAGTGCTTATTTACTGCTTTGGTTCTGAACTGAGAATAGGACACTGAACGAGAATAAGAATCAGTTTAAAGTTTTGGTAAGATACCTAACGGAACATATGCGATGCTGGAACGTGTTTATGGGGATCAAGCACTGTCAATGAGTGATTCGCCAGTTTTCCAGGAGGTCGGGAAAGTGTTTCAGACAATCCCCGAGGCCTACGCCCGACGACCTTTCTTAGGGACGAAAACTTTGAGAAATTTAGAACATTAATCACGAACGCTCGTCTATAAACTGTGCGCATAGTGGAGGATGAAATGCAGAATCACTGTACATCCGTGCTACAAATCCTTACCCAGAAATTCGAGAAGAGGAAAACGTTGTCTTGTGCCACATCACTTGACTGATGATCAAAACTAGGCACATTTAGAGGATTCACATGATTTTGTCGAAACGGCGGATGCGACACCCAATTTCTTGAAGCCGAGCTGAGGATGAAACATGGTGTCTCCGAAACTACCCTGAAACCTGATGCTTGATGAGAAGGTTTTCATTAACGTTACTGTTTATGTCCTCATATGTCATGAAGTGTGAGTCGTGTGGTGCTACAACATCAAAGATACTTTCAGCTGTATGTGCGTATACGTCTGTAAAATTTCCTGCGAGTACAATTTGTAGTGTAGAAATTATAAATTGTGAAGTCATACCGAATGACGTAGTGTTACTCCATGAATAGCGGAAAAGTAGTAAGCGAGAACCTTTTTTTCCTTTCTTTGATCTATTTAATGTGGTTGTCAGCGAGAAAAGTATGAAAAATGTTCGCAAATCGCTAAATACTTCCATTTTCATACAGTGTATGCACAAATTCTCTTCGTTGAATGTGGCAGTTTTTTCCGACTCCTATTGTTTACTTAGTTATGTCTCCAGAACCATGTGACGTATGTCGTTCTTACCCCTACAGCAATTGTTACCTCATGGTAAGAAATATGTGTACCAAATTTGGTTGAAATCGGTCCAGTGGTTTAGGAATAAATGTGCAACAATTTCGCGTGATGCAGCAGTGTTTCATGCATCTCATTGTTTAAGACATATCTCGTAAACCATGTATTGTACGCGATTCTTATACTTATGGCGACTGTCGTCTTGGATTGACGGTCATGTGTGCATAAGTTTATTAGTATTGGAGCAAAACTGTAGATTTGTACGCAATACTTACACACAAACATGCAAACCCATGGACTGCTTTATATATAAAACGATTGACTGCCTTTGAACTATCAAGTTTCAATAGAATGTCTTTACAATGAAAGTGTACATTTCGTAGCACTAAAGCAACAGCCATTGATTATCATAATACACATGGCGTTATTCGCTGATGATGGCTTATACAAAGGGATCTAGTAAAATCACGGAATATTTAAATGCAGAAGATAGAGCGGGTACATAATCTTTATTTCGTCTTTACAGCGTCGTAACACCTCACCGTTTCTCATCCCAGCTCCTTTCCGTCTTTCCTCCTCGCAATACATTACAGGTTCTTAAGGTGCTACAGACTTACCGATTCTCAATGTTCCGTTGTTTGAGCATAAATATTCTCCTACGGATTACTGAGGAGCTAAATGTCCCTTAGAAATTTATTATACTCGAAAAGATATATTTTAATGACGGTATTAGAGTCACGCGTCGCACCTGTGCACTAATATATTGCTACTAGGCGGTAAATAATGCAGCACGAGCGAAAATTATTGCAAGTTTGTTATACAACTAATACAAATTCTCATAATCTAACAGGTGAAATGCCAACACAGTATTTGTAAACTAGATGGAAATGACAGAAGGTAGGTCATAAATATATGAAATATGAAATATATATCACCTTCTTAATGAAATGTTGATAAAATGATATACATATAAAATATGGTGATTTATCGTAACTGAAATTGCATTGTGAATATGTGTTGGCGAATGAAGTGTTTGAAGTTAGGTACCTAGTACTAATCAATTAAAATTCTTCAGAAGGTATCATGTCCTTTGAACCTGTGTGAAAGAACAGATTCCCTACTGAAACTTCCTGGCAGATTAAAATTGTGTGCCGGAACCGGGACTCGAACCTGGGACCTTTGCCTTTCGCGGGCAAGCGCTCTACCACTGAGCTACCCCGACACGACTCACGATGCCGCCCCACAACTTTACTTCCGCCAGTACCTCGCCTCCTACTTTCCAAACTTCACAGAAGTTCTCCTGCGAAACTTGCAAGACTAGCACTCCTGGAAGAAACGATATGGTGGAGACATGGCGCACACTCCGCTGCAGAGTGAAAGTTTCATTCTAGATTCCCTATTCATAGTTGTTTATATGATGCAACAGACAACTGACAATTTCTTTGTCGATGCACAAGAAAGCCCGATCCCTTATGGGAATATAGCCATAGCTGCGAGCAAGAGCAAGTAATGGGCAGGGGACACTATAATCGTAGTGTGCGACATGTTGAGAATTTGCGCAGGACGGGAGCAGTTCCTGGAACAGCGTAATTAGATGTCTCAACGCGTTAGCTGAGAGGACTGTATGCTCTCCCTTAATAAAAAGAAACTGAACCCAGAACTAAACAACTAACACATGTCAACAACGGACCGAACTACGAATGACTGAAAGACAAATCTAATAGTAATAATAATAAATGGTTAGGGCCACCACTGGCCCAAAGCGGGAAATCTGAATTCGAATCTAACATCAGTACATATTTTCAACTTCACCATTGAATTTATTTCGATGCCCTGAACGGTCGTCATGTTTCAGTATTTCGAATTCTAATCAATTAACACCATACCCAAACTCCTCATTTATTTAACATTTTTTCATTGTGGCATGATAAAATTTCAAAGAAGTTTGATTCAACCAAATGTATGCACATTATAGGATAAAAGAGAGTAGCTCATTTATTTACGAACTCGATATAGCTTACTTATTTTATAGATAGTATTCCTAACTTTTCTTACTCTCCAGTACTGTACTAAACCTAAGTTCCCCCTACGAGTAATTAGTAGAAGAAGGAATTTTGGAAACATTGACCTCGTGAGGGTTTATTGATAACGATACTGAACATGCTACACTAGTTATGACGGCAACTCAAGAAATCGCTAGTATTTTATAATAAAATTATTTAATTTCATAATGTACTACCTTCTGTAATAAATGCTTAACTTCTTGTCATTTGTTTGTACCAAAACTTCCATGTCAAATATGATCACTGTAAAATCTTATGACTTACGAAAATATGAGGCACTGGATAATTTTGCATCTAAGAGTCTCAAATGTACACAAATAGTCAGGCAACATCATTTCATATTTGAACTGCTACGATAGAGACTGGTTGTGTAAGTATAATACTTCATGACACTAGCACCATAGTAGGTGTTAATTCTTCATTAATGGTACCATAATATTTTTTTATATAAATTTAACGACTAATCAATTTTGTGCTAAATCTGTGACAGTAATCTTGGTCTAAGGCTTGCCCCTTTTCTTTTTTCCAAATCGTAGAGTTACAACGCAGCCAGTACTTAAACATTGAAAAAAAAGTTCACCAAAATAAGAAGCCCCTCGTTCTGCGTATGACCCTAATAGCTGAGTAACGGGCGGAGTTTCAGAGCATTCTCTTGTATCTGCAACAGGAAACTGCCACTAAAATTAGTAAGAATCTGTAATAATCAGGGTATGAGGATGCAGAAGGTAACGAAAAATGTTGGACATACTGTTTATCCATGGGTCACATCGCTCATAATTCATGTGATCGCTGTATTGGCATAAGATTCCAGATCTCCAGGTAAACCACCACGAGAAAAAAGATGGAGAAGCGAGCGACAAAATAACATTTTGCGAATCATAGCACACAAAGTCCGAAAACGGAAAGTAGTAAAAAAGATACATAAATCTCAAAACGGAAAATACTCAAAGGAAGATGGAAGTATAATAATCATTGGGCCATGTTAGCTGGGTACATAATGATCAGAGTTTCTGAAGTCTGATTTTGTATTTAATATGTATCCGTAATTTTCCGGAGGAATCTTTGTGGAACATGTGGATACTGGAGATCTGATAAATGATGAAATAAAATAGGTAATCGCAGATGGTGGACAGACAACCTCTTAAGATAACTCAGAAGAATCCTTAGGGCGATCGTCAAAAGAATTATGCAGAAACGTATAGGGGGAAAAACCACGGATGCAAGAAGAAAGGTCAGTTAGGACTGAAATAAAATATGAATGAAGTAAAAATTAAATTGTGACTCAGTTAGGCCTAAATGCTGCACCGCTTATGCTGTCCCTGAAATGCCGTTGTAAATTATTCTTGTAGTTTTGGATGTTAGCATATTCAAACAGACAGACACGGCAGTTTTATATGACACCTAAAATTTACTACTTTTCGTTTTACAACGATTCAACTTTGATTAACTACGCTCAGGTTACCTAAGAAAAACGCATAAAAATTCGCCCTGAAAGTGGTTTAGTAAATTAGTGTATTCAAACAGACCAACGAAAGATATGATTTACAGTATTGTTATTAGTGTAGCCAGAGAAACAAACATTTCTCATTCTTAATTGAAAATAGTACATGGTTATTCCTGCTGTCGTAACTGAGAATCACACTGCCCGTTTCAGTTTTGTTCTGGATGGCATGCTGAAATAACTTGTTTCAGAACAGCAATGCTATTGAGGAATCTATATAAGCCGGTTTCACAGCTTACGATGTTCAGCAGTATAATTCTCACGAAGAATCTGTGATCTTCCTTAAATGAACAAAATAAGGACATAATCAGCTCGTTGAAATATAAAGGACACAATAGAACGAATACTGATATTAATCGGTTTAAAGCCGAGGATAAATGAGGTTATTTCTGAAACTGGATTTTAGCAAAGTGGTCGCATCTGCTGGCTTAATTTCATCCATTCTTTACTCCTTAACTGTTCTACTTTCGCTAAATAAAAGGAACTCAACTTCAGTCTCAATTGTGATACATTGACGAAGTGATGCATTTAATGGCCTGGGGGCTCACCTTCAGGTGCCGTGTGACTAATTTATATTTGTCTTCAAGCAATTCTGGGAATCTCAAGACCAAATACGAAGGTAAAAACGTGGTACATTGTAAATATAAGTTTACAGAAGAAAAAAACAATTTACATTACTGGAAAAATCGGCTGGTGCAACAAAACGCACTTGTGCATACTGCTTTGTAGCACATTTTTCGGCACACTTAAACATCCATAGCGAATAATTTTTGTTTTACATTACATTGTGATACAGTAACAAGTTCTACGGCTATAAAGGTAATCTACTTGTAAAGGGACAAAGATGTTCTTTATAGTTAAAGATATTCTTTTGTGTATACATAAATACGTTCACTTTTTCGGAAGATCCTGATTTGTTACGTTATAATTTATACGTAGGTATTACTTCGTATGACGTTTTTTAAATACATTAACTGTGGTGGTATGTTGTCAGCTAACAGAAGTCAACGGCAAAATAAAAGATTTATAGTAGAACTGGTAGAAATAATATTACATAAAGAAATATCTACCGAAAATGTATTAAATGGGCAAACATATTGTAGCAGTCACAGATTTTATAGTAATTTCAAAGGTTTTTCCGATGACAAAATTATTTAGCAGGACAATCGGTTGACGACTTACAGCCATAATTAACATATTTAAAATCATGTAAAGAAGTAATACCCATCCGAAACTGGCTCTTCTGAAACACTGAAAATCTTTCTTTAATAGAAGTGAGCCAGTCAGTGAACTCAAAGATAATCTGGAGTTAGCACGGTGTATTACAAAGTCGTGACGTTCGACGCCAGAATGGTGAAAGTATATCCGCCACACACTATCCAGTTGTCAGTATTATCTGCTTACAAAGAATTTAACATACTTCATTTAAAACTTCCGGGCTCATTAGCCGTGGACGATTTGTAAAACTTTCTCCTAACGTTTCATCTTCGGCTGCGGAAGACATCTTCAGAGGTAGAGTGGCGAACTGCGATTAGAACTTGAAGGAGCGCCATATATATAGGCGATGCAGAGGGCACCACAAGACATCACGTGACGTCGGCTACGACACTATCTCTGATATTGCCAACATTCTTAGCAGAGAAGAATCGATTGTCATTCCGCTGGTGTAAAGCAGAAGTCCAAATTCTGTCTACTTTAACAGCTTCCTCTTTCCTGTTAAAATTATTGCGAAGTTTATAGATCTCGATTGCTTCTCTAATATGTGCGCGCATGATAGTGCGAAGTTTTTGAGATGCCACTAGTCTCATTAAATTTAATTTCACGGTTGCCTTCTTGGTATACATGTTCCGCTACGGCCGATTTCTCTGTGCGCCCCAAGCGGCAATTCCTTTTATGTTCGATCAGACGAGTGTTGACGCTTCTTTTTGTAGTTCCAATGTAGACTGAACCACAGCTACAGGGAATTTTATATACACCCGTTGTATTCAACGGATGTCGTACATCTTTTGCAGATCTTAAATATTCTGTTATTTTCTCTTTTATCTTCCTCGTAGGTCTGAAAATGGTTTCTGCCCCATACTTGCCTTTGACTTCTACTCAACAATAAGCGACATAAACTGCATCCCTATGTATTTATTACAGCAATCGATTGTTCATAACGTATTTTCAGAGGATACAAGCATTCTGTGCGTATGGAGTTGCCAACATATCTATAATAGACCATCATGATTTTAACAGATCCAAACCACTACAGTTGTGTATCAATTTCAATAACTGAGATCTTCGGAGTCAGTTCGGCTTTATTTTCCCACCCCTGTCACCTTTGTCGACTTCAGCTATCCACCTCTCTGGCCGCTTTGTAGCGCGCTCACCGAGTTTTGATGGACCGGTGTGCTGGCGGTTGGCAGTGAGGTTTCGAACGGCACCGACGGACAGCGAGTAAAGTAGGAGAGCCGCACGCCGCCTCCTGGAGTGACCGCTTGGGGGAGGGGTCCATCTACGCACCTGGGAGCGGGCTGCGACGGAACTTGTGTCGACTTGCTGAAGTCGGCGACGCCCGGTCGTCAGTTAGCTCCGCATTCGGTTGCTGTCTTAATTTACTTGTGGAGGACGTCACATTGTATCTGATAGGTGCCGCTGTTTCTAATTATGAGTGTGCCCCGTGCTTCGTTTTTTAAAAGTCAGGTTGTTCGTAATTCTCGTAAGTTATTTGGGTCGTTTGAGCGTGTGTCTGAACGTGTGTGGTCAACGCGATGAGTCCACCGTGCGGCTGAACGTTCGAAGACAACGCAACTTGAGCATACGAGGCGTGTGCCTCAACGAGCTACACCACGCGATTGCAGCGCGCTCCAGCGACAGTTGTCGGCGGTATCAGTTCCTGGAATCACACTGTTTACCAAATCAAATGAGTGGAATTCCAGCTTTACCTCTATTGAACCGCTTATTTCCGCGCTTGTGATTATGTTCGTTATGCCCTGTGATAGTCCTAAATAAATAACAAAATACCTATGAACGTAAGACTTATAAAAGTTGCATTTTATGTGCAGCGAATAATAAAAGTTTCATGACAAGCCGGCCGCGGTGGCCGAGGTGACTGAGGCGCTCCAGTCACGGTCAGCACGGCCGCTACGGTCGGGGGTTCGAATCCCCCCTCGGGCATGGATATTTGTGCCGTCTTAGCTCGTAAGTAGTTCATAAGTAGTTTGTAAGTTTAGGGACTGATGACCCCGTAGTTAAGTCCCATAAGCTTTACAAACATTTGAACATTTTTTTTTCATGACAAACTATGCGAAATAATATTATAATAGGCCCACACAACACAAAGATTACTGCAAGAGTCTCGCTTTTTAGTAAATCTTAAAATATTATGCTTCCACGGTCATTGTTACTATTCAGTAGAAGAAAAGAACGTGTAAAATGCAATACGTGAAACAATAAGTGCGTATTTTACTCTAAGTGAGATGCAAACAGTCTTGAACATAAAACGAATCAGTCTGCGTCAGGCAGCGACGCGGTGAGGACGGGCGTGTTTACGTCCCGCCGCAGAGCTTCTCGCGCACGCGCTTGTTTACGTGTTCGGCCGCTCTCGCGGGTGTAGTATTTCCTATTATAGAATGGCTCACTCATGGCGCAAGTCGACGATAAAGATCAGCTTTTCGAACGAATATGCCCGACCTAAAGCTCACGAAATCGAACGCTTTATACGAGAAGAGGTTAAAATCGATCCACAAGATCTCATAGGCATACACCTCTCTATCTTGAGTAGTGTTGTCTACTTGAAAATGATCAGCGAAGAAGCATGTGAAAGAATAATTCGAGCTAATAAGCATGGACTCAAATTTAAGCACGCAGACGGCCATGTCGGCGATGTGGTTATTGATCATGCAGGACTTGGACTACGTACAATACGCATTTTTGAACTCCCATTCGAAGTGCCATCTGAACTCGTGATTGAAGCGCTCCAACCTTATGGTACGGTGCTCAGTCATGTTGCGGAAAAGTGGTCCACTTTTATGACGTACCCAGTTCTTAACGGGGTTCGGCAAATCCGGATCGAACTTACCAAACACGTCCCGTCCTACCTGTTCATAGGAGGTTGCAGGGCCGTAGTCATATACGACGGCCAGCCGAAAACATGCTCAGGATGTGGTAAAGAAGGACACGTTCGCTCTGAGTGCATGCAGCGGAGGATCGCACAAGTACCAACAGGAGAAGCTGTGCTAACGCCCGCGCCGACGTCACTCCCACTGTCATACGTCAATGTGCTCCGGAGAGGCGCTACGCCGAATATTGACCCACCCATTCCACAAGATCAGATACCAGAACCGTCAGAATTGGTGGCCGCTGACACAGATGTGCTTCCGAACAACCAGAGCACAATTTCTCTGTCGACATCGACGGCTGAAGAGAAAGAGCCGGAAGCACGAATGGACGTTGACATGGCAACACCCACACCCGCCGTCGCTCTTGAAAGCCGGGATTCGCTGCCACAATCTGATACAGAGATACACACACGCAAGCAACGATCGCCGAAGCGGCACAAGAAACGCCGTCTATCGCCGTCGGACACCTGTTCCACGGGAGACGCTGCAACACACAGTGAGGATAATGAAATTGAAAGCACAAACGTGGAGTCCCTTCTCACCGCACAACAGAACGACGCAAACCGCCCAGTACACGAGAAACATCTGACGTCGTTCATCGGAGACCAACAAGTGGGTCCGCCGACGAACCTTGATACAGATCCACAGCCATTGCAAAGCCACGCGGGGATATCTCAACGAGATTTGCCTCATATCGTCTGGTCTGAGGATCATGATGATGATGACTCAATGAACGACGACACGGACGCGGCAGCGGCCGCGACCTCACCCAAACACTAGTCACTTAGGAGATGCGGAAGGTTCCGAAGGACACGACAGCACTCAACAGATGTTCAACGCCACACCAACCGACTCCAGCATCATGAACGCTTTTCAACGTGCAGTGCAGCAACAGGCATATCGAATAGCATCCATCAACATCAATACGATTAGTGCACACGTCAAACTAGAGCTATTAAAGGACATGTTGAGGGCGTCGGATGTTGATATAGTCCTCCTACAAGAAGTCAATGTAGACAGTTTTCCCGCACTGTATGGGTACAACACATATATTACACCAAAGCATGACAGCGCCAGCGGCACGGCGATACTTTTACGTGACGGTATCGATGCTGAAGACGTGGTATATCTGCCATCAGCACGGGGGCTTGCGCTGACAGTACTTGGGCTCCGCATCATCAACATATATGCTCCGTCAGGTACAGACCGAAGGCGGGATCGTGCCAGATTCTATGCAGAGGAGATTGCTCCTCTTTTCTTGGGCCGATATAATCAATTTTTACTTGGAGGTGATTTCAACTGTGTGCTTGACCCGAAAGACCAATACCCACATTACACCTCGTGTCAAGAGTTACGACTGCTGGTGAGAGATATGAACTTGATCGATACTTGGGAACGCGTCCATGGCAACCGGACCGGATACACATACTATACCAGTCATTCAGCAAGTCGTATTGATCGAGTTTATGTTACACGTGGTCTCACAAATGCTGTTCTTGATGCTAAATTGTGGCCCGTTGCCTTCTCAGACCATACCGCATACATATGCACGATCGAACTCCAACGCCAGAAGGTGTGGAGGAGTCGAGGTACCTGGAAAATGAACGTCGCACACCTCCGGGATCCGGAGTGCAGACGCTTAATAGAAGACGCTTGGAACACCTGCGAGCGACGCCTACCGACATTCCCCACGACACTACAGTGGTGGTTGGACTGCGCCAAGCCTGCTATACGCCGAGCGATGATTGCATACGGAAGAGAACAATCCTTGTGGAGACGGAACACCGTGGACTTCTATTTTACGACGCTACGGGAGCTCTCAACACAGGCACCTTCACCAGATCGGCAATCTGCAGTCAAACGGGTACAGGCTCAGATAACATCTATAATGCGCCGCAACCTAGAAGGCACTGTCGTCCGAGCTAGAGTTTTTGACCGAGTACAGGGAGAACCACCATCGATGCACCACGTCATCAGGGAGAAACGACGCAGTCGGAGAGCCTTAATACATGTCGTCGACTTGCCGGATGGCAACAGTCTAACATCGCAAAAAGATATTGCCACAGCCTTTCTGGAACATTACCGACACCTATACGACAGAGCGGAACACAATGAGGCAGCTTTTGATGAAGTTCCACAAACACTGTCGGGTACCCTTGATGTGACGGCTGAAGGATTACTCATGGCAGAGGTTACGGAAGATGAAGTGGCAGAAGCTCTGGGGAAAGGCGCAGCAAACAAATCACCTGGACCGGACGGACTCCCGTTAGAATTTTATCGGACATTCAAAACTCTCATGCTGCCTCGGTGGACTGATATGTACCGAGAACTGATGTCTCCACATACCCCTCTTCCATCAGCCTTTGTGGAGGGAATGATAATTCCTGTCCCCAAACCGTCAGGTGGGAAAGGAATACAAGACTACCGGCCGCTGACACTACTCAACTCAGATTTTAAGACCTACACAAGGATACTTGCAGCTCGCATCAAACGCGTCCTCCGCCAAATTATCTCCCTTGATCAAACGTCACTCGGTGGTGACAGCAATATCCAGACAGCGCTCAGTGACTACCGCGACGTGATAGCATTGGCAACAACCTGTCGTCTCAATGCTGTTTTGGTGTCCGTGGACTTTGATCGCGCTTTTGACAGAGTGAGCCATGTGTACATGACAAAAGTGATGACGAAAATGAACTTTCCACACGACTTCGTTACCGTAGTAATGCGACTACTCCACGGTGCTTCCTCCACAGTGCTCGTGAACGGACGTGCGGTAGGACCAATCAAAATCTTCAGATCTGTGCGGCAAGGGTGTCCACTGTCGTCGGTGCTCTACGCCATAACTATCGAGCCGTTACTTTGTGGTCTTGGGAACAAGCTAACAGGAATGACGTTCAGGGGCCACACATTCATCTGCAGAACATATGCAGACGACCTTACCTTCCTGGCGCGGTCGGGGGACGAGATACGAACAGCACTACGCTGGATTGATCTGTATGGTTCGGCTACAGGAAGTCGCGTTAATATGGCGAAGTCTGGGGCTATGAACATTGGACGAGGGCTGCCAGATAACAGCGTGGCACCGTTAAGATTGATGGACACAATGAAATGTTTGGGAATTACATTCACCAACGACGTCAGACGCACGGCAGCGCTCAACTATAGACGGCTCCTGCAGTCTATCAGAACGAATGTTCGAGATAACATGTTAAGGACATTAGACATGATGCAACGGGTCACTTTTGTGAACATTCACCTCGCATCGCGCATTCCACACTTGGCGCAAGTGCTCCCGATGCCGGTGGTTATGGCACGCGGCCTCCTAGCGGCCTTTGGATACTTTGTGAGCGCAGGTCTCATTTTCAAAGTCCGATACGAAACTCTCACCCTCCCCATTAAGCGAGGGGGCCTCGGACTTGTCCACGTCCGCGACCGCGCTGTGGCTCTCTATGTCAGTACGATGGCCAAGATGTGGCGTCGACACCAGTCAAGTCTGTCCGGCACTTTGATAGAGGAATTAGCACCACCTTCTCAAAGAGCGCCAGTTTTTGTCGGTCACATATCACCGTCTCTTGCCCATATTCGTACCTTTTTCGTCGAATACAGTTATGTACAAGCGGACCTGCCGACTACCAGGACCACAACAGCACGCGACATATATTGCTTACTGTTACGAGGACGACCAGGCAACGTGATAGAGAGACGGCATCCGACAGTAACGTGGACAGTGGTATGGCGGGCAGTGCACCATGTGTTTCTTGACACAGAGACACGTACGCTGTGGTATCAGATCGTCAATGGAAAATTCATGACGCGTGCCCGATTACATGCTATACATAGAGTGGACACGCCTCTGTGTACTCAGTGCAATGAATTGGATAATGAAGTACATCGTCTGACATGCGGCACTTCCGCAGAAGCGTGGAGCTTGGCGCAAAAAATTATAGCTTTTTTCCTTCGAGTTGCTCCGCAAGATATCGAACCACGGATATTACTCTACCCGGACGAGACATACTACCCCCGAACAAAGACCAATGCAGTAACTTGGATTCGAGGATTGACAGTCCTCTGCTTTTTCAGAGAAGGCCCCAAGAACGCACTTGACTTTTGGACATTTCTACAAGAACGGCATTCTACGATCAAGAACCACAAGAAATACAAACTTTACTTTGCTAACTATCTAGGAAGTGCTATGAGCGATCCCCCGCGCAGTTGGGGAGTACCGGGTATGAGAAGTTAATTTCTATATTCGCCGACTTAGAGCTAGAACTGATCAGGTCAATGGAACTTACTCTAAAATCTATCGAGAAGACGTGCCTGACTCCAACGCGAGGCGCGTTGGGGATCGGCGAGGTGCACTTCTAATATTAGTTTAGCAGCCAGCCACAGTGCAATACAAGAACTGAGTTACATAGAGCTATTACTTTCATTTCAACTATGTTTGTACGATTTTTGTTTGAAGAAGACATTTAACTTTAATTTCTGTGTTTAGAGAAGTGCAAATTTTAATTTTCTTACTGAGAAGACTAAAACGGCAATGAAGCCAGGCCGAGAAGGCAGAAGATGGCGAGCGAAAGGCGGGGCTGAAGGGGAGGAAGGAGGCCCTAAAAAAAAAAAAAAAGAAAAAAAAAAAGAAAAAAAAAAAAAAGGTGACTGAGGCGCTCCAGTCACGGTCAGCACGGCCGCTACGGTCGGGGGTTCGAATCCCCCCTCGGGCATGGATATTTGTGCCGTCTTAGCTCGTAAGTAGTTCATAAGTAGTTTGTAAGTTTAGGGACTGATGACCCCGTAGTTAAGTCCCATAAGCTTTACAAACATTTGAACATTTTTTTTTCATGACAAACTATGCGAAATAATATTATAATAGGCCCTCACAACACAAAGATTACTGCAAGAGTCTCGCTTTTTAGTAAATCTTAAAATATTATGCTTCCACGGTCATTGTTACTATTCAGTAGAAGAAAAGAACGTGTAAAATGCAATACGTGAAACAATAAGTGCGTATTTTACTCTAAGTGAGATGCAAACAGTCTTGAACATAAAACGAATCCAACAAATTCACTCCTCAGAGGTTGCGCTCTTATTTTTACATAGCATCGAATATTATGCAGTATACTTCTAAGAAATTTATAGAAAAGTCTTTTGAGTCTATCAGAAAACCGAATAAAAGAAGAAAAAATATTTGCTTATGTGGAGCCTTGAACCAACACCGCAAATTCTAGTCCACGACTTACCCCCTACGCTACGGCCAATAATACTACCAATGTCTCCTACCTACGATATTAGACGTGTTGTATATGCTACTGGGTGATATGTCGGTTGTTGACATGTAATTACAAAAATGATACAAAGAACTATACGTGTTGATAGATCTTCAGTCCGCCTTGTCTTGAAACGGTAGATTACTGTAATACGGAAATTTTTTAACCACGTATAAGACGTTTCCAGTCATTTATTCCAACAAATAGCACCTTAATGGTCGGTTTTCGAGAGATTCTCAGTTTACTCAGTTACTTTTACTTGCTTTGAAATGTCATACATTCATAAGACCTAAGTTATATACATAAAAACCCCGAAATACGACGGCCAACTTGGCGTCTTCGTCTCTCTACCGAAAAGAGCTGCCCCCCCCCCTCCCCGGATAGCCACGTGGTGTGACGTCGGGGGCGTTCTCCCACCTTATTGGTGATCGTTCAGACGCTCGTTGAGAATATCTGGCATGCTTGATACTGCGCCACATGTTGGGAAAGCCTCGCCAACGTGCGGTTCGCACGTTGTGACGTCAGAAACTCGCCACGTTGGCCACACTTGTTCAGATACACGCTCCGTGTGCCGACGGCTTAAGCAGTGCTCAAGTACCTCTCTATTGCACAACCTGTGAATGAAGTGTTTTTCTAGCAAATGCATGAACATGCACAACTCTGGTAACGTTAATATTTGGGTATTATAAGGTTCTGCTATAGCTTGGCTACCGCCGCAGCACATTGTTAGTGGCCTTTAGAAGCGACACAACTTATCCTCGTTTGTTTACCGCTTGTGTATTCTGAACACTAAGCAATAGCCCGTGTGCCTATATATATATATATCACAAGCACTGACTGTTTTTCCTCGTTATTATTCAGATATAAACGCTTTCAAATCCAGATGTCAGCAGAGGTAAAATGTAGGTAACGGAAGTTTATTTACAACTTCTACAAAAACCAGACTGCAGTTATTAGAATCGAAAGGCATGAGGGAGTAAGGCATGGTTGTAGCGTTTCTCCAATGTCATTCAATTTGAACAGTGAGCAATCACTTAAAGAAGCAATGGAAAATTCTGAGAAGAAATCAAAGTTCAGGATGAAGAAATAAAAAACATTGCGTTTTGCTGATGACGCTGTAATTCTGCCAGAGACAGCAATGGGCCCGGAAGAGTAATTGAACGGAATGATCAGTGTATTGAAAAGAACGTAAAAGATGACATTAACAAGAACAAAAAAAAAGGATAATGGAATGCAGTCTAATCAGAGGATGCTGAAGGAATTAGATTAGGTGAGGAAACACTACAGGTGGTAGACGTGTTTTGTTACTTGGGCAGTAAATTAACACGTGATGTTCGTTGTACAGAGGATATAGTATGCAGATTGGCAATGAGAAAATAAAAGTTTTTGAAAAAGAGAAGTTTGCTAAAATAGAATATTAATTTAAGTGTCATGAAGTCTTTTCTGAGGGCATTTGTATGGAGTGTTGGTTGTACGGGAGTGAAAGATGATAAACAGTTCATCTAAATCTATATACACTCCTAAAATTGCTACACCACGAAGTTTATATGCTAAAGACGCGAAATTTAATCGACAGGAAGAAGATGCTGTGATATGCAAATGATTAGCTTTTCAGAGCATTCACACAAGGTTGGCGCCGTTGGCGACACCTACAACGTGCTGACATGAGGAAAGTTTCCAACCGATTTCTCAGACACAAACAGCAGTTGAGCGGCGTTGCCTGGTGAAACGTTGTTGTGGTGCCTCATGTGAGGAGAAATGCGTATCATCACGTTTCCAACTTTGACAAAAGTCGGATTGTAGCCTATCGCTATTGCGGTTTATCGTATCGCGACGTTGCTGCTCGCGTTGGTCGCGATCCAGTGACTGTTAGCAGAATAGGAAATCGGTGGGATCAGGAAGGCAATAAGGAACGCCGTGCTGCATCCCGACGGCCTCGTATCACTAGCATCGAGATGACAGGCATCCGCATTGCTATAACAGATCATGCAGCCATGTGTCGATCGCTGAGTCAACAGACGGGGACAACAACCATCTGCACGAACAGTTCGACGACGTTTGCAGCAGCATGGACTATCAGCTCGAAGACCATGGCTGCGGCTACCCTTGACGCTGCCTTGCCTACAGCATCATGACGGTCACATCCGTGTTTGGCGACATCGCGTTGAACGCACATTGGAAGCGTGTATTCGTCATCGCCATATTGGCGTATCACCCGGCGTGATAGTTTGAGGTCACCTCTTGTTCGCATCGCCGGTACTTTGAACAGTGACCGTTGCATTTCAGATTTGTTATGACCCGTGGCTCTACCCTTCACTCGATCCCTGCGAAATCCTTCATTTCAGAAGCATAATGCACGACCGTATTTTGCAGGTCCTGTAGGGGCCTTTCTGGAAACGGAAAATGTTCGACTGCTACACTGGCCAGCACATTCTCCAGATCTCTCACCAATTGAAAACATCTGGTCAATGGGGCCGAGCAACTGGCTCGTCACAATACGCCAGTCACTACTCTTGATGAACTGTGGTATCGCGTTGAAGCTGCATGGGCATCTGTACCTGTACACGCCATCCAAGCTCTGTTTCACTCAATGCCCAGGCGTATTAAGGCTGTTATTACGGCCAGAGGTGGTTGTTCTGGGTACTGATCTATGGACCGAAATTGCGTGAAAATGTAATCACATGTCCTATCATCTGCATTTCTTCTTGGTGTAGCAATTTTAATGGCCAGTAGTGTAGATACTCTACGAATCACATTTAAGTGCCTGGCAGAGGAATCATTAACTACTTTCATAACCTTTCTCTAGCGTTCCATTCTCTAATGGCGTCCAGGAATAAAGCACACCTAAATCGTTCCGTTTTCGATGTCTCGATTGGGATGGTCATGTCTCCCTATTTAGGTGGGTGCTAGCAAAATATTTTCACATTCAGAAGTAAAAGTCGGCGATTGGAATTTCGTAAATAGATCTCGGCGCAACGAATAACGTCTTTCTTTTAATGATTTCCACCTCAAATCGTGCAAAATTTCGGGCAACAGTACTCCAGGAGTGGACGCACAAGTGTGTTGTAGACAGTCTCTTTGGTGGAGCTGTTGCATCTTCGAAGCGTTCTGCCAATGAAACGTAACATTTGGTTCGCCTGTCCCTCAATTTGTTCTGTGTGTTCTATCCAGTCTAAGTTGTTCGTAATTGTAGTTCCTAGGTATATGGTCGAATTTACGACCTTAAGGTTTAACTGATTTATCATGTAATTGAAGCTCAGCGCATTTCATTTAGTGGTCATGTGTATCACTTCATACTTTTCATTATTCCCTGTTAATAGCCAATTTTCGTACCATTTGGAATTTTTGTCAAAAACGCTTTGCAGTTGCTTTTGACTTCACTAACATCACTAACCGATAAGCGGAAGCATCATATGCGAACAGTCTAAGAGAGCTATTCAAATTGTCGGTTATAAATACAAAGAAGAGTAGGGGACCTATAACGCTTCCCTGGGGAACGTCAGATATCACTTCCGTTTGAATCGATGTCTTACCATCAATTACTAAGATTTGTGTCCTTATAGGAAAACGAGAATCCAATCTCACAATAGCGGCCATATTCCATAAGCACGCAATTTCATTCGAAGCCGCTTGTGATGTACAGGTACAGTGTCAAAAGCCTTCCGGAAATCCAGAAATATTGAATCGATTTGTGATCCCTCGTTGATGGAACTTATACTTCATGTGAATAAAGGACAAGCTGTATTTCGCAATAGCAATACTTTCTGAATCCATGTTGACTATTGAGTAATAGGTCGTTCTCTTCGAGGTAGTTCATAATGTTCTAACAAAGTATATGTTCCAAAATCCTAGTGCAAATCGACTTCAGTGAGATGAGTCTGTAATTTTGGGGATGACTCCTATTGCCTTTCTTGAATATTGGAGTGATCTGGACAACTTTCCAGTCTTTGAATACGGATCTTTCGGTGAGTGATCGGTTGAATGCGAAAATATATTGTTGACTCCCACTTACATAGGTAGAAATCATCAGAATTCCCGCGCGCTATACGAGAATGAAATGGGAGATAAAATAGCATAACGTTGGTTCGATGAACCCTCTGCTAGGCACTTAAATGTGATTTGCAGAGTATCCCATGTAGATGTAGATAGCTAAGTATGGAGCTATTGCATCAGTATACTCTGAGAGGGATCTAGGTGATATACAATGTGGCTCGGAAGATTTATTTTTGTTTTGTGACTAAAGTTGTTTTACTACTCCAGGAACATCTACTCCTAAATTTCGCATGCTGGCAGCTATTCTTGGTTCGAAATCTTGAGTGTTCACTTCGTCTTCTTTGGTGAAAGAATTAGCAATTCTGCTTTAGCCGTACTGTCATCGGTTCAGACAGGAGCATGATAGATGCTTTTCAAATTTGGTGCTACACAAGACTGTTGAAGATGGTTTGGGTAGACCGTGTAACTATTGAGGAGGTACTGAACAGAATTGTGAATAAAAGAAATGTCTGGCTTACCTTGACAAAAAAAGAATCAACTGGTGGGACACATTCTTAGACATCAAGGAATCGTGAGTTTAGTATTGGAGGTAAGTGTGTGTAAGCAGGTTCAAATAGATGTGAGTTGCCGTTCTTATGATAAGATGAAGAAGCTTGTTCAGGATGTAGGGTAGAGAGCAGCATCAAACCAGTCTACGGAATGGAGACCACAACAACAACATTCAAATATTTATCAGTTCTGTGAATTGGATTTAGGTCGTTTTAAATTTATGCAGTAGTATGAATACCGCCATAGCGCACCTTTGTGTGCTTGGAGAAAGTGTTAAATGAAGTCGAATTTTGGTAGACGTATTACATATGACTCTTACAGATTGGGTGATAGTGCTAATACTGAGACATCATTAGTTTTAATGAGGTGTTATTCAAGATATCCTAATATGTATATCACTATTTAAGTGTGAGAGCTTCCAATACACGCATTTTTGGGTACTTTTATATTTGTGTCATCTAAATTTTACGCAATATCCTGCAGTCTCGTTATTGCGCCAGAGCTCATTGTTAGGAAATGGTTGATGTGCATTGCAGTGGTCTCTCTTTGTTGTGAATTAATATCTTAATTAAAACCATGTGTGTGTATGTGTGTGTGTGGGTGGGTGGGTGGGCCACAGTTAGGCCTGGAATGTGGTAAGTTTCAGACAGTGACTCTAAGTATAATTAAAGAAGGCTTGTTTGGTTGTTTCCTGTGTTTGCGGACTTGTTATTTGAGTGCCAGTATCTCACGTGAACTGCTGGTTGTAACAGTGGAGGCGTTTGTCTGTCGGTGTTTACGTCCGCTTACCCTCCACCCTCTGGACTGTGGCCTTCTGGGAATCACGGTTGGGTGTGGCACTGAACGTACGATTGCCGCTGGGCAAGTCACTGCAGCTCAGGCAGTTTCCAGAGAGGCCGTTAAGTTAGTGATCTGTCCCTTTGAATTACTTCTAAAGTTTATCCTTGCTTGCTTGTAATTTTTCTGTTTGCTGATATATTTGATATATTTAATTCCTAAATTATTGTTTGGTTTTTACTCATTAGTCGTTTTAAAACTATTTCGAATTTTTTTCTAGGAAGCATTTTTCTTTTTATTCTAAATATATTGCGGAGCTTCATGATAGCCCATTTTTTTGCTGTAGTTATTGTAAACACTCCTCATAAATTATTGGTGACACTTCGCCTTTATTTATTGTAAGAAGTTTCTTCAGTTTGCTTGAAGCAACATGTTGTTTTCTGTACTTATTAAACAAAAAGGGGATATGGATCTCGTTTGTTATTCAGACTGTTGTTAATCTACTTCTTAGCTGATTCAGAACTAGTTTTAAATGAGTTGCCGGTATTTATTAAACAAAAGGAAAATTCTTTTTTCAATGTAATTATGTAAACGGAGGCTTGAAGCTAGTTCGTTATTCAAACCATTTCTAATTAAATAATTAATTCAGAACTGTTTTTAAACATATAGAATAAAACTGAGAAAGGCAGTGAAAGATGTTTTCTTATTTTGCACCTTCCGAAAACCAGTACCCACGCGTTGCGGATTTCAACAAGTAGAACAAAAAAAAATTCAAATGTTTGTTAAGCATATGGGACTAAATTGCGGGGTCATCAGTACCTAAACTTGCAAAATACTTATAAACTAACTTATACTAAAGCCAACACATCCATGCCCAAGGCAGGATTCGAACCTCCGACGTGGAACGGCCTTGCGTATCGAAGCACAGCGCCTCAATGGGCTCGGACACTCCGCCGCGGAAAGTAGAACATATAAGCAGCTCTAGAGCTTTGAGTTTTTATTGTATCAAAATGGGTTGCAAAATAAAAAGTCTCAATGTGGCTATAAATGTGCATAAAAGGCACACTGTGTATTTATGTGTCTTCATCTGTACCACACCAGTAAATTCAGCACTGTAAATCATTAAGTAAATTTCAGTTACTTTAATTCTGTAAACTTACATTTACGATGTACCATGTTGCTGCCTGTCTTATTTGGAGCACAATTGTATAGGAAGTAAATGTTAATTCCACAAGAGGGACTTGAAAATTAGCCCCCAGAGCTGTAAATGCATTATGTCGTTAAGAAATTGTAATTGTGATTTAAGTGGAGTACTTCTCATTTTACGTTTATTCTGGAGCGTGATATGGAACGGCGTTCTTTCAGCCTGCAAAACCCATATCAGCGTATTCAACAATGAATAAATCATTGAACTGGTTATCAGAAGAATGAAATGGAAGTAATAAATAGAAATAGAAGGATTTTATTTGTTGATGCAAGTCTGCTAAAATTGTTTATAAGAATTTAAGGGAAGTAAACACATAAATATGCTTAGCTACCGTCTCATGCTTTCTTCCACGAAATTGTGGTATTGTGTATGAGCAAAGAGTCGACATTATCTGTCATAATGCGAAAGTATCTCCTCTCAAATCATTATTATTCTACTATATTTGAATGTCCTCCGAGAGGAAAACATAATACTAAGAGCAGATCTACAACGTTAAAGGTACAAGGTAGCATCGTACTTTAAGTCTAATTTTAAGTGAAATGCCGCTAATTAGTTTCATCTGAGTTCCCCATTCAAAAGTCACACCGGGAAGAATTTCCTTGCTGTATACGAGAGCACTCGGGAATAGAACTGAGGCATATTTCAAAAATACGAGTGAATGAGGCTTCACACTCCGATTGTCTATAGGAGTCTGGCCAAAGAAATAAGCGGAACCCGGAAGGCGCTGTAGAGTGCGTGCGCATCAAAAGAGGAGCATTTCTATACGACGCGGGATCTGTATGTAAACAGGCACAAAATCCAATATCCGCGGTTGACGGCGTTGCTGCGCTCATATCGACTTGCCTCAGTCGCGCGCTATTTGATGTTTTCATTTCTGCTCCACGAGGCAGTGGCGCGAGAGGTTTTCGCTCATGCCGGGAAATGGGTTTTTGGGGGACTCCGTGTGTGGTTGCTTGCATGCAGACTCTCTCTCTGTCGGATCACAGTCAGATATCATTGGTGTTTCACCTACCGTGGCGGAATGTTGGAAATGAGATCAAAATTTTTACAGCCTGCCATGTGATACTCAGTCCAAATCAGTTTGATTATTACTGTAGGAAATCCATTTTGTTAATGAAGACTGGACGTATTCGTACTCATTAAGCTTACATCTCTCTCTCTCTCTCTCTCTCTTTCCCCCTTTCATCTTTGTTCGGACTAGTTCGATGTTACTACTTTATCTCATTATCTCCTAGAAATAAACTCTTGATTTCATAGCGGAAATTACGCTTGTTATTCACATTCTTGTAGGATTGATTTATCTCTCTTAATTTTCATGGATTTCGGATTCCATTATATCGTAAAAGATGGCAGGTCTTCCACAATGTAACACCAACAAGGATCGGAGGAAACTGACGAGTGGCTTTGGGTATTTGCATTCATAAATTTTTACGATGGGTGTTGAGAAATATGGGAAACGTCCTTTTCTGGACGTTTTGGATTGCAAGAGAATGATGGGAATTTAGGACATAAATTGCGAAAGCACACATACTGATCTTTATCTTCGTGCGACTAGTTGTCTTCCGTGTCTTGTGTATTCTAGTGAAACGAGTGTATGTCCTCTTTGATGCAAAACACTTGGATGAAGAACTGGAATATCTTAAGGTTGTCTTTAAACTGTTTGAACCACCAGGTGAACTATTAGAGAACAAATATTTTTTTCCTTTCTCCGGGAATATATCCTTGAATATTTAAAGGATTTTAAGAAGATTTGGCATTAAAGTATTTTTATGCCAGCAGCCAAACCAAGGGCCCTACTTGGGTCAGTCAAGGATGACGATACTGTGGAAGCCCGGTGTATACAGAGATGTCAGGCTGCTCTTTCCATAGAGGGCCATCATTTTTAACATCTACTGTAAATAAAGGTAAGCTTAAGTTACTCAGATGGAAATGTTTTTTAAACTTTAACTTAGTGTATGCACCCATGGCACAATAGAGTCCCCACACATGAGTTCGTTTAGTGCACACTATATTTAAAAATTTGTGATCAAGACACCTGCCATCTCATCAAGACACCACCGACACTTTGTTTTGCCCCTGGTTTCATGTGTTCCAGCAAAGTAATGTACCATCTAGCTGAATGAATGCGCTTTCAGCCACACATTGTGTATTTGAATATTTCCTCCCACATTAAGTCCTATTCATAAAGGGCAAGAAACAATTCTAATACAGGCAGTAACTATATGAATTAATTCACTTTTGTACCAGGTGCATGCTTATTTTGGTTTTCCCACGTTTATTTGCTTGTTACTTTTCTGAGTAGATTTTTTTTTAAGTATCAAACCTCTGCTTCATGATTTCAATCTCTCCGTCCCATGTTTAATTATCTGTTCATTTATTTTTTAACGTTGATATTTTGTTTGTTAAGACATAGGCTGTTCTGTTAAGAAGCAACCAGTTAGATAAATTTCCGTTGTGCATTAACTGTGGCCACTTATAAAGTAATTTAGCGCAGCAGTAAGCGTTTTAACTGTCATTTGCGGATCTCAACTGCCCGAGATCTTGCTTATTTTAATGACAAGCTACTTTCAACACTAATAACTTTATTTATAAAATGACCGATATGGTTAGTTAGAGTTTCAATTTCAATATTTTCTTTTTAAAAGTCATATGTTGCAAGTTGTATTTTTAATTGAGGTGAATAATAAATGACTATTGTCATTACAATGTTATTTCAAAATCTGGCAATATTGCAATCCATGAAAATGTTATAAATATTTGTTGTTAATTCCAGGAACTGGCTTCTTCATAGAAAAGTAGAGAACCGATATTGCCCTTTTGAACAT
The DNA here is from genome assembly GCA_026315105.1 of Locusta migratoria. Lineage (NCBI taxonomy): Eukaryota > Metazoa > Arthropoda > Insecta > Orthoptera > Acrididae > Locusta > Locusta migratoria. The sequence goes on along the minus strand of CM048748.1, from coordinate 69,513,345 downwards.
ACAAACAGGCAGACTGCCATGAGACCCGTACTGAACTGACATGAGGGCCTTACCTGCTACCCGACCAGTTCGTTCATTCCTGACTTTCGCAGAGACTGGAGCATGCTGTACTGTGGATGTGAAATATTATCGGAATTTTTACAATGGTGTGAATTTAAAATGTCTGTCAATGATGGCATCAGAAGCTTCGGATTCGTTATACATTGAAGCGTCGAATGTGGTGTTAAAAGATGCGGTCATTTATTACGAAAGCTTGCTTCCTAAATAATTTTTAATTGTATCGGAATCTTCAATGACAATTTATCCTGAAGCAATGTTGATAGGTGACGAAATTTACAGACGTACTAGGGACATGCTCGCTGAAAAAAAATTGTAACTGATGAGGAACTTGGTCACTAAAGCTGTGAATAACAACCTTTGAAAAAAGTCGAGGGCCAGTTTTCTTAAATACTTTCCTTCGCGGTTCACATATCAAACGCACGCAGTCTCCTGGCTGCTTATTAACGGATGGAGGTCGCATACGAGACCAGTACAACAATAAAAATATCCAGAGGCGCTGGAGTGGTCTCAATTGCTCCGAGTAGTCAATTCAAAGGGAAAGGACCTAAACTCATGACCCTCTGTAATAGCAGGGAGGAATTTCCGAAATCCCTGGTGTACGGTTCTGATTTCGGCATACTCGTGAAAACAAAGGCCGCACTTTGAGAGCAGGTGTAGTGGCAGGGCGAGACAATCTGCCATGGCCCGCGCGCCGCGTGACGGATTACGACGGGGGCTGTCAGTGTCAGGGGGCTGCCGCCAGATGGCAGCACTGGCGCGGGGATTAGCGCACGCTGCGAACGAGGGGCGCGCTGCGTAGCCCCAAAAAGACGACTGGCTGTCGGAAAGGGAGGAGAACGTGCACTCCAACAGACGCGTATTCAATAATGTGAGGTAGTTTATACACGCCTTCTACCGAGTGGAAAAAATTTATTATAATTACCTGACATCTTATTCAGGATTTTTTGTAGGAGGCGATCTTTTAATGTAATAGTCAAGAATCCCTTTATAAGATTTTTATTGTCATAGATCGCTTGTTGTTTTTTATATGACTAGTTTCGACTCGTTAAAGAATCATTATCAAATCTTAGTTGTCAAGGTATGTTAAGAAATATACTTCAGATGAACCAACATCACTGTGGCAAGTTACAAATGGTATGCAACATCATCAGTTGAACATGCATTTGGATCATGGTGTTAAAGACCCTGTGCCACACTGTGCCTCATGTCTAGGTAGTATGTTATCACAGTAAAAGCTGTAGATGGAGGGTTTTTTTTTCGAGGGTGTCAATATCAGTCGGTGTACGACAGGACTCCAGCTATTAAAGCAGCAAAACTGTCTTCGTCAGAAGAGAAGACACGAATGAAGTTACGCACACTTATACCGCTCAATGTACTATCACTCTGCCTGTAAGCGTCCTACCTCAAATGTTTGTTTACGATAGCCAACCGACAACTTTGGCCCTCGACTTCATAGAAATGTTGTAATAACGTCTTTCAAATCAGAGAAGCTTACAACAGAGTTGAAATCTTACGTGGGACAAGAACGGTTTTCGTTGATTATTGACACTTTGAGCGGACAAGAACAGCCTGAAATATACGACGAAATCTTTCAGGATGAGAAAAGAAAGCAAGATAAATAGACCATCTCCTTCTGCATTACAAAAATAAATGTTATTAATGTAGTAAAGGCTCATCTTATGTGGAAACTACAAAGTTTACAAAAAAGAGATGTAGTTGATTAAAAAAGGTTTTCGTGAAGGATAGGTTGCTTATTCTCCGATGAGTCGCGGAAATATTGTTGAATCCCTCCTGGACTTTTCCATTGTTTGACTAAACAATATGTTTTGATCCAAGAAGGAAGAAAAAAATAAATAAAGGAGGCAATCACTTTGATAAATATGCAGCTACATTTTCCTGGACATATGATAGTTTTGCTGACGCGTGAGAGAATTTTCAACAAGTGACTACACGGAATTTACAGCAGTGGGCTTTAGCAGCAGCACAACAGTTTACAGATGAATTTAAAACTTCTGGTAGTTGGGTTCACAGGTACAAAAATAAGCACGGAACTCTTGAGCGAAAAGTGACAAAATTTCTTGCAGGAAAAGCAACGGCGACGATCGAAAAAACCTTGGCTGTTGGAGACGAGCAACTGATAACAAATTTTAACAGAGTAACGTAATATAGTAGCGAGATCAACGACAAAAGGATTTCATCAATGACGAAACCAAAACTTGGGTAGCAAATTCTGTACTCTCTGGAGAACTGAAGTACTAGGAAAAGTATGATTCGAACATTTGTTATAAATTTCAAACACATAAATAAATTTGTCCACTCCCATGAACCACAGACATTGCCGAGGTGGGGTGGCTTGCGTGCCTCAACGAGGACTAAACAATATGTTTTGATCCAAGAAGGAAGAAAAAAATAAATAAAGGAGGCAATCACTTTGATAAATATGCAGCTACATTTTCCTGGACATATGATAGTTTTGCTGACGCGTGAGAGAATTTTCAACAAGTGACTACACGGAATTTACAGCAGTGGGCTTTAGCAGCAGCACAACAGTTTACAGATGAATTTAAAACTTCTGGTAGTTGGGTTCACAGGTACAAAAATAAGCACGGAACTCTTGAGCGAAAAGTGACAAAATTTCTTGCAGGAAAAGCAACGGCGACGATCGAAAAAACCTTGGCTGTTGGAGACGAGCAACTGATAACAAATTTTAACAGAGTAACGTAATATAGTAGCGAGATCAACGACAAAAGGATTTCATCAATGACGAAACCAAAACTTGGGTAGCAAATTCTGTACTCTCTGGAGAACTGAAGTACTAGGAAAAGTATGATTCGAACATTTGTTATAAATTTCAAACACATAAATAAATTTGTCCACTCCCATGAACCACAGACATTGCCGAGGTGGGGTGGCTTGCGTGCCTCAACGATACAGATAGCCGTACCGTAAGTGCAACCACAGCGGAGGGGTATCTGTGGAGAGGCCAGACAAACGTGTGGTTCCTGAAGAGGGGCAGCAGCCTTTTCAGTAGTTACAGGGGCAACAGTCTGGATGATTGACTGAGCTGGCCTTGTAACATCAGCTAATGTGGCTTTGCCACACAACTACTGCGAACGGCTGAAAGCAAGGGGAAACTACAGCCGTTATTTTTCCCGAGGACATGCAGCTCTACTGTATGAACATATGATGATGGCATCCTCTCGGGTAAAATATTCCGGAGGTAAAATAGTCCCCCATTCGGATCTCCGGGCGGGGACTACTCAGGAGGATGTGATCATCAGGAAAGACAATACTGGCATTCTACGGGTCGGAGCGTGGAATGTTAGATCCCTTAATCGAGTAGGAAAATTAGAAAATTTAAAAAGGGAAATGGATAGGTTGAAGTTAGATATAGTGGGGATTAGTGAAGTTCGGTGGCAGGATGAACAGGATTTCTGGTCAGGTGAGTACAGGATTATAAATACAAAATCAGTTGGGGGTATCACAGGAGTAGGATTGATAATGAATAAGAAAATAGGAATGCGGGTAAACTACTATGTCCAGCACAGTGATCGCATTGTCATTGTCAAGATAGATACGAAGCCAACACCGACAACAGTAGTACAGGTTTATATGCCAACTAGCTCTGTCGATGATGAGGAGATAGAAGAAATATATGAGGAGCTAAAGGAAATTATTCAGACAATTAAGGGGGAGGAAAACTTAATTGTTATGGGAGACTGGAATTCGGTAGTAGGACAAGGAAGGGAAGGGAAGATAGTGGGTGAATATGGTCTGGGCAAAAGGAATGAAAGAGGAAGCCGCCTGGTAGAATTTTGCACGGAACACAATTTAGTTATAACAAACACCTGGTTCAAGAATCACAAAAGAAGGTTGTATACGTGGAAGAGACCAGGAGACACCGGGAGATACCAGATAGATTTTATAATGGTAAGACATAGATTTCGGAACCAGGTTTCGAAGTGTAGGACATACCCAGGGGCAGACATAGACTCTGACCATAACTTGTTGGTTATGAACTGTAGGCTGAAACTGAAGAAACTACAAAAAGGTAGGAAAATAAGGAGATGGGACCCGGATAAATTGAAGGAACCTGAAGTTCTTAAGAATTTCAGAGTGAGCGTCAGGCAACAATTGACAGAAACAGGGGAAAATAAAACAGTTGAGGAGGAATGGGTAAAATTGAGAGATGAAATAGTGAAGGCAGCAGAGGACAAAATAGGTAGGAAGGCAAGACCTACAAAGAATCCTTGGATATCACAGGAGATACTAAATTTAATCGATGAAAGGAGAAAGTATAAAAATGCAGTAAATGAAACAGGCAAAATGGAGTACAGACGACTAAGAAATGAGATTGACAGGAAGTGCAAAATGGCTAAGCAGGAATGGCTAGAAGGCAAATGCAAGGATGTAGAAGAATGTATAAATAGGGGGAAAATAGATACAGCCTACCGGAAAATAAAAGAAACATTTGGTGATAAGAAAAACAGCTCTATGAATATCAAGGACACTGATGGAAAACCAGTTCTCAGCAAAGAAGGGAAAGCTGAAAGGTGGAAAGAGTATATAGAGGGGCTCTACAAAGGAAATGAACTTCGAGACACTATTGTAGGAAGGGAAGAGGATGTAGATGATGATGAAATAGGAGATACTATACTGAGAGTTGAATTTGACAGAGCACTGAAAGATCTAAGTCGAAACAAGGCCCCTGGAGTAGATGATATCCCGTCAGAGTTACTGAAGTCTCTGGGAGAACCAGCCATGACAAAATTGTTTCACATTGTGTGTAAGATGTATGAGACAGGTGAAGTACCCTCAGACTTTAAGAAAAATGTTATAATCCCCATTCCAAAGAAAGCGGGTGCAGACAGGTGTGAAAACTACAGAACCATCAGTTTAATAAGTCATGGTTGCAAAATATTAACACGAATTATATACAGAAGGATGGAAAAGCTGGTAGAAGCCGACCTCGGGGAAGATCAGTTTGGGTTCAGGAGAAATGTAGGAACACGGGAGGCAATACTCACTTTACGGCTTATCCTAGAAGATAGGTTAAGAAAAGGCAAACCAACATTTCTAGCTTTTGTAGATTTGGAGAAGGCTTTTGACAATGTTGATTGGAATATACTCTTTCAAGTTCTGAAGCAAGCAGGAGTAAAATATAGGGAGCGTAAGGTTATTTACAACTTGTATAAAAACCAGGCAGCGGTTGTCAGAGTTGAAGGGCATGAAAGGGATGCAGTGGTTCGAAAGGGAGTAAGACAGGGTTGTAGCCTTTCCCCAATGTTGTTCAATTTGTACATTGAGCAAGCTATAAAGGAAAGCAAGGAGACATTTGGAGAAGGAATTAAAGTTCAGGGTGAAGAATTAAGAACATTGCGTTTTGCCGACGACATAGTAATTCTGTCAGATACAGCAAAGGACCTGGAAGAGCAGTTGAACGGAATGGACAGTGTGCTGAAAGGTGCATATAAGATGAACATTAACAAGAGAAAAACTAGGGTAATGGAGTGCAGTGTAAGAAAATCAGGTGATGCTGAAGGAATTAGATTAGGTAGCGAAACATTAAAGGAGGTAGATGAGTTTTGTTACTTGGGCAGTAAAATAACAAATGATGGTCGCAGTACAGAGGATATAAAATGCAGAATGGCAATGGGTAGAAAAGCGTTCTTGAAAAAGAGAAATTTGTTAACATCGAATATTGATTTAAGCCTAAGGAAGTCCTTTCTGAAGGCATTTGTATGGAGTGTTGCCTTGTATGGAAGTGAAACATGGACGATAAGCAGTGTGGACAGAAAGAGGATAGAAGCTTTTGAAATGTGGTGCTACAGAAGAATGCTGAAGATTAGGTGGGTGGATCGCGTAACTAATGAGGAGGTACTGAACCGAATTGGGGAGAAAAGAAATTTCTGGCATACCTTGACTAAAAGAAGGGATAGATTGGTAGGACACATTCTTAGACATCAAGGAATTGTGAATTTAGCGTTGGAGGGAAGTGTGTGGGGTAAAAATCGCAGAGGGAGACCAAGAGACACGTATAGTAAGCAGATTCAAGTGGATGTGGGTTGTCGTTCTTATGAGGAGATGAAAAGGCTTGCTCAGGATAGAGTAGGGTGGAGAGCTGCATCAAACCAGTCTCTGGACTGAAGACCACAACACAACAACAACAAATAAATTTGTGTAACGCTATCAACAGCATCTGTCCGTTTTATTCCCCAAGCGCGTATGGTCGCGTGGTCTAAGGAGACAAGTTACGGATTGTGTGGTCCCTCCCCGTTGGAGGTTCGAGTCCTCCCTCGGGCACTAGCATAAGTTTGAGTGGTTTTTGAGGGAACATAAATTTCATTCCTTCTTTTTCCTTCAAAAAGTCAATAATTTTTTTCACTTCTTCTTCTTCTTCATCTTCTCCCGGCCCAAACATGCCGGCTGCACCAATGCTGAAAATTCGCAGTCATCATACCATGGTAGTGCAAAAGTGTACGTGGGGTCAAACAGGTAAGACGCTTCAATTCGTAATAGGCAACAAGAATTTGGTAAATATCTTGCAACGAGTTGCTACACGCGAGGTGACCGTGCGCGCTAAGGCGCCTTGCTGCGGACTGCGCAGCTGCTCCCCGCCGGAGGTTCGAGTCCTTACCATAAGTTAGTGTAAGTAAGTCTAGGAACTGATGACCCGGCCGCTACGGTCGGGGTTTCAAATCACCCCTCGGGCATGGATATTTGTACCGTCCTTAGTATAGGGTAGTTGATAAGTAGTTTGTAATGTTAGGGACTGATGCCCCCGCAGTTAAGTCCCATAAGCTTAACAAATATTTGAACTGATGGCCACTGCTGTTTGGTCCCATAGATTTAAAAACATTTGGACATAGAAAGCTGTTGGAATAGTTGCAAATGCTGTAAAATAAACCTAAAGGGTGCCTCCTAAGAATACCTGAAGTAAATGACTTCTTTAAAGACTGTTTTTAATAATGTGGTAATATATTAATTAAGATGAACTACTTTATTAACCGAGCATTTTTTTCAATTCCTGAAAGCCTTTTCCAACCGTTCACCTCAACGTAGTGGGCATCTAAGCTGTGTTCCCATGTTATCCAGAAATGATGTATTGCCCCACCCTTACGGCGGCTACAGTTTTTCAAGCTAGCCACAGCATTTATACAAGGGTTGGAACTTAATGGCAACAGTGCTGTGGAGACACTATGCATTGGGATCTACTATTGTCGTATGATAGCACACGTTGTTGACATACCCACCTTATCACCGAGCAAATGGACTCGCCCGTCCCACGTCACCGGTTTGCGCACAGTCGAGGGAAACGCAGTCACTTGTGAGCTAACGGTCTACCGTAACGGTGTCACTATGTTTTCGAAACAGGAACAAGTAAGTTGGAACGAGATTGAATGTGCTAGAGGTCGTACAGTACAGTGTTATTAAGGTCATCAAGAGGCTTGCAACCCACTTATCATTTTGCACGACAGTGTGCGGGCGCATAGAGCGCAAGCGGTGGCTGCTCTGAAGGGAAAAAGTGATTGCAAAAATTATTACCTGAAAACAAAAAATATGAGCGTATAGGAAATTAAATTGTAATATAGTTTTTATCTCATGAAACTCGAGCCGCGATCGCTAAATTTGCGAAAAAAATTCGCAAAGTTGCAAAAAACGATTTTTCTTCAATAAATAGAAAACGATAACTCAGATGGTAAAAGGCTAAATCAGAGCATTATAGGCATTAAGGTTATCTGTCGATTACTTTTTGTACGTATCGATTGCTTTGTTACGTTTCGAGATACCGGTATATCGAGAAAAAAAAACGGTTAAAACATTTAAAAAACTAGATTCACTTTAACTCGCCAACATTCACGTTTATGAACTTATTTTTTTGCCGTAAGTATGGCACGAAATAAGTCAGAAAGGAAATTGTTCGAAAAAAATTATAATTGTTCAGTGTTTTTTGGGATATATCGATTTTTGGGAGAAAGGCCTTCTCGAAAATTGGCTAGAATTGTTCAAAGGATTGACCTAGGGTAAAAGTTTTGGTCTGTTTTCTTCGTGAATAGTTGTAATACCATTCTATTAAATATTGTTTTAGATTGTATTAATTGTAAGTATCAATAAATAACTAAGGTAACCCGTTCCGGGGCAGTTTGTACTGGTTTATTCACCAGGCCACCATCAAGCGGAGTTTTCTTGCAAGGGGATTGCCTCTTTCAAAAAATTGGGAAGCACAGCTTTAGACCAATGACGTGAGTACGTACCTTACAGTTGTTACATCTTTGGTAGAATTAATATTATAAAACATACTTACATGCATTGGTCATAGTTGGTCTTGTCCTGCTGAAAAGTTTACTGGCCGCATGACCACGGCCTGATTTTGCCCGCCCCCCACTACCAGTACATTAAATATGACTACCGAAACAGCGTTCATTATTTTATCGGATTCACGAGAACGTGATCGTTAGGTACCGTTCTAAAAAACTTTAAACATTCGACGTGAACGCTGGGGAGTGGCTAAACCGCAGACATCTTTTTAAAAAATTTAGACACCTGATGATGCGTCTATAGAACGCGAAACCGGTTGTGCTTTTTACATAAAAATTCAAAGCGGACCTTACAAAACTGATAGAAGCAGAATCTTTTAAAATCGGAAGAGCTTTGTAACATTTCTGAAATCCATGCATTTTTAGATCTTGAAACTAGTATCTTTCACTTAATACCTGTATCTTCAGTAGACATGAAAATCTCATTATATAGGGTGTTGAAAACAGGGAATCGTACCGGTTATTTTATTTATTCGTATTTATTTTATTATTATTTTCCTCCTTCCCTCGTTTTGTATAGATTGATTACCTCGGTTTGCAGCACTAACATCTTTGCTTGGTTTGTTTACGCAGATGGGAAAAGAGGTGTCGAGGGAGAGTTGGATCGAGGCAACGAAGCTAGACGGAGCTTAGAGTGCGTCCCATCGGACAGTGGAGAATGCATGTGGTCGTCTTGTCGTTGTGTACGTCTTCATAATGGTCGCTGAAGGTGCGTCTAAGAAGGTGTTGGATTTCCTATAGTGGAGGTATTGGCCAACGTCGCGTGCAGCGTTGTCAGCCAACACCTAGGAGAGCTCCAGATTACTCAAAAATCTTCCCAGTGCAGCCCTGTTGGACGGAGAAACGCCTCCTGGACCTTGGAGGCACTAGCTCCGACACCGCCGAAAAGACTTTGTGACGTTAGCATCCAGATGTTTATTTCAAATATGTATTTAATTTTAAATGTATGTAGGTTCTGTTATAGCATTACCATAACTGATGTATACTGTAGTTTTGTTTAGTTGTTTTTGTGAATTTGTGTAATTTATTATCTGTGTATTTGGGTAATCGCCGATAGGGAAGTAGGAAACATCTTTGGTGTGTGTGGTATGTGGTCTTTGGAGCAACAGAGAGGGAGCAGTAGTAGTAGCTGTGGAGTCGGAGAGGGGAGTCGAGCTCTGTCGTTAGAACAGTACGGTCGCCAGCAAGTGCGCGGGAGCGTGCAGCGCCTCGCTCTTAGCAGTTACCAGGACTTGTTGACGGACTTCCATAATTAGCGCACATGTTCCCAATATGAGCGGGGGCACACGACAGTTCATCTGAATATGTCAAGATTTCGCCTTCAAATTGCTCATTGGATTGGACCTGTGTTTATTGTGACCTGCAGCATTGTCGGAGTCGGCGCATCATGCTCTTCAACAACGAGGACGCAATGTAAGATCGCTCCAATAATTTCTGACCACACAGAGTTTAGACATTTTGTAAGGCATTACCCAGTTTTCGTGCTTGAGAAACTATTTTTCTTAATAATAACCAAAATTTTAAAGAACTTCTACCACGTCATTGTCCTAAGACATTGTTACCAACTAGACTCCTATCCTTTGCAGAAGTTTCTCGAGTGTCGTTGAGAAGTGAAAAGAATATTAAATTCAGTGCCAAACTATAAAATTTAAATAATTAAAGATTGAAATTTTAAAGTTAATTTTAACATATTACAATTTTGGACATAAAGTATTGTTTGCTCTAAAACAAAGTTGGCACCATTAAGTATCTAAACAAAATTATATATTAATTCTATATTAATTGGTTCATTAGTATTTAATATTTCATTGGTGTTAAATTTATGTGTAAAGTTGATTTGCTATGTTGGTTCGTATTTCGCCGTTGTCCGTCTGTGATCTAGTTGCAAGTCATTTTGAGTAATTTCTTCCTGGTAATCTTAACATTAATTATTCTGCCAACCGAGTGTTTTGCTGCCTATTGTGTAATTCTCATGCAGGCGAGAACTAATACCGTTTGCTCAAATAATAATTACGTGGTTTATTTTCTTTCTTGTTATAAACTGATAAAACCAAAGCCTCAGTTTTCGTAAATGTTATTCGATTGCAAAACTGTTTGCTAACCTTGTGTTGTGCAACACTAATGTGTGTAATTACCCATTCATAATTGTCGTTGTTAATTACAACACACCCTGAGTGCCCCAATGGGCTGGCGACCGTGTTAATTTATTAATGTTTTTTACTCTTTCATTTTTTGTTACTTCCTATAATTTGCAATACATACGTGTGAGTGAGATTGTTATATAATTAAATCATTTCAATTAGTAATTAGTAGAGTAGGAGGAACGGGCAGTTCGTTGTGGCAGCATTCCCTCACTAGTTGGCTATCGTTTGCACAACAATTTTCCGTAAAGACTTTATTTTGTAGGCAACACATGGGTCAATGTTAACATTAATCTGTCTCAAGATTATCAACCGATTAGTAAAAATAGCTGGTTTCCTTGTATGAAAACTGTTTCTGAAGCTTTTATATTACCCCTTACATGTGTGTTTCTTTAACTCGCCTGATATTTGGTGTATTTTATTGTCAATATTCCACCTACTACGGTGAGATTCTGTGTTCCTAGTTTCCTCAATGTAACCAGGACCACTTTCGGCAGCGTGCGATCCGTCTTCTGTCTCCTGGGCCAACACCACCTAGTCTCTAGGTCAGGCATGGCCAACATTTCCGCCCGGCGGGCGCGCCCGCGTCCTCGGGCCAAGTACACTCTAGTTGACCGCCCCGGCCGCGACCGTGTGTCGCTAGTGCCCAACTACACACGCCGCTGCGCACAGTGCGCGGGGCAGGAGCGCGGCAAAGGCCGCCCGCGGGCACGGCGAGGGAGCCCGCAAACTGGGTTCGTTCGTATGCTGCTTTTAATTGTAATATTGAGAACGGAAGCAAAGACGAAGACGGAAACAATGTTAAATTTCACAAATCAGTCATTACTTGTATTCCGTATAGTATTGTCATGGAGAAATAAGAAATCCTGAACGTCTGTTTTTGTTTAGATTTCCTCTTGCAAATGATTCTCTAAATCTGAGAAACGTACTTTGGTGCATGTCAAGTACTTATATTCTATTTGCAAATAAATTACTAAAAATACTAGAGTGAAACTTTCACTCTGCAGCGCAGTGTGCGCTGATATAAAACTTCTTGGTGCATTAAAATTGTGTGCCGGAACCGGGACTCGAACCTGGGACCTTTGCCTTTCGCGGGCAAGCACTCTACCGACTGAGCTATCCCGATACGACTCACGATGCCGCCTCACAACTTTACTTCCGCCAGTAGCTCGCGTCCTACTTTCCAAACTTCACAGAAGCTCTCCTGCGAAACTTGCAAGACTAGCACTCTGGAAGAAAGGATACGGTGGAGAGCGCTTGTCCGCGAAAGACAAAAGTCCCAGGTTCGAGTCCCGGTTGCGGCACACAATTTTAATCTGAAAATACTAATTTGAGCTGAATGAGTACCTAGACTTATTAGAGGTTTTTATCACATTTAAGTATGATGCAGAAATAGGTCGAATAATTGTTTTTATCCACTTAACAGGTGGTGATTGTACTTCGTAAATGTTCATTACCAGATGGAATCTTGCATACTCAACCACTTTGAGAAGTACCATCTCTGTTAAAAAGTAAAGTGCGAATGAAATGCGTATTTAAAATTTTATTAGTTATTAAAATTATTCATACCGAAATTCGAGGAAGCTGAAAGAAAAATTGTATGTAATATGGAAAGGAAAGTAGACAAAAATGTGATGTACAAAAATAAGGGTGCAAAACGTACAGAGTAGTCGACGAAAAGCAAACAGGACCTGACAGAAAATTACGTGAATTAAAAAATAATCGCACTCTCTGCAACTTTACAGCTTTCAAGGAATCATCTTATGCAAATATCTCGATGAAAAGTCGCTCCACATTATCAGAAAACAGCCTTACACTCTTAAATTTCGTGTCTCTATGCAGACGTTATTTCGAAAATTAGGAAACTTAATTCATTTAAGGATACTTTTTAAACATACTGCACTAATCAGTAATTTTTTAAAACAAACATGCCTTTATTTTTTTCTTTATTTTGCTCTTGTTGCGTCTCATACACTTAAAATCGCAACCCCAATACTAGGTTTCTTCCCTGCAAATGGCGATCAGCCGCTTCAATGGGGGGACAGTTGCCTCCCTTCTCCGCTACGGCGTGGTAGAGGCTTGGGCGGCGTTTGGCGATGCCTGCTCTAGGTGGTGTTGCCTCGGCCCGAAGTAGTGGCGCGTCGCGGCGTGCCGTGGAGGCATTCCGGTGTCGCACGACTCGTTACATCTAGCTGGCATGCCAGTCAAGCAAAATGTCCTCTTCGTGCCACGACGGGGTGCCACTAAAAATTGAGAGAAAATATGAACGGAAATCTAGTTTACCACCGTCTTTTAGAATCAGGGCTTAGCTACGAATAATTGGGGCGAGTTGTTTTGTTACGACATAACTGTGTTTTAAATGGGCTGTCTGAGGTGTACCATGCTTTTATATTAACATGAACTATGACTAATACAAAGACTGTCAAACACTAGTATATCTATTCGTGGTAACGTCATTTATTTGAACCGCTTATTTTCGGTTACATTCTCGGGCGAACAATTGTAACCTAATAAATTGTTAATATAATTTTGTATTTGTATTGATCGCGCAGGATTATTACGCTCTTGATAGTTTCATTCTTAGTTCTAAATAATAATAGAAGAATGGCAGCCTTACGCTGTCTTCCTATATTCTTCACTGGTTGTAATCTGATGCTGATACTGCAACTTTAATTATTTGCCGTAACATTATTTGGAATTGCTAATTAGTGTTGTTCCACGTTCTCTGGAGCCCTAAGAATTATGTGGATAAATGTGTTCTCTTTCAAAGTTCAGATATTTGTAATCTATTGAAGCACTGTGGTTATCTGTCCCTAGGCTCACAAGCTAATTAAACTAACGTAAACTATGGACAACAGTCAAATCCATGCCCGAGGGAGGATTCGAACCGCCGACGGGGAGAAAACGCGCGCTCCGCAGCAAGGCGCCTTAAAGCGCTCGGCCATTCCACCATGGCCGTTTCCTTTAAAAAAATATTAATAAAAAGTAAGTATGGTTCACAGCAAAGATTTCAGTAATCCCATGTAATCATAATTTGGGTATTTATTATAAGAAAGCTCAGCGTTAAAAATTGTAAAAGTTACTACCCTTGGATTTCTTTTTAATTTTTGGTAACAGTGAGTTTCAGTAATTTATATACCGTTTTATCTTGTTCTTTAGAATGTAAATTATTGAATTTGGAGGTTTGGTCAGACTCTCTCGCTGGTTCTAAAAATTTTCATTACTGCTAGCTTTAATATTCTCCCTATGTATGAAGTTATAATTGGTTATTGTTCTTACACACATTGTAATTAATTAATCAATCATGAATTACGTAATCTTGTTTATAAACAAATGATGTAACAGGAAATGATAAACGATTTCCTTGTGGATCCTACCTTCCACCATATGCGGAATAATCCAGCCGACTTTGCGAATGTGGGCCAAAGGCAAACAGAAAGCGTCCTCAAACTAGTATCTTTCACCCTGTGGTATCTTGAGTAAACGTAAAAGTCTTATCATTACACATGGTGTTCAAACAAGTATACTCGTCGAAAAAGGAAAGTTCACTAAGCTTGGGTTAGGAAACCTACTTTCTGAGGCAGAAACGAGTTTTCTTGGTGTCCATTCATGACGATGCATCTCTTTGCAATTCGGCGCAAGGAACGACGATTCGTTTGAAGTACTTGTTGTTGTTGTTGTTTGTGCTGGAACTCGTGGAAGAAACGAGCCAGTATTGTCTGCTAATCTTTCAATGGAGTTGGGTTCACCACTTCCGTCGGGTGACCTCGTAACAAATTGAAATGTAAATCTTATGGGACTTAACTACGGGGTCATCAGTCCCTAAACTTACAAACTAGTTATGAACTAGCTTATACTAAAGACGACACAAACATCCATGCCCGAGGGGGGATTCGAATCCCCGACGGCGGACGGCCGCGCGCACCGCAACACGGCTCTCCAGCACGCGCGGCTAATCCGCCGCGGCGGCCCCATTACAAAGGTCTAAGAGACTGCTGTCTCAGGAGCCTTCACCACCAAACCAGTAGTCCTGAAATGCTTGCGTCACGTGTTCGCTCCCCCTCCGACGAAAGTGTGGTGGTGTGCCATTCGACAAGAACATGGAATTAGCTTCCAAGGGTGTAATAGCACAGTACACGAGCTGAAAGTAAGTAAGGTAAACTGTTACTGCTATTACCGACGTCCCTGGGCAAGTCAGGAAATACTTTCACCATCGGGTACAAAAATCATGCAATCAAGGACAAATAACTAAAGACAACATCCATTGTGGTTCTTTCCAGAGCCCACTAGACAATTACGGGGCATAAATATCGTGGGCCTGGCGGACAGGAACTTACGTAAAGACTAAAAAAAATGATTACTAGGTCGCTACGGTAAAAGTCATTAATTGGCTGCAGAATGAAAGTTGTGAATTTTGCTGCCAGTAATGACTTTTTCTGTAGCGAGTTGTTCAACATAATTGCAGTGGTTACTTACCTTCCTGTTTGCTCGTAGTCAGACCTTCGATATTTATGTTCACAACTGTCAGAGTGGGCTTTGAAAAGAACCATTCATACTGAATATATATATATATATATATATATATATATATATATATATATATATATATATATATATATATATATATATATATAAAATTTTCAATGACTTTGTCACAACTTTTTGAACAGAATCTTCTCGGAAACTTTGCTCTGTTCATCTTATTTCCATATCTCACCCTAACTTAGTAATATTTCTAAAAATAACAGAGAGATGACACTGGCCGCGGCGGAACAACCGTGCAAACTAATGGGCCTTGCTTGCAGTGCGCGTCACAGTTCGCTTTCGGAGGTTGGAGTCCTCCCTCAGGCATGAGGTGCGTAATGCTCTTAGGATAAGTTAGTTTAGCGACCGATGATTCGGTCACATAACATAACATTACGAGTATTTGAACATTTGATTTGCTACTGACTGCAACATGTTTACAGGCCTCTTTGTTGGCCACTAGCGAGCAGAACCTCCCTCTGGCGGCTTAATCTGACGCTGCTAGAGGGTGCCACTATTATGCCCTATGTCGGCTTTTATGCGTCTGGTTCAAGTTCGTTGTTCAAAACTTAATACCGAGTAACTGCGTGCTTATGGAATACCTCCCCAATTGTGCGTTTGGAATCATGATTTCCTATCAGAAAGGACACAGTTCGTTGTAATTGACGGTAAGTCATCGAATAAAACAAAAGTGACATCTGACGTTCCCCAGAGAAGCGTTATAAGGCCCCTACTCTTCCTCGTATTTATAAACGATTTAGGAGACAATCTGAATAGCTCCCTTAGACTGTTCGCGGATGATTCTGTCGTTTATCGGTTAGTGAAGTCAACAAAGGATCAAAAGCAACTGCAAAGCGATCTAGACGAAATTTCTACATGGTGCGAAAATTGGCAACTGACACCAAATAAAGAAAAATGTGAAGTAATTTCACTAAAAGAAATCCGTTGAACTTCAATTACGCGATTAATCAGTCAAAACGTTAAGGTCGTAAATTAAACTAAATACCAAGGAGTTACAATAGCCGGCCGCGATGGCCGTGACGACTGAGGCGCTCCAGTCACGTTCTGCACGGCCACTACGGTCGGGGGTTCGAATCCCTCCTCGGGCATGGATATTTGTGCCGTCCTTAGTATAAGGTAGTTGATAAGTAGTTTGTAAGTTTAGGGACTGATGACCCCGTAGTTAACCCCCATAAGCTTAACAAACATTTGATTTTTTTTTCCTTGAGTTACAATAACGAACAACTTAGACTGGAGAGAACACACAGAGAATATTGTGGGGAAGGCGAACCAAAGATTACGTTTCATTAGCAGAACGCTTCGAAGATGCACCAGCTCCACCAAAGGGACTGCTTACATCACACTTGTGCGTCCTCTCCTGGAGTACTGTTGCCCAATGTGGGACCCTCACCAGAAGGGACTGATGGAAGATATTGAGAAGGTTCAGAGAAGGGCAGCTCGGTTTGTTTTATCACGTTACGAGGGGGGGGGGGGGGGAGCATCACGGAAATGTTTCACGAATTGGGGTGGAAATCATTAAAAGAAAGACATTATTCATTGCGGTGTGATCTGTTTGCGAAGTTTTAATCACCGACGTTTACTTCTGAATGTGTAAATATTTTGATAGCACTATCCTACTTAGGGAGACATGACCATCCCAATAAAATAAAATAAATCAGATCGAAAACGGAACGGTTTAGGTGTTCTATCTTCCCGCGCGCTATTAGAGACTGGAACGGTAAAGAAAAGTTATGAAAGTGGTTAATGAACCCTCTGCCGTGCACTTAACGTGATTTGCAGAGTATCTATGTAGAAGTAGATCTAGTAGCTCTTGCTCGAGATTTTTCCCGATGACCCTGTTCGTTGGTACGTATAAAGATATAATTATTCACATGCCTCTTCTTTCATTTTCTTACTCTGTAATTCTTTCAATGGAGGTACGAAGAATGTTTTGAGGTGGTTATTTCATCTGGTAATGAATATAACACAGAAAAACACCTTTCTGTAAAGAAAGGGGGATGTGGAAAATTACCTAAAACCATCCAGGTTGTCCGGCACTCCGGCCCCGTTCGTTAATCCGCCGGATGGATTCGAACCGGGGCCGATACGCCTGCCTGTCTCAGAAAGCGGTGCATTAGAACAAACGGCTATCCGAGAGGGTATTAAGTATAACACTAAAGATATTAGTATGATTGGAAAACATAGCTAACTGTAGCATGTTTTAAAAATGACAATAACAGTCACGTTCGCGAAATATTATCCAACTTATTGGTAGGGTGACCGGTTTGTCGCAGCATGCACATCGCCTCGGCATCAATGGCGAGACCAATCGGTCTGATGAAGGTCTCAGGAGAGATCGAAACCGGTTACCCTATCAAATGAAGTGTATAAAATTTTGAGAACGTGACTGTCATTCTTATTTTTTAAAATATTAAGTAGAAAATAAAGAGATCGATTAAAAACTTCACATAAAAGATTAAGTATACTAACTATAAATAATAAAACCATAAAAGTTCATAGTAATATTTCATTTAAGAAAATTATAAAAATTAAAATAATACTGCCCTTTTACGGCACACTTTGATAAATATTTCAGACAAAAGTAATAAAAATATAATAAATAAGTAATAGGTAATATAGAATTGAATGTAATATTATTCATTGCGAAGTTATATAATTTTTATTTTGTATTATTTTATAAAATACATTATTTTTTATATTTAATTTTAAGTTTTTATATTATTTTGTGTGAAATATTCGCAAAAATCATAAAACTAAATGAAAACCTAAAGTTGGCTGTAAAACATGCCAGTCCTATTTATTTCCTCGTCAAAGTATTCGACACAATTTTTGTACGCCTTGTGTATCACATCGGTTGTCTTCCATATCAGTTTCACTGTACCAGCAAGTCCAAGTGGAAGCGGTCTATATTGCTGTCAGCGAAGGTCAGCCTTACAGCTGTTACTCACCCACAAACTGTCGTACAGGGCTATGCGTGAAAACTGCGCGGGCAAACAGAGAGAAGCGAAACAATTGCCGTTCGCTGGGCCAGTGTGAGAGGTACAAAAGGACTGCCGCTTTTGTTTGGTGTTCCTGGGGAGTGGAGCGCACTCATCCTATTCAATCAGTGTAAACAGCGCCATTAGCCGAGCAAACTGAACGTCCGTGTACCTGTCAATGTGTGAGGCGCGCTGAAAAGGCGGGAACACTATGGGGATCAAGTGGCCGTGAGACGAAACTCTCTAGCATAGAGTGCTTTCGAAGTGTTCGGCGCTCTTTTGATGAATAAATTGCCATGATTATACGAAACAATGACTGAAAAACGTAAGAATTTTCTTGAATAAGCATTGCAATAGGTTGTCTCTCGTAGAGGCTATTTACAAATTATTGATGTTCAGTGTCTGTGTTTAACGCTAACACTTGAATTGGTTACATAGGTATTCACGAAGTCTCCCCACTGTATTTTGTTGAAAGCTAACCTTTTATAATAAACGTTTCATTCTGCATCTACTTCTACATCTACATCTACATGGGATACTCTGCAAATCACATTTAAGTGCCTGGCAGAGGGTTCATCGAACCACCGTTATACTATTTCACTACCATTCCATTCTCGAATAGCGCGCAGGAAGAAAAAACACCTGAATCTCCCCGTTCGAGCTCTGATTACTCGTATTTTATTCTGATGACATTTCTATATAAGTGGGAGTCAACAATATATTTTCACATTCGGAGGAGAATGTTGGCGATTGGAGTTTCGTAAGTAGCCCACGCCGCAGCGATAAGCGCCGTTGTTGTAATGATTCCCAACCCAGATCCTGTATCCAGAATGAAACTTCACTCTGCAGCGGAGTGTGCGCTGATATGAAACTTCCTGGCAGATTAAAATTGTGTGCCGGAACCGGGACTCGAACCTGGGACCTTTGCCTTTCGCGGGCAAGCGCACTACCGACTGTGCTATCCCGACACAACTCAGGATGCCGCCTCACAACTTTACTTCCGCCAGTACCTCGCCTCCTACAATCGGTAGTGCGCTTGCCCGCGAAAGGCAAAGGTCCCAGGTTCGAGTCCCGGTTCCGGCACACAATTTTAATCTGCCAGGAAGTTTCAGATCCTGTATCATTTCCGTAACGCTGTATCCCCTGTATCGTGACAATACGAAACGAGCTGCCCTTCTTTGCTTTCGATGTCCTCCGTCAAACCAACCTGATAAGGATCCCACACTAGGCAGCAATACTCCAAAAATGGACGGAGAAGCGTAGTGTATGCAGTCCCTTTAGTATTTCTGTTGCATCTTTTAAGGGTTCTGCCAATAAAACACAGTCTCTGGTTCCCCTTTCCCATTATCTATGTGTTATTTCCACTTTACGTCTGAAGTAATAGTAATTCTTAGGAATTTTGTGGAGTTTACGGCCTTCACGTTTGATTGATTTATCTTCTAAACAAAGTTTAACGGGGTTCTTTTCGTACTGATGTGGAAGACTTCACACATTGCATTATTTAGAGTCAATTGCCAATTTTTACACCATGGTGAAATCTTATTTAGATCGTTGTGCAGTTGGTTTTGAACTTCAGATGATTTTACTAGACGGTAAATGACGGCGTCATCTGCAAACAGTCTAAGAGAGCTACTTAGATTTTCCCCTAAATCGTTTATATAAATAAGGAACAGTGAGGACCAATGACATTACCCTGTGGGAAGCCTGATACCACCTCTGTTTTAGTCGATGCCTTACCATCGATAACTCCAAACTGTCCTCTCTGGCAGGATATCCCCTACCCAGTCGCAAATTTGGGGCTATATACCATAAACAAGCAATTTGATTAAAAGCCATTTGTGAAGTACGGTATCAAAACCTTCTGGAAATCAAGAGTTACGGAATCAATTTGAGAACCCTTGTTGATAGCACTCATCACTTCGTGTGAGTAAAGAGCTAGTTGTGTTTCGCATGAACGTAATTTCCTAAATCCGTGTTGACCTTGGGTCAATAGATCATTCTGTTCGAGATAATTCATAATATTTGAATACAGGATATGTTCCAGGACCCTGCTGCATATTCACGTCAATGAAATAGGCCTGTAGGTAAGTGGGTTACTCCTACTGCCTTTCTTGAATATACGTGTGACCTGTGCAACTTCCCAATCTCTTGGTACATATCCTTTTTTGAGACAGCGGTTGTATATGGCTATTAAGTAAGGAACTATCGACACAGCATAATCAGATCTAATGGGTATACAGTCCGGACCAGAAGTCTTGTTCTTGTTAAGTGCTGCACTACTCCGATGATATCTACTTCTACGTTACTGATTACGGCCCCTGTTCATAATTCGAAATCTGGAATATTGGTTTCGTCTTCTTTGGTGAATGAGTTTCTAACTCTGCTTTAACAGCGCTGTCTTCGGCAGGATCGCCATTACTATCACGTAGTGACGGTATTATTTGTGTTTTTCCCCTAGCATAAACATATGACCAAAATCTCTTTGGGTTTTCAGTCAAATTTCGAGAGATTGTTTCGTTGTGATAAGTATTGTACGCATCTCGGATTGAGATCCTCGCTAAATTTCGAGCTTCTGTGTAGGATCGCCAATCCTGGGGATTTTGTGTTCGTTTAAATTTAGCATGTCTTTTCCTTAGCTTTTGCATCAGTGTCCTGATCTGTTTTGTGTACCAAGGGGGATCACCTCCTTCTTTTATTAATTTATTTGGTATAAAGCTGTCAATTGCTGTCGATAGCACTTCTTTGAATTTGAGCCACATCTGGTCTACACCTACGTTTAGTGTTAGAAACGCGAAATGTAAATAGCCGGCAGGAAGATCTATCTACGTCCATCTTCAAAGTACGACCCTCTAAATTTCCTCTACATAATTTCTCGAAAAGAACGTCGTCTTTCCTCCAAATGTTCAAATGTTCAAATGTTTGTTAAGCTTATGGGAGTTAACTACGCGGTCATCAGTCCCTAAAGTTACAAACTACTTATGAAGGACTTACGAACTAGGATGGCACAAATATCCATGCCCGAGGGGGGATTCTAACCCCCGACCGTAGTGGCCGTGCTGACCGTGACTGGAGCGCCTCAGTCACCTCGGCCACCGCGGCCGGCTCGTCTTTCCTCCAGCGATTTCCATTTGTGTTCCCGGTGCATTTCCGTGACATTCGCGCATTGGTCGAAGCTACCAGTAACGAACCTAGCTGCTCGCTTCTGAACTGCCTCTATGTCTTCCTTTAAACTGATCTGCTGCGGGTCCCAAACACTTGAGCAACACTCAAGCGTTTTATACGCGGTCTCCTTTACAGGTGAAGTACATCTTCCCAAAATTCTCCCAATAAACCGAAGTCGGCTGTCCGCCTTACTCACAGCTGTCCTTACATGTTCGTTCCATTTCATATCTCTCTGCAATGTTACGCCTAGATATCTGAACGACGCGACTGCATCAAGAAGCTCAAGAATTCGAACATTATGAGATTGTTTTTCCTACTCATGCGAATCACCTTACATTTTTCTACATTTAGATCTAGCTGCCATTTTTCGCACAAACTAGAAATTTTATCTAAGTCATCCTGTATGCTATTACAGTCAATTAAAGACGACACCTTCCCATACACCACGGCATCATCGGCAAACAGCCCCAAAATACATAAGATCATTTATGTAGACAGAAAGTAATAGGTGTCCTATCATACTCCCCTGGGGCACGCCTGACGATACACTCGTCTCTGATGAAAACTCGCCGTCGAGAATAACGTAGTGCGGTATATTACGCATGAAGTCTTCCAGGCAGCCACAAATCTGTGAACCTATTCCATATGCTCGTATCTCCGTTAGCAGTCTGCAGTGTGGCATCGCGTCAAATTCCATTTTGAATTGCCTGTTGCCCAAGTGAAAAACTTCAGGCTATTACAATAACAGCTTTCGCATTTTGCACTGATTACATGTCAACTCTGTTCGCTGAAGTATTGTGAACAACAAATGAAGGTATTTTTAAACAATACGTTGCTTGTGGTGGCTATTTGAGCAGTAGCTAAATACTATGTATTTTCACTGTAGTGCTTTTTAAAGAAAACGCCTTTTGCTACTGCAAATGAAGGGTTTTTATTTTTATTAAACACACATACGCGTTTCGCTTTTCTCTCAAGGCTTCATCAGTGGGTGTCCTGGAATATTTACATTTTATAAATAGAATCCCTTCATTTGCAGTAGCAAAAGGCGTTTTCTTTAAAATTCACTATAGTAGAAATACATAATTTTTAAAGTAGGTGTAGACACTCACAGTGTTTTATTTTATTTTTTTATACAACCGATGAGAATCTCTTTGATCAAACACAGTAGCAACAGAAGGAGAAACATTACAAAACCACACAGACATTAGGAAGAAAACAGCAATTTTTTTATTGGGTGTACTTCAAGGGAATTACAGCGTGTGTCATCGGAAGCATCACTCTTGGGGCAGCTAAGTGGCATTAGTCAGGAATTTTGTTTGCGTATAGACTAACTGAGATCGAACAAGGCAAAATAGTTGGTGATTCTGCACGAATTACTTGTTTTATCTCTTCGATTTGTGCAATTAAATGTTGAACACCCTTTAGTCAGATTACAGCATCAAAAATTTTACAAGAAATTTGAAGTAAATAGCACTTCACGTTCAATAACAACAAACGATAGACAAACTGCTCTCAAGTGAAATAGCGGCCGAGTTTTCCTTGGTTGCCGCAATCAGCACTGTAAGTCGTGTGTTTGCAAGCCCCCACAATCCCGTAAGCGGCTGACTGCGAACAGCGGACAAATTGAAGAGCGCCTCGGCGGCCATTGTAGTGGCAAACTCCCGCGCGAACTTCAAATGTGCGTAAGATTCATTTGATTAGAGAGAGTATGCATTTGAGTTAAGTCGCGAAAACTATGTCTATTTCAAATATATTACTATAAAACAGCTTCAGATTCCTTAAATATACAGCAACTACCGGTTGTGTGTAAATTTATTACACATACGGTGTAGAAATTGACCAACAGCGTTCCTATTCCTAACGAGACCGAACTATAACATGTAGGTTTTTTTGCGTTCTAAGTGCAGCATATCAACGGAATTTATCGTCAAACACGTTTTTTTGGCACTTTCTTAGAATATTCGACGATTGTACAAACATTAATTGTGAAAGAGTTTCACATTTTACGTGTCTGCTTTAATGCTGTATTCTCCAATATTTAGACATTTCATAGCATCAAAAAATCAAACAGGGCTGACTGAAACAGCTAATGTTAAAAATCAATTGTGAAAGTGAAATATGCCACCAGATACATAACTCAAAAATAGCTGCTTACGCTGTAAATACAGCAATCAACCACTACCAAATTCTTTTAAAACACGAAGTATGGCATACCTTTTTCTTAACTAAGGCATCTAGCATTAGCAATAGGGTATCTAGCAAGAAAATTAGCATTTTTAATGCTGTAAGCCAAATAGCTTATAGCAGAGTGAACTGCTCAAAAGTCAGCAACTATCGTCATTGAGTTGAACTTCGCAAAGTGCATCCACTGTGGCTATGTGCCGTTCATATACGTAACTATACACAGCTCTGCAAACCCCTTTCAGTTGTTATACCTATATTTAAAGCAGATTACCTTTAAATTCTGCGTTACAAGTTGCTGATATTAATTTCATAAACAAAAATTCGAACTGCAGAGAGGCAACTAATTTCGTGACCCCAATAGTTATTTTACACAATCATAAAATGAAACTTTTAAAACTTCCTGTCCACCAGCACTGCCTAAAATAGTTCCTTTTTAACAGCTACCAGTATTATAAAAGCCTGTTATTTATTTCATTCAATCCTATATTGTATTGACTAACAGTCTGTTAAGCAAGAGTAACTATCCGTGAACACGAGTAGTGGGGCAACTTATATTCCTGAGAAATATAAGTGGGAATACAGTATTCGATATTTTTACTCCTTTCAATTGATTTATGTATTTAAACGCTGAGAAGCTCTTCAACATCGTGCTTCATGTACACTGCTACAAACAATACAGACGTGACTATCAGTTGTGTATATATCCCGCAGTTGCTTTTTAATACACGATTTACCTGCAAACTACACTCGTATTTATCTGACGCTTGCCACTACCATGGCGGTACGGCGAAGGGTCAAATCATCCCGCGACATCAGCACCGTCAGGGAGTCTATTTATATTTTCAAAATGACAAGCCAAGATCGCACACTAACAATTTATTAAATGACGACCGGTTTAGGTGCACTGTGTCACCATCATCTGGTCTCATATACGTTATAATCTGGTCTGTCAAAAATATGAAAGACATGCAAGAAATAATGTAAAAACATAAAAAAATAATATACATTTGGGATTAAGAGGCACTTAACCTACCTTATTAAAAAATTGGGTATAAAATAACAAGTGCAACATTGCACTTCGTCACTATATAAAAAAATACCTAAGTTAAAAACATGACAACTTACAAAATACTGACAGCTCTGAAAATTCTAGTTTACATTTTGGCGCAAGCTGGCAGCACCATAGCTGGTTTCACAGAAGTCAGTTATTGCATAAAAACAAATTGTCACATAATTTTAGTCAAAGATATGAAACCCATATTCTATGTATGGGTGACATAATTATATACTACTCTTTTTAATTTTATTATATTTTTTAATTTTTTTATATTTTTATTAATACTAATACATATGGTATACCTTATATAGGAGTTCAGTTTTTAATTAAAGTTTCCAATTCGCTGAAAGAGTATAATAAGACAGATGGTGCAAACCAATACAAGTTGCAATACTAGAAAGAACAGAGGGGCACTGGACGGGAGACAACACACCTCCTAAGATGACAATCATTAAAAAATATACGTAATTCTTGCATTTAACTGAGTTAAAATTTGTGTCAATCAATAAAATTAGATGAAGGCATCACAGATTAAGCATATTCATTTATAATAAAGAAAATTGTTCTTATAATAAAGGTTTATCTATTTGGAAAAGCCAATGTCTAAGTTATGAGGCTGACAAAATGTCTAGGTTGCAGACGTATTGGAAATGTTTAGATTGATAGGTATCATCCAAGGTCTAGGTGCACTGTAACTCAATATCTAGGTTTATATAAGCTACCTACAATTGCTAATTTATATTTACAACATCTATGTGTGTTTGCCACTCCGTGAAATCTAAGCTCGTTGTACTACGGCGACGAACTATAAACATTGAAGTACCCGCATGTTTTAACGGAAACCGTAAACATGAGCTTACATGTAAAGCACAATGTGGCGCGTTTTTTTGTTTTCTGCGCCCGACGCAATATTATGGTAACCGCATGTTAAAGATTTAAATAATGTACTTTTGCCTCCGCGCTATAACGACAGTGAACTTACACGGAGCTGCGGTCATTGTGTTTCAGAAGTGAGAAAACGGCCAGGCCCGGCAGTCTCAGCTGGGGGCGAAACAATGGGGAGTGGCCGCTGTAAGTCGGCGGCTTGCCGGGGTATTTGCGGAGGACGTCCGGCGAGCCTCCAGCACCTGCGACAAGGCCGTTACCCGCGCCGGCTGTTTGCTTAATTAAGAGCGGCCAATTATTCCGCACCCCCCACCCACTGTTGGAAGTCTGCCCCACGAAAGTAGGGGGAAGGAAGCGGAACATGCAGTAGCAACGAGCAGAATGTGAGGCCCCCATATACACACACAAAAGTAGTTTGGACACATCAGTTTCATTTCCCGGCAGATAACCCTCGTAACACCACATCGCGACCGTAGCATTAGAATCACCAATTTCAACATTTTTTATCGTTACGTAATTTTAATTATTTGTTTAGCGGCAGAAATTTCTCATTTTTCAAAATTTTTAGTAAATTCAAATTAGATCAAATTCAGAATAACAGTATCCAGGGAATACGTAGGTTAAAACACCTCGTATATCAAAGATCATTTGTCAGGTTGCTATTATAAATAGTACCCGCAATTACTCTCTAAATGTTCAAAATGTTCGTTAAGCTTATGGGACTTAACTACGGGGTCATCAGTCCCTAAACTTACAAACTACTTATGAACTACTTACGAACTAGGACGGCACAAATATCCATGCCCGAGGGGGGATTCGAACCCCCGACCGTAGTGGCCGTGCTGACCGTGACTGGAGCGCCTCAGTCACCTCGGCCACCGCGGCCGGCAATTACTCTCTACCTCCCTACGCTACTTGTTCTCTATGTTACTAGATCTCGAAGTGTTTAACTCTCTATGTGATAGCTCTCCGTGATTAGTTTCAAAGTATCATGTGCGGTTTATTTCTAAGATACGAAGGAACCCGAGAAAAAGTATTTATTAATATAAACTTTCATATCGTGATCATACGCGAATGCGTACATTATCTTTGCACTTTGATCGGGATAGGCTAGGATCATTGATCTCTATACACTCTGATTGTTGAACTTCAGCTGTCTTAGCGTGCCAGCCATAGATATTCATATTTAGTTTCTTGCCAAATTCAAACATGGCTGCTGAGTAGCATTTCAAGAAAAAGAGAAGAAAATATGTTTCGATTCCGCTCCGATATCAGCCTATATCATCGAATATTGACATAAATTCCAAATCAAGAGGTAAGCAAGCAATTCTTTGTCACGTAATAATTAATGGAAACTCGTTTGCCAAATTTAAACATGGCGGACAATGCGAAATCGTGTGTAAAACATATGAATGTCCAGGCACGCTGCAGTTCTATGCTCAGAGACCAAAGTTATTCATCCAGTTAGTACAGAGATCACTGGCTAGGACGGAAGAATTAGAAGCTTCTGCCTCACTGTAATAACCTGATAACGTGATTTTGGAATTTGAACTTATTGTCAAGTTTAATGAAATAACTTTAAAAAAACGTATCTGGAAGAGTTAAAGTTCGTAAGCAATGTAACAGGATCCAGAGACTTTAATATAAATGAGACTTTGACGAAAATAATCACGCACTGTGAACTCATAAAGTGTTTTCTGTGAAAGTGATTTTGTTGTGAAAATTGTATTCAAAATAGAGAATCTGTGATACTTAAACAAGTCTTAAACAACTATTCAAGTATTTAGTTCCCTAATATGTCCAAGAAGATTCTAAAAGTGAACATATATCTGTGAAATTCGTAATGAATCAGTTAATTTGTGAAAGAAAATATCTAACAGTTCTGATTAGAAGAAACTTCTAATGAAATAATAATTCGATAGAAAGGAATCAGGTACAAAAATTATCTTTCGTGACGGGCTTCAAACTGTCTGAACTACCGGGACTCAATGATCAAATTTTTCGGTTTATTAAATATCAGCCACTGAGAAACGGAATTTCATGCCCAAACATTATAAAAAGTCTTTAATTTTAAATGATACACAGAACCAATATTTACAGTATGAAAAATTCAACAAAGATATAAATTTTATTAATTATGAAGAAGTACCAGGTCTACCAAGTTAAATTTCATACTGAGGTGACATAAAATTTTGAACCCATCCATCCAGTACAACTGTGAAAGTCAAGCCGAATCTACAGCTTACAAGTCACAAGCTAAAACCAAAATACAAGACAACCAACGTGAAGCCCCTCTACGAGTCACACCCACCATGGTTCTGTACGGCACGTTGGATGCAGGAAGTATATGGAAAGACTGCAGACTCTTAGTCCACATTGATATTGATATCATCCACTAACCACAGACATATATTAGTAGACTGTCGTATACAATACCACTGATGTCAATGAAGTCTCGCCGCCATATTTCTATACTATAAACGTATGAGCAGTCGTATATGTTAAAACAGAAAAAAGTCGTAAAAACACTGTCGTAACTACGCTGTCCTTAGGGTTTTAACCAATTGGAAATTCCTGTGTTGTATATGGCTGTAAGTTTTTCAGAAATGTCAAATGTTTGTAACTTAATGGGACTTAACTGCGGTGTCATCAGTACATAAACTTACAAACTACTTATGAACTAACTTATACTAAAGATAACACAAACATCCGTGCCCGAGAGAGGATTCGACCCTCCGACGCGGGAGGTTGCGCGATCCGCAGCGTGACGCTCCATACCGCTCGGCTACTCCCGCGTGGCAAATTTTTTCAACTAGAGTAAATTTGATACATACATTAATGAGTTGCAACAATTTTCTGTTATTATTAATCTATTACCAATTTCATTCAACTTCGGATTTCCTTTTTAATTATAAAAGTGTTCAAATAGGTATCAGGTTTGCAGCTGGACGTCGTAAACTTCATTCCACGAAATTTTAACTGGACTCCTGCCAGTTATCTTCAGGTGAGCCAACAAATCGAGGAATGAAGTTTACGACGACCCGCTGCAAACGCGAAATCTCTTTTAACATTTGATTCGCCGGGAAAATTTCATATTTCATATAAAAGTGTTGTTTATCATGGATAACGCGTATCCTCACTCTTTTGAGAATTCTTACGAAATCTAGTGTGCTTTGACATATACACTACTGGGTCGCGTTTCCTGTTTTCATTAATGTGATAATAGTTTTGATCGACTTTGGCTTTTCTTTCAATAGTATGAATGTTATAAATGTGCTATTTGCCGTGGATAACATATACGTTTAGTCCTCTGTGTGTTTTCAGATAACTATAGTATGCTTTCACTGTATGTAACGGTAAAATTTTTCCTAACATCCCGGCAGCCTCGTATAATTATGTTGGCAGCATCATCAAAACGGTAGAAAGTATTTGCCAAGAAGTTAATATTCTTACACATCCACATAAAGTGACCTTATTAGTGTTTGGTACAAACGATGACGTAAATAAATAATGCTGTGAAAATTCATCGTGAATATGGGGCTGGATCAGCAACTGGATATATAATGAAAACCATTTATTTTTTATTTTTTCGTTACAGTTGCAAAATTTAGAGGTTGGTAACTAGTTTCGGACTAGTTCGTCCATTTTCAAACCATATGCCTTATTCCAACCGTAACAATACACTGCATGAAGCAAATGACTGATAAAATCTGTCCGTTGTCCACTGTTAATACATGATTACATTTAAATTTAAAATAGGTTAAAATAGATGATGCCTTCACAGGCATCCAACGTGAACGCATCATCTATTTTAAATTTCAATGTAATCATGTAGTAACAGTGGAAAACGTACAGATTTTATCAGTGATTTGCTTCCTGCAGTGTATTTTTACGGTTGGAATAGGCCTATTGTTTGAAAATGGACGAACAAGTCCGAAACTAGTTACCAACTTCAAAATAGTACAACTGTGACAAAAAAATAAATAAATGGTTTTCATCAAATAATGCTGTTCCTCCTCTAAGAGTGACAGGTTCTTGCCGCAGCGGAGCGGCCGAGCGCATTGAGGCGCTATGCTACGATGTGGGAGGCGTTCCCCGTCGGGGGATCGAATCCCCCGTCGTCTTTAGTATAAGCTAGTTCATAAGTAGTTTTTAAGTTTAGGGACTTAAGACCCCGTAGGTAAGTCCCATAACCTCCACAAATATTTGAATATTTTTGACAGGTTCTTGTATGTATCCTCGTTCAGTCAGTAAAAGTAACTGCGCTCGTAAAAGATGTCTTGACAAACATTTGTGTTGTCACGTGACTGGATAATGCCAACGTCACATGATTCTACATCTACATGGAATACTCTGCAAAGCACAGTTAAGTCCCTGGCAGAGGGTTCATCGAACCACAATTATACTATTTATCACCATTCTCGAATAGCGCACGGGAAGAAAGAACACCTGAATCTCTCTGTTCGAGCTCTGATTTCTCCTATTTTGTTCTGATGATCATTTCCACCTATGTAAGTGGGAGTCAACAATATATTTTCGTATTCGGAGGAGAATGTTGGCGATTGGAGTTTCGCAAGTAGCCCACGCCACAGCGATAAGCGCCGTTGTTGTAATGATTCCCATCCCAGATCCTGTATCATTTCCGTAACGCTGTCTCCCCTGTATCGTGATAATACGAAACGAGCTGCCCTTCTTTGGACTCTTTCGATGTCCTCCGTCAAACCCACCTGATAAAGATCCCAGACTGGGCTGCAATACTCCAAAAATGGACGGACAAGCGTAGTGTATGCAGTCCCTTTAGTATTTCTGTTGCATCTTTTAAGGGTTCTGCCAATAAGACACAGTCTCTGGTTCCCCTTTCCCACGACATTATCTACGTGTTATTTCCACTTTACGTCTGAAGTAATAGTAATTCCTAGGTATTTTGTGGAGTTTACCACCTTCACTTTTGATTGATTTATCTTGTAAACAAAGTTTAACGGATTTCGTTTCGTACTCATGTGGACGACTTCACACTTCTCATTATTTAGAGTCAATTGCCCATTTTTACACCATACTGATATCTTATTCAGATCGTTCTGCAGTTGGTTTTGATCTTCAGATGATTTTACTAGATGGTAAATGACGGCGTCATCTGCAAACAACCTAAGAGAGCTACTTACATTTTCCACTAAATCGTTTATGTAAATAAGGAACAGCAGAGGACCAATAACACTACCCTGTGGAACGCCCGATATCACCTCTGTTTTAGTCGATGGCTTACCATCGATTACTACGAACTGTGTCATCTCTGACAAGAAATCCCCAATTCAATCGCAAATTTGGGGCGATACACCATAACCACGCAATTTTATTAAAAGCCGTTTGTGAGGTACGGTGTCAAAAACTTTCTGGAAATACGGATCGATTTACGAACCCTTGTCGATAGCACACATCACTTCGTGTGAATAAAGAGCTAGTTGTGTTTCGCATGAACGATATTTTCTAAACCCACGTTGGCCTTGGGTCAATAGATCGTTCTGTTCGAGATAATTCATAATATTTGAATACAGAATATGTTCCAGAACCCTGCTGCAAATTGACGTCAATGAAATAGGCCTGTAGGTAAGTGGGTTACTCCTACTGCCTTTCTTGAAATAGGTGTGACCTGTGCAACTTTCCAATCTTTTGGTACAGATCCTTCTATGAGAGAGCGGTTGTATATGGCTGTTAAGTAAGGAGCTATCGCTTCAGCATAATCAGATAGAAATCTAAAGGGTATACAATCCGGACCAGAAGACTTGTTCTTGTTAAGTGATTTTAGTTGCTGCACTACTCCGAAGATATCTACTTCTATGTTACTCATTACGGCATCTGTAATTCGAAATCTGGAATATTAGTTCCGTCTTCTTTGTTGAATGAGTTTCTAAAAGCTATGTTTAGTAACTCTGCTTTAGTAGCGCTGTCAGCGGCAGGATCGCTATTACTATCATGTAGTGAAGGTATTGTTTGTGATTTGCCCCGAGTATATTTAACATATGATAAAAATCTCTTTGGGTTTTCAGTCAAATTTCGAGAAAGAGTTTCGTTGTGGTAAATATTGTAGGCATCTCGCATTGAAATCCTCGCTAAATTTCGAGCTTCTGAGTACGATCGCCAATCCTGGGCCGCGGTGGAGTAGCCGAGCGGTCTAAAGCAGCTCGCTGCGGAGCGCGCGGTTGCTCGCCGTGGAGGTTCGAGTCCTCCCTGGGGCATGGGTGTGTGTGTTTGTCCGTAGGTTAGTTTTCCTAGGTTGAAGTAGTTTGTAAGCTACGGACTGATGTCCACGCAGTTTGGTCCGATAGATTTACAAACATTTTTTTTTTTTTTTTTTTTTTTTTTTTTTTTTTTTTTTTTTTTTTTTTTTTTTTTTTTTAGCCAATCCTGGTCATTTTGTGTTCGTTTAAATTTAGTATGCCTTTTCCTTTGCTTTTGCAACAGTGTCCTGACCTGTTTTGCGTACCAAGGGGGATCGCCTCCTTCTTTTATTAATTTATTTGGTATAAAACTGTCAATTTCTGTCGATACCACTTCTTTGAATTTGAGCCACATCTGGTCTACACCTGCGTTTAGTATTAGAAACGAGTGGAAGCTGTCTTTCAAGAAGCAATGTATTTTGTTTCTATCTGCTTTCCTGAACAAATATACTTTGCGTTTTTTGGTAACTTTGGGACTTTCGATATTGATAACATAATCACGCGAGGCCGCCAGGACGGTAAGTAACATTTAACGTACATGACATGTTCTTCTCGTAAGACGATGTGCTAAATTCAGTTATTGCGAAAGTATTATCACAAATGCAAATTAAATTCAAAACAACTAGTAAAGCTTACAACGTCATATCGTGTCAGAAGATCATAGTTGCATCAAACGGAAACTTTTTGACTTGAGGTGAAGGAAGATGGCGGCGTCAGGATTCAGAGGCAACTTTGTCAGTCTAGTAAAATATGTCTGTGAAACTAACGCTGCCGTATAATATCAGGTAGGACTGGGCAAATGATACTCGTGTTCGAAAATGCTTTAGATTTCCCGATGCTGCACAGAACTCGGTAAAGTGTCGAACTATTCGAACACATTCATGACAAATACTCAGGCCCTGTATGCGCAAACGATATGCAGGAAATTTTGAAGTACCGTGCTATCGCTTAGCTAAGAACTAATTTCATAGGAAGTAAGAGGAAGAAAAGGATACTATCAAAAATTGTAGCATTCTTTATTCAAAACTATGCATACATGATCTGGCTGATATCACTACAAGATATTACATTATGCATTGATAAAATATCAGCTACTAATTACAGAACTACTGCTTCAAATTACTGCAAAGCTAACATTCAAAGGCAAAACTGTTTTTCAAAATATGTTACATGACTCTGAAACATTCATAATCAGAAATAACGTTTAATGTGCTTGTACGAGATAGGTTACAATTGGTCATTTCACTCACTGTTCGTACGGTACTGTAACAGACAAAAATGTTACCACCTTTAATTTTGCCGAGCGTTCTAAGGCGCCTTCCTGCGGAGTGCTGGGATGCTCGCCATCGGAGGCTCGAGTCCTCCCTCGGGATAGTTATATTTGTTCTTAGGTTAGTGTAACTTAGTATATGTAGTTTGTAAGCCTAGTAGTTAAGTAGCATAGATTAAAAAACATTTGACCTTTTTTTAATCGCCTTGAAAGAAGATTATAAGGAATTTCACAAAGAAAGCATTAGAAATTTAATTCTCAATAAAGGAAGGTAATCATATTAAAATAATCTGTAATTTCAATCAGGGAATAGTGCACGAGTTGGTGTGTAGATAGTAACAGATATATACGTTTCTGTTGTTACTTATTACCTGCATCGTAAAAGCTACTACAGTCTGAATTTCACACTTACGATTATTAAACCCCATAGAACATTACATTGTTTCCTTTATAAATAGTTTACTGCTCAGAACCGATAAGATTAAAAAATGTTGAAATGTTTGTAAATCTATGGGCCGTAACTTCTCTGTTTAAACTAACGTAAAGACAACACACACACACACACCCATGTACGAGGCAGGACTCGAACCTCCGACGACGAGCAACCACGCGCTCCACAGCAAGGCGCCTTAGAACGCTCGGCCACTCCACCGTGTGAACGTGTGAACATATTAGTACATCTGACACCGCTAGACAGCGTCGAAATCGAATGTTTTAACATATCCCCATATTTCCTCGAGCTCTGACGTAAATAGTTCGTACAGTTTGACTCGTGTTCATACCCAGTTGTAATATCAAGCCAGGAGGAATCGTCTATGTATCAAAATAATTGTCGGAGTATATGTACAATGATGTGACAATAAAACTCTTCCGGGTATTGGATCGCATCGTCAATATATCAAGTGTTTCACCGACGTCGCGACACCCAGAAAAAGGCCACTTGCAATAGTGGCCGAAACGTCGGTGAAACACTTGATATATTGACGATGCGATCCAATACCCGGGAGAGTTTTATTATCAATGACAACGGCCGCGGAAGCCTTTGCTTACGATGATGTGACAATTTATGCTCGTGATTTTTATCTTTGACGTATTATAAATTTTTATGTCACTTATTTTATTATTGTGGCGACCCAGAATGGTAATACGTTTCATAAACTGAGCACATTCTCATCGAAAACACGCAGTTTTATTGACAGCAGGATGGCAGCTACTTCTGCTAGTTCTGAAACGAAGTAAAACAGCTTTCACATAAATGCTCATGGAAATCCATATAAAGAAAAAGTTATAAATAGTAATTCTCCAGTTTTCCCGGTGATCTCTTGAAATCTTCAATATTTGGGTGTTCTACATTATCGTTGTCGTTCTTGAACAATATTTGAATCGTCTAATTCTCTATCTTCATTAGGGGCCAGTTCGAATGTTTGTAAATGTAATGGACTTAACTAAGTTGGTTATCAGTACCTATACCTTATATTCATTCGCCTTGAAAATGCTCTTTAGATATGTTAGCTCTTCCTGCAAGTTCTCATCGTCAGATATACAATGTTCTCGGTGCACCAATGTCTTAAGGACCCCCTCGGTTTGTGAAGGGTGATGGCAATTACTGGCATGTAAATACAGATTCGTATGGGATGGTTTTCGATATACTGCGTGTCCTAATGTGCCATCAACTTTTCGACGAAAGAGTACATCCAAGAAAAGGAAGGCAGTCATCTTTCACCATTTCCATAGTAAATTTGATATTAACGTGGATGGAGTTAAGATGGTCAAGAAATCGATGTAACACATCCTTTCCGTGAGACCATACTACAAACGTGTCTCCAGAAGACCGTTCGTTTAAAACTTACCGAGTCCAGAGCCTTGTCCTCGAAGTCTTCCATGAAGAAATTCGCTACCAGAGGGGACAGGGGACTTCCCATAGCAACTTCGTCAATCTGCTCATAAAAGTCGCTATTAAACTGGAAATAAGTACATGCTCAATAAGGCGGTGATGTTCGTGTCAAAATGCTGGCCAATTAGAGAAAGAGAATCCTGTACAGGTACCTTGGTATATATTGATACCACGTCAAAACTCACCAGTACATCTGTACTATTAAGCCTGAGGTGGCTGAGTCTTTGAATAAAATCTACAGAATTTCGAATGTGTTGATTACATTTTCCTACCAATGGCTTTAATAGTGAAACCAAATACTGGGCAGAAAGGTAGGTAGGTGAACCAGTTGTGCTTGTTATTGGCC
The DNA here is from genome assembly GCA_026315105.1 of Locusta migratoria. Classification (NCBI taxonomy): domain Eukaryota; kingdom Metazoa; phylum Arthropoda; class Insecta; order Orthoptera; family Acrididae; genus Locusta; species Locusta migratoria. Next base: position 69,478,290 of record CM048748.1, on the reverse strand, counting down.
GCATTGGCAGATCCTCTAGGCGCTCATCCTTATCGAGCTTGTGAACTTTAGGAAGCCCATGTCAGTTAGTAAGAGTTGCAAAATACTAACCAAATTAGTTTTAGACGAAATGAAAAACATAGAATCATACCTCGGATAAAATTAATTTGTGTTTACGGGAAATGTAGGAACATGCGAGGCAATATTCATAATACTTTTCCTAGAAAATAAGGAAAGTCAAATCTACGTTTTTAGCTTTTTTTATCTAAAGAAATATTATGATAATGTTGACTGGAATGTACTCTTATACATTCTAAAGATAACAGGGGTGAAATATGGGAAACGAAAAGTTATATACAACTTGTACAGAAACCAGGCAGCAATTACATGAGTCAAAGGATATGAAAGGGACGCAGTGACGAAAAGGAGGTGAGGCAGGAATTTAGCCTTTTCCAAATGTTCTTCAATCTGTACATTGAGCAAACTGTCAAGGAATGCAAGGGGAAATTCTGAGAGGGAGTTAAAGTTCAGGGAGACAAAATAAAAACTTTGTAATTGTGATTCTGTTAGAGAAAGAGAGGACCTGAAAGAGCAGTTGGACGGAATCGACAGACTTGATGAACATTAAGAAGAACAAAACATGGGCATTAAAATGTAGTGTAAGAGGGGATGATGAAGGAATTTTATTCGGTAATCTATATCTATAAATGTGAATATCTCTTCGGTGTACGTTTATCGGTTCTGAACAACAAGACAAAGAGCTAAAAATTAGTACAGTTACTAATGTCTACCCGGGGAAGGCTTTAGGCGCGGTTTTATGGCAATCGGATAGCTATTCATCTATATATATTAATGTGAATGTTCGGTGTACGCTTATCACGTCCGTACAACAAGAGGCAGAGACTTAAATATTTGTACAGTTACTGATTTATACCTGAGGAAGGTTTTAGGCACGGTTTTATAGCGATCTCATTGATATTTAGTAATTTGAATATAACGCGAAATGTGGAACAATAATTACTCTTTGAAAATAATATTTACTCTTTGAAAATTCTTTTTATTGGTTGCATTGTTGCTTGAGGGTTGATAATCATAAAAGGGTGGAGTATAATGCGATGGAAAGTTATCGGTGTGTGTAAAATTCTACGTGTGTGTGTGAGTGTGTGTGTTAATATTTATCTCTGCCGCGAAAATTACAGAACGCAAACGAATAGTCTGTGTGTAATTGTTATCTGAAGTCACCCGTTGTACACCATAGCAGTTCCATGCCCATAGCTATAAGGCGGTGGAAGATATGGTGGTTGAAAGTCGTCAAATTATAAAAAATCCAGACTGAAATCCAGCAATGACGTTTGCGACTCAATAGGAAGGAGGTTACATACAGCGAAACGTGATGCCACAGACCATATCTTTGATCTATGCGTGCTACAATGTCTTCATCTCTTTCTCTGTAAGGATAAGCATACGAATAAGTAAATATAAGAATAAAAAAATAAAGCAGTAAAAAAGAAATAACCTTAAAAACCGATTTGACGTTTCGCGCATTATCTATCATAATCAACCGACACGCGATCGAAACCGCGGGTTTAAGCTAGTAAGTCAATAAAAGTAGTAGACGACTTTTGTTATTTGGGTAGCAATACAACTTCCGATGGCCGCAGGAGATATAAAATGCCAAGTAGCTATAGGAAGAGAAGCTTGTTAGAAGAAACGAAATTCGTTATTCAAAATTAATTCTAATTTTCGGAAGTCCTTTCTGAAAGCGAATGTCTGGAATGTAGCATTGTACAGGAATGAAACGTGGACGCAAATGAGACAAGGCAAAATAATGACAGTAGCTTATCAAAAGTGGCGCTTCAGACGAATACTGAAGATTAGATGGCTAGATAGGGTAAGTAATGAGTAGGTGTTGAACAGAATTGGAGAGAAAACATTCTTAGGCATCATTAATTTAGCATTGGAAGGAAGTGTGTGAGGTAAAAATCGCGGTAGCAGACCGAGAGAGGAATACGGCAAGCAGAATGCAAAGGATGTGGTTTGTCGTTCTTATGAGGAGATGAAGAGGCTTGCTCAGGATAGAGTAGGATGGAGAGCTGCATCAAACAATCTCCGAAGACTACGACAACAGGAGACAATCGGATGATGGTGTCATTCATCAATTAGTAAATTCACAAGATCAAAAGCAACTACAAAACGATTTACATGTCTGCGTGGTGCAATAGTTGACGACTGTCCGCAAATTAAAAAAGTGTGAAGTAATCCATATCAGTAGTAACAGAAATCCGCGATAAATCATTCAAACTAAGGGCGGTAAATTCAACTAAATACCAGAGAATAACAATTATGAACAACTAAATTTAGAATGAACGCATAAAAAGTACAGTGTGGAATGCGAAACAAAGGCTTTTTTTTCCATTGGCAGAGCACTTACAAGTTGCAACAGTTCTACTAAGGATACTGCCTGCACTACGGTTCCCCGTACTATTTTGGAGTTTTGCAGGCATTGCGGGATTATCACCAGGTGGGACAAGTTCAATGGTATCGGGTAGAGTGTCACGCGGAAATGACGCCAAGTTGGCAGTGGAAATCATTAAACGGAAGACGTTATTCGTTACAGCGACATCTATTTGCGTAATTTCTACCACTACCTTTCCTTTATGAATTTAGTAAACTCCCACCTACATAGGTAGAATCGGTCATCATAATAAAATACAAGAAATCGGATAGTAAAAGAGTAAGACATAGGGCGGCTATTTTTTGTGTGCTCTTGGAGAATGTAATTGTAGAGAAACGCTATGAAAGCGATTCGATGAAGAGTCTGGGAGGTAGTTAACCCTTTGAGTCCCAAAAATAAGCAAACTTCAAATAATATTCACAAAATTCACTTTCAATAGCACCATAAATGATGAATACAAGATCAAGGTGGTTTCACTGCGAAACCACTGGGACGCAAGTTCTTGAACCATCTATGATTTATAGAGGTTTTTGTTAAAGAAATTTTGGAATTTCTCCAGTCACAATCTGAAATTACTCCGTTACAACTCCTTGTATTGTTATTTCAGATTTGGTGTCTCACAGTTTCTGAGGCTCCGTCTTTTTTTGAATTCGTTTGCGTTTCAATTCTTGCACCTTCTTGATAGTGGACCATTTGTTGCGCCAATACGGCCACGAACCTCATTGGTTCACTTTGAGGCCCCATCGCTTTTTTTGTTGGAACAACAAAAATGAATTTACAATAGAGACATCCAGCATATGCCAAAAAATTCTAAGTCACCATCTTTTTCTTTTCCTATCGATCTCATATTGAGATTTCAATGTATCTGCTTTATCAACGTATTCCATATGCATGGTGTACTGTTTTACAAGAATGAGACATGAGATGTCAATCTCTTTTTGTTTCGAGACACTGTTGTCTGCCATGGATCGTGAAAACGAGACACAATAACAGTTTCTTTCTCTTCTTTTTATCAATTCAGACCTGCCTTCTGTTGTGCCTCTGTAGTTACATTCTCCACGCTGAAGATGTTTTTCAGGCGTCTGATCTTTGGGCACGCCCTTTTGACTTCGTTTTACTGTCTCACAAGCATTCACACCATGATCGTGAAGATTTTTCATTAGGATAACAGTAGTGAAAAAACTGAGTGGAAATCTTTTGGTTTTTTCACCAGTTTATGAATCAATTACTCCACCAACCTGACCCAACTGTTTTTCTGGACATACAAAAGTAGTAACTAGATGTCTCTAATTTGCACTACCATCAGTGGTTTAAGGCCTCAGGCCAGCACATTCTCCAGATATCTCACCAATTGGAAACATCTGGTCAATGGTGGCGAGCAACCGGCTCGTCACAATACGCCAGTCACTACTCTTGATGAACTGTGGTATCGTGTTGAAGCTGGATGGGCATCTGTACCTGTACACGCCATTCAAGCTCTGTTTGACTCAATGCCCAGGCGTATCATAGCCGTTACTACGGCCAGAGGTGGTTGTTCTGGGTACCGATTTCTGCGCACCTAAATTTCGTGAAAATTATCCACAAGTCAGTTCTAGTACAATATATTTGTCCAATGAATACCCGTTTAACATCTACATTTCTTTTTGGTGTAGCATTTTAATGGCCAGTGGTGTAATTATTGTTTTCTTGAAATCCTTGAGAACTAATGTTATTAAATAAACCTAGCTACTGATTGTTGTGAGCAGTCCTGTAATTCCAAGAGATTGTCTCTGCGGTCCGCCGGTGGCATCGAATACGTCATTCAGATGTCGGGTCAAGCTGTTATTTTGGCCTTAAAAGACATTAATTAAGGAAGCAATTACTCGAGGAAGACCTAAATTAGAAAGCGGTTCCTCGAAGCTCAGACGACAAAAACCGGACGGTTTGGCGTTGATTCAATAAGATCTCCTAATTACGTAAAAAGCATGCTAATTCCTTTACTTCCTGGCCGTCACTTTCAATATCTCTCTTATTGACTTCTACATCTACATAAATACTGTGCAAATGTCAGTGAACTGTATGGCAAAGAAGAAGCGAAGTAAAACTCATGCTATTAAAACTTTCTACGCGCTCTGTAACAGACGACATTCCAGTATCCTTAGAAACCATACAGATAAGTAAATTCACTGCGGAACGTCCTCTGTTGCAAAGTTAATGAACGGCCCTATTATTGTATGGCGTGCATTAAACTGCGAAATGTGATTTGAATTCCCGTAACCATAGATCGTGATAAACGTCAAGGGATAACTCGTGTAGTCCCTCCTTTTGCTGGGCGAACTTTGTAACCCTAACGTGACAGATACCTACAGAAATTTGAAGCCACTCTGCCGCTGTAACTGTCCGTAACGGCGAAATTTTGAACATGAACTGATCTATCAATTATGTATGTAAATATTTTATAGGATTTATGTCAAGCGATCTTGGTGGCAAATGATACGCCGGAACTGTCCAGAATGCCCTTCAAATCAATCGTTCACAACTGTGGTGCACTGCCATAACTAAAAACACCACTGTTTTTTGAGGATATGATGATTTGCATGAAATGGCCTCCCTCCGTACTTAACTATGTCCAGTCGAGCAACGTATAATGTTCCCGCCTGGCTATTAATGTTTGAGATTATCAAATTTACAGAAGGAAGAGGTTTGTAGTTAGAAGCTATGAAGGATCCTAACCAGAAAATTACGGAAAAAAATTGGGAAAATTGTCACATGCATGCAAATGAAATGGCAAGCTAATTAACGGTGGAGTGTTTTGCAGGCAGAAGATTACAAAAAGAATCGACGAGCGGTTACTTTTAACAAGAGATCCATCGCTGGTTGAAATTTGGTTGTATATGAAATTTTCATAATATGATAACCACTCGCCGAACATTGGATGACAGTTCGTCTATATCAATCTACGACTTGTGTAGCAGGCCGTAAAGTAGGATAA